>OZ037777.1:642500-865000 GCA_964035525.1 Porites cylindrica
TAAGTGGAAAAAAATTCATGCACGCCAATTAACCCTAAAAAATATTCATGCTACGGCCTAAAAAAAATTAATACAAGGAATTTGATAAGAAAAAAAATTCCTGCGGCTCAAGAATTCCCCAACCACTCATAACTTTTCTCATGGTCCATCCCTTAACAGGGAAAACGTCAATGAACACACGCACAGTCATTTAAACTTCTTCAAAACAAAACACCCACCCACACCCACACTCACTCTTTCTCATGCCCCTTTTCAGTTTGGCCATTAAAATGGAGACTCTGCTACCATAAATATGAGGAAATTACAATAGACCTGTTCTACATCCCTGGGACACTGATTTGTATGAAATTGTACAGCCAACTTTGATCTTTTGGCTTTTGGCTCCATTGTTTGTGGGTACTGGATTAAAATGCAGGGCAGCCTACAATAAGTGTATATACACGATTTCCCAAGAGTCTCTCTCACGCAAACAGCTACCAAGTGACCAAGATACATGAGCAAGGATCCAGTGAAATGGGCATTATGTGGTATAGTAAGGAATGTACATAACAACTGTTCACCTTTGGGATGCCTGTGCAACTTTATCATTGCTCTAGATACATCTTTTATTAAGTGAACTGTACACTATTACGACAAAATTTCCCTATGCCTCAAATATTACTTAAACAATCCTGGCAACTTGTGTTTAAAGTTTTGACATCATGAATGAAAATAACCAGATTATTATAAATCAGATGTGTAATGAATGCAGTAATTGGTAAAATTTGAACATGTAAGATAGTCCCCTCTCATGCAACGGTAAATTTACTTTAAGTTGAATACTTATGAAACTCTAAAATTTATCTCCTATGAATAGATAACCTACATGTATGCAGGTATATTTATTCATAGCAATAGTTGTAATCTTTACTTATATCTTACAATGATGCCTGTACATAATCATTCTCAAGACAATTAGCAGAAACAAAAATCATTGCACTCTTAAAAGGTAAAAATCAATGAAAAATATCACCTTTCTGTAGCAAAATATATCATACTAATTCGATTACAACAATCAAAACACAGATCCCCGAAATGATAAATTTAAAGTTAAAAGCTACTTTTTAAATCTTCTTAATTTCCACTGAGAGACAATCATTTGCCATAAGTAAAAAACAGTAACACAACATGTTACAATTCTAATGGTGTCCTAAATTATGTATTTAACGAAAATTAAACACAATGATAGACAGAGATAACTTTCAAATCTCTGTCTACCAATTGAGAACAGTTTGTTGAGTTTTGAACTCCTGGAATAGTCCTGATAGCATGTTTTCAATCAGTTGATCATTTTATCTGCGTTATGATCTGGCCAAAATAACAATAATAACAAGGCATAACCATAATATTTGGAGTCCATAATCATCCATCTGCTAAACAGTATTGTTACAAGAAATTTCTGACTACTCCAAAGAATGAATTCATAGGTTGATATTTTGAAGACTCTGGGTTTAAACTTCTGTTGGACGTCCTTCTTCATCATCTCTGGTATAGTAGGACTGCAACAAAAAATACATAACAACAGACATGTCAGTCAAAACAACAAGGAGCCAATCCACACAAATGCATACATGTACAGACTGTGATTAAAATAATATATTGATAATTATATTAATATGCTTTACTAAAAAACTGGCAACTGAGGCTACATGTAGTTTTACTATGCCCACCTTAGCTACTACATCCCCATTCATGTTTAAGCTGCGGTATCTCTTCATTGCTTTATCTTCCCCTTGCAGAGACACAGAATCTGACCCTGAAAGATCAAGAGATACATGTTACATAATTTACAACTCCTGTTTAAGTAGAAATATCTCCTCATAGCTTTATCTTCCCCTTGCAGCCGAGAATCTCTGACCTTGAAAAATCAATTAACATCAGATGTCAAAATTTCAAACATTTAATTGTTGATATATTTACACAAGATAACTAAAGGGCACACCACATAGGAAATACTTGTAAACTTTACTTTGGATGCCCAGTTATGAACAAGTGTTGAATGTTTACTTGACCCTTATTTATTTGATAATACAAATAAATGAATGGCCAAAAACAATGCCGTAGAGAAAGAAACAGTAAATTAGTCAGTCTTTAAAAAAAAACTGACAGCTTTTTTTTCATTTTGAAGTTGTATTGAATACAATACCTCTATACCTTTAAAAACTATTTGCAATTAAAATTAATAAATTCAATTTGGACTGAAAAGCAATAATGCACAAATTTCAGGTCAATACAATTCTACTGTCTTGTAATGGCATGTTACATGTTCAGGCCACTTCTGGCATCTAATTTTGAAATCATTATTATCTAAGTCAACAAATTGTGTAGGCACCTGAGTGTTATGTTTAATAAATAATGAATACTGATCAGTGATCTTCAAAGTTATGCTTCTTCTTACAATGGTATTAAAATCATCAACAAAGATGAATGTGGGGGTGGGAGAAGCCCAAAAGGCTGAATCCGCAATGATTTGCAAGAAGGCAAAAAGTGATCTGCTACGATCAGCAAGCAAAGCTACAATGCAACGCAACACTAGCAAAAGAGCACACAAGGAGCCCTGCAATTCCCCAAGGACTGCCCCGTAGGTTACGTACTGCAGTCGGAGAAGACCGCTGGTCAACTCGCTCAAGTTTAACTTTGCCCAAATGATATTAAATTTTGGCCACATTTAAATACTAATGATTTTCCCCTGACATTTAAACCACAGAAAGATAGACAGAAAATAGCTTACTTTTCCTGTGAGACACGCTTCTTCCTGTTTTGCAGAACTGCACCACATTTCCAAGAACGAACAAGACTGGCAATATTGACAAAATAATCCATGTCACCCAACAGCCTATCTTGCCCTCTTCTGCCATAATTATCTGCCAAGTGTAGCTTATCAACACAAACTCTTCCACAAAGTAGTCCACACTGCCTGTGATCATGGCCGCCCCTATGAGAGATGTGGCCACAATGAAGAAACCCTTTTGCCATCTCATCGTCAAAAGACCAAATATCAGACTCAAACCGAGCAGCACTCCAAAAGGTATCCATCTGATGGTCACATGATAGAATGTCTCAATAATAAAGAAGATGGCAACCCCAATGAAAAAGCCAAGACCAAAACCTCCCAGAAATAATCCACAGTATGTAACAAATGTTGTTAGCAGGCCACAGAATATTCCTACAGCAACAGCGACTGCCACCAGGCCCCAGGTGGGTAGATCAGCATGGTTACTGCAGATGACGTAGGTAACAAATGTTGCAAATAAGAAGCCCAGCAGGAAGAGACTGCACTTGAAAAATCTGTATCCTGCAAACACACAGTCAGGATTACAAAACTATTACTAGATTGCACTGACAATGCAGAGTTTAATACATGTAATGTGTTAAGCTCACAACAATTATGCTAAATGGTCTCTGAAACTGTACTGATCTCATGCTTGTTCCTCTTCTTGTTTAAAATGTTATCCAAAAAATAATTGCAAAACAGTGCACATACATTGTATGGGTGTAGCTCAAGCTGTCTTATTAGTGAGAATCTTTACACGTATCCATGCTGCATGAATAGAAGCTCTTACAAAAACTGTTCCCCTTTCCTGTTAAAAAGTCCCCGGCCCTGAGATTCCACACTGAAACTACTGAACCTTTCTTTGGCTAATTTCTGAAGTAGACCCAGACACATCATGGGCGTCAGGCTGACTCGATCAAAAAGTTTAATTGGCTGACTAATGCCTTTGATCAACCTAACAAATAATGAGATTGTGACCATACTGTGTAATGAAACCAGAGACTACTACTAGCTAAACCTTAAGTCCTTTGTAGCAGAGCTTGTGGCATGTTGGGGGAGGGGGGGGGGGGGGGTAAATTGCCTCCCACAAGGGGAGGTGCATGACAGACAAGGGGAAAGAAAGTAAGAGACACTTTTTTACTTCAGTGTGAAGATTTATCTTACCGAATATAACCAGGTAAAATCCACACAGGACAGTGATACAGCATGTAACGATGTATGGTATATTGAGCTGGTTATTCAACACAAACACTTCAAAGCCATCACAGTCACTCTTCTTTATTCCAGGGGTGGCATTGTTTTGTGGTGTGGCATTCATTGGTATGCCTGTGGTTTCCTGTAATTTTGTTGTTGGCACAGTAGTAGTAGTGAGGTTATCCACTGAACTGAAATTGCCAATAGTTGCAGCTGGGCTTACTGTTATGTTTTGCCCTTGGCTTAAGCTAATGGCTGCAGCCATCAGTAACAATGCTGTAAGCTTGTTAGGTCTCATCTTTTTGAAAGAAAATAAAAATAATATTAATAAAAATACATATCAGCTTAAAAACTGTTGAATGTTACACAACTAAGAATGAAAATGAAAAGGAAAAAAAGGAAACTAAAGTTACAATAATATTATTTAAGTAGCATCATTGCTAAGTTATAAAGCATAGTCTATTTATTATTCAATTATTTGTTACCCATTTCAATATTGAACATTGAACCAATCTTAAGTTCAAATCCTTGACCATGTTTGTAAATAGCCAACAGGTTTGCTGCCTCCTGAAGGCAAATTCGATTCTAAAACCTGTTGTTTCTTATTTTCTTAGCCCCACAAGCCTTTGTACTGAGTACTGCCAAGGGTAATTAAAAGGCAAAGGAATTTTTATTAACTATGATTATTCCTATTATTAAATCTTAGCAGTAAATAGAGACTTAAATGTGCTTCTCAAACCTTGTTTAAGATGGATTCATACTTTACTTAACGCAGAGTTCACTTTATGTACTGTAGTGTCTGGGATGGTCTCAGCCAAACTTTGAACGATAAAATACAAAAATTACAATACCGCATTACAAGAGTAATAATTACCAAATCTAGGTATGATGTAAGTGTGGGTCCTCTTTTGGACATGCTTGGATCGGATAGGGTTATGATTAGCTTAATTAAAAAAAAAGGCAGTTGTCATGTGCAAAACATTTAACAATCAAATGCCCCCCTATGTGCAAGATATGTTCTCTGTTTGTGCTTTTTACTACAATATCCGGCGCTCTGAGAACATCTTGCATGTACCCAAAACCAAGGACTGAGTATCTTGAGTGAAATCTTGGGTATTCAGGGGCTGTCCTTTAGAATGGACTGCCATACGAACTATGTAAGCCATTAACCCTTACAAGAATTAAAAAGGGACGTCTTTATATTCATCAACAGGCACTCACACAGCAAACACGTAAACCAGTACTTTAGATTCTAATTATCATTTTATACTGATGTTTTAACTGTGTTTAAATAAAGTATGTCTATGTCTAAAAGCTTAAAAGTAGATCAAATTCAGTATAAAATATTATCTTTTGAAAATAAAACAGGTGTTAAGTACTGTTCTAAATTCTCACAGTAAAAATATGTCTTATACATCCCTTTGAAAAATCTGTATTAAAAGTAGTTCTCTGATAATATTGAAATAGACATGCCATAGCTAAAAACGTTGTTGGGTTATTTCTTTTAAGGGAAAAAATTTACAGTCAAAATAAAAACGTTTTCACCTGTGTTAATAAATTATATACTGCACACAGACAATGAAATTTAGACCACAAGAATTTTCAGTGTCCCCAATATTCAATATTGATATCCTCCTTCTTTTATTTTGAACTCATGTCTGAAAAATCATTAAATTCACAGAAAACTATTTCCATTTGCTATGACAAAATCAGTCGTGAGGTACTTAAAATCTTTTCTCTTTAGAAATCTAATATAATAGTAGGAGAAGTTTAATTTGTCATATCAGCATTCTTGTCTACCTGCATGTATCTGTTTGTCTCAGCACAGGTCTAAAAAACTATAACTGAAACTGTAATTTTTAATTTTTGACACCATGAGGTCCCCTGACATTTAAAGATGATATTTTTCATAAAAATACAAAAATTTACAGCAAACCTTTACAGAGTGTGTTTTGTCTAAGTAAAATATGAGTCACTGTAAAATCTCACCAGACTTACCTCTATGTATGGCTAGACTTATTTTTCCAATAATTACATTATTGCTAGACATGAAGACATGATATGAGTAGAGAGTTCTTCCAGGTCAAAGTAAATGACTGTACTGAAAAGTAGTAGTAACTACACAACTGTGGGACTCCTGCATCAATCACTAAATACACTAACCAATGAATACTACAGAAATCAGCATACCTAGTTCTGTGTTACTTTATATGTGGCAGCTGCAGCTGATTTCTATTTGGTGGTGGAAATTTCACTTATTAAAATGAAACCCATGCTCAAAACCGCTGATAATTATAATTTAAAACTCTTAAATAATGAGTTGATCAATCAAACCCAAATATGGCAGTGTTTTGTTTATTTCTTTATTCAATAAAAGAAATACTTATTGACAGCTGCCTCTAGCAAAGTATTGTAAAATCAACCAATGAAAGGAAAATTTGACAAGAAAAAAGATCAGTCACAAGGGAAATTAATGTTATTACAAAAACAAAATTGAAAGCATCTTATAGCATTTGTAAAGTAACATTGTTTTCGTTTCAAATAAATAACAAAATTTAGTTTTTTTTTTAAAAACGAAAGGCAAGCCCCTCCATAATAATGACATTATTTCTCACTTTCACCAACCAACTATCAGAAAGCCCAGTTTGTCCTAGTGGCATACAACACGGTAATCTCCTTTCTCCTTTATTAATCTGCAAAATTTATCTTAGGTAACAGCCTAAAACTACAGTTCAACTAATGAGAATTAAATTAAATACAACAGGGAGTCAAAAATGCCACTAATTTTACTCTGAGAGGGGTACGAACAAAAAAAAAATTATTATTAATTTTTTTTCACATAACTTTTTTTCAATTATTTGTTACTAATTGCAGAAACAGTGCGCTGAGAAACAAATGTGTTGACTTTTCATTTGACCATAAACTTGTGAGATGATGAAGCCAAGATTACCAATCATTTTGAAGGGGAGGGGGGTAAACTTCAATGAGTAAACTTTGGTCACAATAAACGTAGGTTAAATAATTTTAACCTGAATAAAACTTTGACCATATGTAAAAACTGCACTTAAGATAATTCCTGGAGAAATAATTTCTGGGACTTTCTCAGTGGATATTAACAACATACAGAGCAGAGTGAAGTCCTCTCAATTTATCCCTCCCTCTACATGTGTCTGATTATGGGTGGATAAATTAATTAAACGGGACAGTCTGAGTTCCTTAATGTTCCACAGATACACAAATGGAATGGGAAATTTTTTTTCAGTATATATTGGTCCAATCCAAACTGATCAGTAGTGAAGCTTTACCTAATCTATTAGCTTCTACCAAATGCATTTTCATTTACTTTACACTTACGTAACTAAACCTGGACCATGTTATTGTATATCATGCAGTACATTTAGTTAAATTTAATGATGGCTGTACGAATCTGCCGTCAAATCTCTGTAGGGACACCATGATAATAATCACGTACACCTCTATCATGGACAGTTTTTAGTCCTGAAGATACCAAACTTCATGCAGTTCCTACATCGCTGATACGGACACCTCAGTACTAATGCGGACACCATGTCCCTATAGAGGTTAACACACTCACAAGGAAATAGTAAGTAAACCAAGTTGAACAAAAAATATAAAAATGTACAATTTCAAAGGTCACTTTCAAAGAATTGTAAGGAAAAGTATATTCAGCTAATAGCAAATATAGAAATTATAGACGTCCAACAAGCCTTCGTTCAATTTGCTATCACGGCACGTATAAGTGAATTTACATGCATATTAAGGAAATTATTCATGCAAGAGTAAACATACAGTGAAGCCGCGCACATCTTTTACGAAAAGTAACGTGTTGTTTTCCTTTCATTTTGCGAAAACTTGACCTTGAAGGAAGTGTAACACAAATCTTAATTATCTGGTATTATCTTGTATTATTCTTGGGTAATTCATTGTACCGGATGTGTAACGTGGCTGGTAGCTATTATAATATGGCGGTCGCACTTATAATCGAATCATCATAGCATCGCCAATATCATTAATACTGAGAGAAGGAAACAAACACTTTGAAACATAAACATTCGCAGAAGCACGGATTTTCATCCTTCCACCGAAAGAAGTAGCGAAATACCAGTTCTTTCAACTGCCAAACCTACAATGCTTTCTTGACAAACTTCGTCACCTTCATATCGTGTAAGTGCAATTATCAGCAACAAAAAGCACGTTCTAGATTGTTTACAGTATTTAACTACCACGCGACAAACTTACGAATCGGAAGTTTGTATGTTTTCACTCTGTAAAATTTTAAAAGCCCAAAGCAGGCTTTTTTTCTTTAATTGTGGTTTTAGGCCCTGAAGCTGTTAATAACCTTAAGAGCTACAAAAGCAAGTTGTTCATTTCTTTCATTCGTACCATATTTGACATCACCAACTCAAATCTGTTATCATGAGCCGTTATCACCGTGTTGCTTTTATTCTATCAATTATCAGCACAAGAACGACAAGTCGTACTCGAAAGCGAGTAGGAATTGTACCATCTTCCCACTGGCAGTGGAAACATTTGAATTTAGCAGAACCGAACCGATTTGATGTGCAAGAGGACTTTGAAACTATCATCTTAATATGTTCCTCGATATACGCTTAAGTTTACCTCAAATTAAACTTACCTTGACATCGGTCTAAGAGCGAGAGGGGTGTTTTTCCGATCCAATTTTCTAGGGCATCCGTTTCAAAAATTGCAACTCAACCGTCATGGACCGTGAATTAACGCTTCGCTGAAGCGGTGAAGGTTTTTGTGCGCATTGACAAAGGGCACCGTTGATCATTTGACTTGCGCTGGAAGAGAGAAAATATAAATTGATCAGCTAAGCCATTGCGCATTCTTTATGGTGATAAATACAATTAATTGGGAATATACCAGGTTAAGTTACAAGTACAAGCATAATAAAAAAAGGAGGAACAAAGATGAAAGATCTGGCTTACGCTTTTTTATGGATTAGGAGTGGGGTAAGTCATTTCCCGGGGACGTTAATTCCTGGGATGATAAAGATATAAATTCTTTTTGAGGATTGATGAGTGTTCAGAACTCCTAAGCCACAAAAGCAACATTTATTTTGGCGATGAAATGGTATCGTCAAATTGACTTAACTAACGCAGCTATAAAGTTATCAATGTCTTTTTTAAAATCTACATTTCAAAAGTTTTGAAATCCTTTGGAAACCGTGTTCAAAATGGCAAATAACTTTTGGTATTGCCCTGCTATTGTTAACTGTGGTAAAAAATTTCCATATCAATGTTGTATGTGTACTATGTCATTACTGACCACAATGAAGCAGCAGGAGTTGAAGATTAAGGGATTACAGGTTTCCAGATATGTTGAACTTGAATAGAATTAACTTCCCTTTGCTCCAATACCAAAAAAATTTAATGCATAAGATAATTCCAGAAAATTCCGTCTGCGAGAATATCTTATGCTACGTGCTGCAAGAAATAGGAATTTGTTAAAGCATTGAGTCTATTTTGACAAGCTATTTAAAATATCTTATTGAGCTAATCATTTTAGTGAAGCTAAAAATATAATTGTTTGGGGTGATCAAAAAGATAAAGGTCCTCGGGCTGAGCACCAGCCCTTGAAATATAAAGTATCATTCTTTAAATGTAAAATATTGGCCAGCTTTAATTTGAGCTGGCAAACACAGCTGCAGCAGCTGTACTCACACTCAGAATTAAAGTCCCAGTGGTTTGAGGGAGGGAGGGGGGGTACAAAAAAATTTCTATATGGGGAGGCTCCATCCTAAGGTCACACCCCTTTCCCTTTTATACACCATTGTTGACAGAGAAGGAACCCCTTTCATATGCCTTCTATTTTAAAAGGGTACCCCTTTCACATAGCTAGTTTAGACCCTTGCATCACTTTTAACTGCTGTAAATACTTTGTCTTTAAAATAAGAATAAATCACAAAACCAGATCATTTCTAGACTTTTTCACAGCCATAAAATGTGTCTGTCAGCCCTTTTGGGCCTTTTAACAGACCAAAAAATGACAGGTTTCCCTTCCTCTTATACCTTAACAAGAAAAATCCCTACCCTTTCATAAAATTCATATACCTAAAGCCTAATAAAGGTACCCCCACCCCTTAAAGCAGAGCCTTCCCATTTAGACAATTATGAGGATTACCCCCACTCCTCTGGGATTCAAGTGCCCTCCATGCATTAATCTCATTCAATGAAGGGAGGGTAGAGGCTGATTTAACTCACTTTGGTCATCACTAAAGATTCACGGAGAAATTTTGTATTTTATTTAAACCATTTAATTGGTGTAAAATGTAAGTAAGAACTCATTCTTTGGTTATAAAGGACTTGGAGTCAGGCCTAAAAGTGGATAAGGCAATATTTTCCAGGTTTGGGGGTGTATGGCCCAGGAGTTTTTGAAATTGAGTGTGAGGTACATTAATCTAAAAACAAAATTTATACCTGAAAAAATCTAGCCAATATGTCCCATATTACCCCACATGTTTCTCAATATATACAAACCTCGAGAAAACATAAACATTTAACCCAAATCATTTATTACTACACAGTATGTCTTACATGACCCTGATAAGAAAACACTGCCAAATGTTCAAGATAGACAATAAGGAAGTAACATGTTTAAGGTTAATTTGGTACATGAAGGAGGGTGTCATTTTTCGGGCAGACTGGTGATCCCAGTGGGCCCTAGCCTGAAATCTGACTCCACAAAGGCCACTAACACCTGCCGTGACTTGAGGGTTCTAGCCTCCAAGGATCATCTGAATGGCACCCTTAATTCAGAGGTGCACTAGAGAGCTTGCTCACAGCCTACGCAACCAGCCTGATTAGTACCTTGGAGACTGAAAGCTATCACTGATCTATGATCAGACTTCAGTAATTCTCAAAACCAAGAGTTTCCTCTTTATTAGTTTAGCCTTTAAGTACCTTGGATATTTTATTATGGTTCATCATGCAAGGATGGCATGACAAGCCTAAGACGGGTTGCAGAGGAGCCTAACCAGTCTTGATCTAAGCAAACAGCTAAAACTAAAAGTATAATCTTTTTATTGCATACTAGCCACTCAACTCCAACAAAATAAAGTAATGTTTTAGTGGGCAAAATTGGGGCAACCTTTCCTAACAAATTTATGATAGGAAATAATCAATAAGAAAACAGTTGGTGTTTTCTTTGTTTGCTATTCACATAACTGCTGAAAGAATTGGAGCACTTCAAAACCAGATGACCAAGGTATGACATCTGCCTTCACTTCTTCTCCTTTTTCTCCTTTCAGGCATTTTAAAAGTTTGTACCCATTTCTTGCCAAGATGTAATCTCCAGGTTTTAATGCAAGAGAAGGGCAAAGATCACCGTGTCCATCACCAACATAAACAACGGACTCATAGCGTTCAGCACAATCAGCAAGATGAGTCTGAAGAACTTTCCTTTTGCAAAGATTCAGAGGGCAGACAGTGCATTCATGCTCATGAAATCGTTCCACATGCAAACGACCATCACTCCTCCAGCCAGCAGGGTTTGTGTAAATGCTGCAGAAAGTGCAATGTAAAGAGTCGCGCTCTAGTAAATGATCAATGAAATAACTATTGGAATCAGAGATGATTATTGTAGATACACTGTTACTCTGTAAGTAATTACACGTCTCCTTCATTCCAGCTGTAAATTTCAAAGATTCAAGGCAAGTTACAAAATCATTCTTTAAAAACTTTTCTGAATGGAGAACTTCAAACACTTTGTCCATAATGTTTGTCCAACACCATCCATTCTGTTGATGTTCTCGTATCAGCTGCATGGTGCATGGACGTAGCTTTGTAATCCATGTATCTGTGTTTCCATCAACAAGGGTATGATCAAAATCAAACACAGCCAGAAGTCTAGCTTGTTTTACCTGCAAAATTAAAGTATTACACACATTAATTAAATGCAGGTACAAAGGTAAAATATGGAGGTAGCCTAAGAGTTTGAAAAACATTTTAAGCTGCTTTTAACAATGTCAAGCAGCTTAAAACATTTGATTTATTTTTCGAAGTCTGCATACAACCCTATTAGGGTTTATGACGTTTACCTCCAAAAACAGGCATGTGACACATGGTTGCCGGACGTCTTGATTTTTTCCCTGAGTACCTCTGGTCAACTAGCTAACTAAGACTTGCCGACACATTACAAAACCTTCCATTGACACACACCTTATTATAAACTGGAGACTTGTTCGATTCCATACCGGTACACGCCGCCATTTTCGTCAACAACAAAAGTGATAAATGATGGGTCGGTACATCATGTAAGCCTTACTGAGTGGTCCTGGCAACAAAGTTGGTAACCTGGCCTTGACTACATGGAAAGCGCAGAGTCACCCACGGGGAATGGCTAAATGACATGACCGCTTAATAATTCAACATCAGGGTTAGTGGGAATGGCATTTTACTTGATATATCTTTTGTATTTTTAAATTAAAAACACTCGCGTGGTGATGTTAAAAAACAGTAACTATAGCAATACAAAGAAAATAGAAACCAAGCGGAGTTAACGTAGTACACTTGTTCATCAAAAACTATTCGTGAGGTCTTTTGTGCCTCAGATAATTCCCGAAACCACTTGTACAGTACTCAGTTATGTTAGTTAGAAACCGGCAATAACAGATGTACAGTTATATCCAAATAGAGGAGAATATCACATATTTTGGTCTTCCTTTTTCTAACGAAAAAGTCCGCATAGTCGGTGGTTCGCTCTAGGAACAGAAAGCGTGTTAAGGCTGAATATCATTTTGAAGGGGACAATTTTTTGTGCAATTGGTTAAAAGAGAAGGTACTTAAAGATCAATTTCATGTTCAATGTTGACACTATGGTTTAAAATAACCGAACGTTTCTGTTCAGACAATTGATTTCGAGACATTTGTGGAAACAAGCCGCGAGACGTGATTGTTTGGTATATAAAACGTTGAAAATCGTTTTTTCACGATTTATTTTCACCATCTATGACAACGGAATACAGGGGGTTACAAGGGGTTACAGGGGACTACAGGGGGTTAAAAGAAGTTAGAAGGAGTTACGGCGGGTTACAAGGGGTTACGGGGGGTTAAAAGGGGTGACAACGGTTTAAAAAAAAGCGCGTGGTCATTTGCGTGTCTCGGGCGTTTTGCTCAACGAACCAAGAAAAAAGAAAGACTGCTCGTAGTCTAGTTTTACGACCGTCGCCTCTCTCCCGCTGTGGTTTAGAAGTGATTCAGTGAAGCAACAAAAATCATTTTTGACATTTTTTTCTGGTTATTTCTGGTTATTAGAGTTACGGCAAATGTCAAATGTCAAGTTGTACCACGTGACCAAGTTTTCCCTCTTCCTTAGTTTGGGGCCAGTTTCATCCATAAGAATAAGTATAAAAATCGGAGCGCTGTTGACAAGTCAAGAACTAGGCTAACTTTTTTTCTTACGCTAAATTGCAACAGTTGTAGTTGGGGTGTACGAACAAGGTAGAATTTCACCGCTTTCTCGCGGCTTTTACAATTCGCTTTCTCTTTTAGAGTACAATGATTCTCTGCTTTTTTCGCCACCCCATTTATTTTGCTTTATTTCAGTAAAAAAAAAAAAGAGAATTCCCCAAAGTTCCAACGATCATGATTTTCCCTGTTTCTCTGGGAAGTACTGAATATTGGTAGTGGATAAGGTTTTCATTGGAATTTTATGAGTTGTAAGTTGAGTTCACTTTGTAACTGGTATAAGAAAGGTGATTCCACAAGCTCACCTGTACCGGCCGCTGGGTACAAGGCCAGGGGCGATGGAAATTTCTATATGTTAATTGATGCGTTGGATGTTAACGAAAGAGACCAAAGAAGCTTGAAGTCGTTTTCGCGCTCAAAAGAATGACACTACAACAGTTAAGGTAAGATCAACGAGTAGGTTACTATTATTTTGAATCACAATATTTAGATGTCACAAGGCGCCCAAAAGCTTTATAGACTGATTAATTATTCTAATCAAAGAAAACGAAATTATCTTTCGGAAGGTCTGCTTGTATCTCTTTCTTTTGTTGTTTTAAAAGGGATGATTTGCATCAGAGAGAAGACTGATTCCCTTCTCTTAGTTGCAAGAATACAATAGCTTCAAGCGCATCACCCGGAACGAGGATCTATCTGATTCCGAATTTACGACTCGGTTAAATTGATAATCGAACCCGCGCTAAGTGTTTCTCTCAAGGAACTGGTGGATAAATTTCTTGGCAGATATCACAGATGATTTAATAGGCGGCGTAAAGTAACTTCGAAGTGAGTTATCCTTATCATGTTTATATCTGAAGAGGCATCAACTTCTATTTTTAATTTCCTAGCTTCATGAAACAGTAAGCAAGTGACTGCGGAGAAGGACGTTTGACTTAAAGCGCTGTACCAATTCATCAATGAAGACTGCTGTGGTTTTCCTTTACTTTATGAAGATCATACTTTGTACAGCTGACGGTGATTTACTAAGTTGTATTGATTATTATTTATCTCAAACTCAAGTTATTTTAGAGTTTAGGGGAAATTAGCCCCACTTAGGGGCTTTTTACATGGACCGAGGAACAACCTAGCACCAGGAAGATCCTACAAGGCGGATCATCCTAGCGCCATATGTTTTCTGTATTCAGTTTACATGCAAAGAATCTTTACTAGTACTAGGATCTTCTAGTACCATTTATAAAATAACTAAGATAGGATGCGTGTTCTGATTGATTAAAAACTTATGGTTTATTGTGCCGGTAAACCCATAGAAAACTGAAACATGTGTTAAGTTATTTTATAAAAGCAATAGACCAGCGTTATAACCCACATGGGATGTTCGGAGAACACTCGAAAAGCTTGTAAATCACTCGCCTTTGGCCGTGTTCTCCCAACATCCCGAGTGGGTTATCACTCCGGTAACATAGAAAGTGCGTGGTGTGACGTCACGTTACCACGGTAGCACTATTTCTGGATGACAACAAAACCAAGGAACGACGGCGAAGACAAAGAGAAAGGCAAAAATAACATGTTTATATTAACAAACAACAACTTTGCACATGCATCACGCTATTTTGTACATTTCTTTGCCGTCGTTGTAGCCTGCGTAGCAGGCGCTTGGAAGTAGTGGGCACAAGAAAAAACGGGCGCGCGAGAAGGAGACACGCGAGGGGAGAGGAAGCTCCCTCACCCCTTGCGTGTCTCCCTCGCGCGCGCCCGTTCTCTCTTTCGCCCGCTACTTCCAAGCGCCTGCTACGCAGGCTACCGTCGTTGCACCACTACGATATGAAACTTCCTAATTTCACGAGCCCGTTTTATGGACTGAGCAGGTAAACACAACCGCAAAAATTGTCGCTTTCTTTTTCTAAACTTAGATAACGATAGATGCGGTCCCAAAGAAAATTTCGCGAAGATTTGCCAAATTAAATGAAGTTGAATAAGATCGGTGAAGTTTTAAATAGTGCGAATAGACCCTAAAGTGACTTTATCGGTTCATTGTCATCCAAATATTTTGCTACCATGGCAACGTGGCGTAGCGACTTCTCCTCTCTATTGCTTAAGTAAACAGCGAATAAACCAGAAAAAAATGGCCGCGGATCGTTCAGTGGATCAGATAACCACAGCAAAAAAGCTGACAATTTTGTTTGGCGCCACCAGTGGTAAAAAACTACCATCTGCTGCTGAAAGGTGGTTATTAACCCTTGTAAGCAAAAGGCCAAAATTGCATGTTTGTTATTGTCGTCCGTTATCTTTAATTTCTTCTCTACTTAAAAAGTTCTGCATGTAAATGCAACGAACATTGTTCCGCCGTCTAGGATCTTCTTGGTTGTATGATCTTCCTCCCTTCATGTAAACTGCCCCTTACTCGAAGTACAGAATCCGCCCCTGACCAGCAGTATCTCAATACGGTGCAGCTTTCGAGGGTCCCTGTTAACAAAGAAGAGTAATTGGCCAATTAAAAAACTACCAGTTACATGTCTCGACCCCAGTTTTCTCCATTTTGAGTCTCTTGACTAATTTTCTTACCTTTCGTTAATCGTAGATCAACTGAGTTTACTGTTTGTTGGTGACGTTTCGTTTTCTGCGCCCGTGAAATATTACGTGGAACATGGATATCACACGTATAACGACTCTTTCAACGAAGTGGCTCCATACATAAGAAACGCTGATATTTCAGTAGCCAACTTGGAATCTCCCTTTGTGAGCGCAGACATGTATCGATACAAGTTCAAAGGGGAAAAAGTGGTTGTATTAGATGCGAGTCCAGATGCCGCAGCAGCGTTAAGGTAACACGGTATCTAAAGAATTAGTCTTAAGCGCTGGTTACTCAGCTAGTTATCAAGGCTTTAATTACTTCAGGGAGCCAAAAATGGGGCTCACCCGGGCTTATTTTTGAGTTATGAGAACTAAAACTGAAAAAGAGATTTAAAGTCACCGATGTACTGTTTTAAAACTTAAAAGTCAAGCTATTATTCATGCAAACTATTTCCACGTTCCCTTTTATAATTCCTAGGCTAATTCTTCATGACCAGTTAGCATCGACCAAATTTGAAGGACATTTGCGGATATCAGTACGATTGACGTCAGTCGTATTGATATCGACATTAAAAGTGACACACAGAACTAAGGCGAAGAAGCATAGCGGTGGCTTAGCTGTTTGGCAATGCAGAGCTATGCAAACTGAGACGACCGACGCCCCATAACTGAGCTTGTTGGAATAACGACGGTCCCTATAGCACACTCTCCTCTATCTGCGTAATGCTTCCCATTCTACTAAGCCTTGCCATTTTACAACTTAAATAGAAACTAAAAGGAAACTGGGACCGTTTAGCTCAGTTGGGAGAGCGCTGGTCTGCTGAGCGGGAGGTCGTGGGCTCAAACTCCGGCCGGACCAACACTCAGGGTCTTTAAATAACTGAGAAGGAAGTGATGACATCTGCAAACGGTTAGACTTTCTAGTCTTCTTGGATAAGGAAGAAAAACCGTAGGTCCTCTCTCACAGCACTTAAACTTATCTGTTCTTGGGGACGTAAACGTACCGCTGTTCGAAAAGAGCAGGGGAAGTAAGCCCCAGTTTTGTGGCCAACCTTCACACATCATTCAAATCATGGGTTGGGTGGGTGCAGTAAGCTCACAAAAAATGGAACGATACCGGCTGTCAGTGGCGCCTTTGTATGCTGAAGTCCGAGCTTACTGTTATTATGTTAATATGTATGTTGTAAAGAGGGCACGTCCGTTGTCCTCTCATCGTCCATGACTCCTTCCTTCCTTTTAGGGACAGGGAAAAAATTGGCCAATAGCTGACCGGCGCGTCTCCGGTAACGATTCCAAAAACAATTGCTGGACGCATTTCGGCTCCAGTTCCTTTCTTGTTTCTAAACTGGCGAATGATCGGTAACGTTTAGTTTAGCGCATGCGCGCAGATGGACTTCTTTTCCGGTGTCTGTGTAAGTAAAATAAACTGATCCCTAGCTATTCGTATTAGGTTTGCTGGATTTGACGCTGTTACGCTCGCTAACAATCATCTCAACGACTTTGGCGCAAAAGGAGCCAACTTCACCGTTAAAGTTCTGAAGAAGACAGGAGTAAAATATTTCGGAGTCAGTCATGGACAGTACGACAATTCTCAGGTATTACTGAAATGCTAGCAATCTGATTCAGAATATACTGTCGGGCGTGTGTGATGAGGATAGATGCTCTCCACCCCCCCCCCCCCCCGGCTCCCCAACCCCCACCTTGCAGACGTTTTGTTTGTCCCACTCTCTCACTAAAATCTCGATGGGAAGGAATAGAAGGAGAGCATGCGCACTGGTGTGAGTATTCGCTTCCCACCATGAAATGGGGCCCGCGTGGATTCGGATGTGGGTTTTACCTGGGGGGTTACTTTGATTAATTTTTGGTGGGTATGTGCCGTTGGCCTCTCAGAACCCCCTACCCCATTATACTCCATTCTGTGGCCAGTTATAGCCACCACCTTAGTCAGTTTTAAAAAATAATAATTTTGGCTGTACCATTTTTAAATCCCTACCTACCTGAGTTTTCTGACCTCTAAAGTTCTGAAAATGTGCGAACCCATTGTAGTCAATCCAGTGGTAAAAATGCCACCCATCTAGCAGCACATCCCTATCAGTTTATTTCTAGGAAGTACCCCCAGGGGTTTTAACACTCCAGTTCGATGTGGAGGTCTAAAGTGTTCCATGGGTAAACAAATCACTTTTACACTTTTAAAAACTATAAACAAATTACATCTTTTGGAATCTAAGTTTCGTCTATTGTGATAGCTTTTTTAATCAATCACTGCGTTGAAAACTTTTTTCTAAGTGGTGTCGTCGTCATAATTGCTTTCTTTTAACGCAGGAACCCCTTATACTGGAGGCAAAAGGAATAAAAATTGGATTCCTTGGGTATTGTGACTCGCCTTCCTATAAACAAAACTGCACTGAAATAAGAAAGCTGTACAACGCTGGTCCTGCTATTTACAGTGACGTCATTGCCGCCAGAGACGTGAACAATTTGAGAAAGGTTTTAGATTATCTTATAATTAAATATTATGGATGTACATTTTCTGTCTTTAATTTGATTGGACTCCTAAAGAGGGTGTGCTCTAGAAGAGAGAACTAAGATTACAAGAGCTTTAGTTTATCTTATTAGCTTTTCTGTTTAGAGCCTTTAGGAGAAAAGTAGCGTACTATTTGTCAAATCGTGCGAAACCCATCCGCAGAGTCCGAGTCGGGGCGGGAGAGACAGTGCGACTAAACGGTTTTTATACACACACGTTGAATAAAAGGCTTTTTCCGGGACAAAGAAACTTACCAAGTGAAATACTGCAGAAAAATGTCTTCACATGAGGCTGCCGTTATATATATATATATTTTTTCGCGTTGACGCGATCCTGAATCTTTCCATGTACAAAATAAGTTACGCTGTTCAAGTATACACTTACGCATCGCACCTTTTAGTAAAAAAGCTAACCGTTGCTGTTTTTGATTGTTGAAAGGCTAAAGTCGACATCATTGTAGTTCTCATCCACTTCGGACATGAACATTATCGAAGAACTCTTCCCTACCAATTTCGTACGACAAAACATCTTATGTCCCTTGGCGTGCAAGTCATCATTGGAGCGCATCCGCACGTGATTCAGCAACATTGTCTCCATGACAACAAGCTGGTGGCCTACAGTTTGGGGAATTTCTTGTTCCATCCGACAAGACCAATAAGCGTCTCCCGTCCGGTAATACGCAAACCTGTTAATCACGACATTTGACCAGTAATTCTCCTTTCTGGCTGCTGTACATTTCTTTGTACATTATTTAGGAGAATTCAGGGTTATATCAAGATAACATCCTCTCCCCGATACATTTACCAATTCTCACCACCTATCTGCTGGACAATGTATTGGTATTACAAGGAAAAGTTATTCTCAGATCACTTCAGGGTACTAACAGGGTCTGTTAGGGTTCTGAGATAAACACAGAGGATACAAGAGGTTTTTAAACTAGATACGTCACCCAGAATACTAACTAGGGATTTCTGGTGTGTGGTACACTAAGCTTCTTTCCGTTCTTTGGTACAATAAGGAAAACGTAGAAGAGTCGGGTATTCGTGTATTGTGAGAGACTGCTGACTACATGTACCCACTACTTACCACTATCACTTTCATGGGCCTTTTTTATGTCAGTAGTGAAATTAAAGTATCGAAATCAAACAAAGAAATGATAAAATTATGTCACTCTCCCTCTCAATTGCAGTTCAACGAATCATGGTTGGGCACTTTTTCATATCCCAAGCTATCTGGCTATTACTTGTCTATGACAAACTGTGGTCTTAAGTAATTTTTTCCCTTTCGAAACAGACTGGAAATTCCACTTCGGCGATTTGCCTTAAATATAGCCGTGCACCCAGTTATCTAATTTTTTTGTGGGTTATCATGAGAGGGTGCCTGATGTCATAAATATTTGTGGACGTTTGCATAATTGACAATGCAGGGGGGAATGATAAAGAAATTAGCTGCAAAAACCGTGGACGAGATTCTGCTGGTTGTCAACGTTGGATCTCTAGAAAAGAGATCTAATCAGCTAAAATTAATGTTAAAAAAGGAGAAGTCCAAAGGCTAGGATAGGAATTATAATATTTTCTACAGAACGTCACAATACACTCAATGTACAACATCAAAGAGAAAAGAAAAACTAAGTTAGGGGAAGGCAAATTTCAAGAAAAGTGGAATCACTCACGACTTCCTTTATCTTGGTTTTTTTATTAACAGGCTGTGTATGGGCGACTAGGAAAGAAACCTAATAAAGACTTAATAGATTCTTTTGAACACTTTGTTCTGGGAAGCAGCGAAAACTTGAAAAAGACGCAGATGCTAAAAGTAACTTTATCAAGGTAGGGCCAGCTTTGAAATTTTTTATTCTTGAAAATCGTTGCAAGTTTTGGCCTCCTTTGTTCTTGTCCACAGATGGTTTTACAGGGGAGCTCCGAGTGCCGGAGCACCAAAATCGAGAAAAAATTGCAAAATTGTGGTGGTCACGTGAATATCCATCCGACCGCTCTTACTTCCCCATCACAGGGATAACAATGGAAACGGAAATGTAGCCTTATCAAGATAAGAAACCATCGTGAAATAAGAACACGCTTTCATTTTTTTTTCTTTAATGAAATATGCTATACTGAAATACGCCAATGATCGAAATAACGACCGGAAATTCAGCTGCGTTCGCAGGCTACTTAGAGTCAATTCCAAGTTATCATTTTAGGTGTTTATATCTTAATATAACCAACTTCCAACAATAATACAGGGGTGTTACCGCGAAATGATGAATGGTAAAAAAACAAAGACAGAAGTCTCTCAGTTGCTAGAGATTTTTGATACGTTTGGGGAGCGATCAAACGTAATAAAATGAAATCTATTTTCTTTCAGAAATGGTGTATTGAGAGCTTCATATCTTCCTCTCAAAATCTTATTTGACTCTAAATCTAAAAGAATTCATCCAGAGCCCATAAAGAATGCCAGATGGATAAGAGTTTGCGGAAAGAAGGACAAGCAGTGTGAAAAAAGTTGCAAAGATGCAAGAAGGAACAATAACTAATCTTCGATGTGACTTAACATGTGCCTTATTTAGCAAGTCTACTTGTATACCAGGAAAAATGTCTAAATTGTAGTGTTGTTCTTGGTTTGACGTATCTCTAACTTATTCCTAATCGGCACAAAAAGAAAGATTCATTTGTCTTTACCTTAGAAAATACTTATTTTTTGTGTCAAACACCAAGTGGGACCACGTGACCGGAGACGCATAGTCGCGAGGCCCTAGGACCTAGGCAATGTCCTCCTCAACACAGTACAACACTGTGTCTTCTTAAGCGAGTATCGTATAGATCGATTCTTCAAGTGTTCACATATAAAGCCCGGTACAAACAGACGCAACATTGTTGATCAACAACTGCCAACATTTTTGGATGATGTTACATGTTTTGTCCGTTTGCACACCCTGTTGCATGTTGTTACGTGTTGTTGGGAGTTGTTGCGCAGACGGTTTGAAACCGGTCAAACGTTTAGCTACGGCCAACAATGTCAAGAGTTGTTGCGAACTTATAATAAATTTCCGTACAAATCCTTAGAATTTAGGTTCGAGAAAGGCTGTTGAGCCTGGGAGCCCTGTAGTTAACGATTTGACTTTTTAGTCACATGAGGTCCTTGGACGTTATGTATTTAATGAGACATTTTGACTTCTTAAAATTTATGAGTTTTGAATAATGTATGGACAGTATCTAAAATACAAACTTATCATAATAAGGTTTTTAAGCCAATGCAACTATTGTGACTTAGATACAAAAAAGCGAGCTGAGAGTTGGCCTTTAACAAAACCCGGATCGGATTGCTCGGATCGGATCGGATCGGACTCCGGATCGGATCGGATCGGATTTCGGATCGGACTAGTATCTTCACTTTTGGTGCAGAAGAATTATTTTGACAAAAGCTGCTTTAACAATGACACAGGTGGCTCGGACATTTTCATCTAGTAAACTTCTATTCAGTCACGAAATGGAGGTTTCAGCTTTCAGATGAGTTTACTTCTAAACATGTAATCCGTGTCTGTAATACAAATCAGTGACAAGAAGATGCATGCCAACAGCAGTTCTCGAAGGACCGGTAGCTAGTAGTGGGCCGGGCTGTGTTGAACGTACAATTTATGTGCGTTTCTGCAGCAAATAACCTTGAAAGGAAACGTGTTTAAATGCACATGCTAATTTCTGCTGATGCACAAGTGACACCTAAAGGGCCGGATATGTTGCAGAAAACACAGAAGCGAACAATCGAAGAATCTCGTTTCACAGTATTTGTAATAAACAATTTTAATATCGTACCTTTGCTCTTCATTTTTGACGTTTCAATTGCCTCCTCTGAAAAGGAAACCGTTCAAGTAGGCTCAGAAAATAACGAGATCACTTTACAATAAAAAAAAAGAAAAGAAACACTAAATTAGTTACAGAAGATTGTATACATACTTTTCTCTCCGCCATCTTCATTCCGGGGGATGTCACGTGACCATTTTTGGCGGGAATTTAAGGCGAATTGCCAGTCCGATCCGATCCGTAATCCGATCCGATCCGATCCGATCCGATCCGAGCAATCCGATCCGGGTTTTGTCAACGGCCCTGAGAGTTTATTATCCTTGCTGTCTTTGCATATAAAAATGATCACGTTACCATGGTAGCAAAAGTTTTAGACCACAACAATAGGCTGATTTAGCAACACAACGGGAACGTCAGTTGACGACGGCGGGCGCAAATCAAACATCTGACTTGACCAATGGCTGAGCGGCAAACTGGGCACCGGAAGTAGAGTTTAGTCCTTTTCGCGCGCGCTTTGCCGTCGTCAAATGACGTTCCCGTTTGGTTGCTAAATCAACCTATTAGGGAGCTTTAGCAACGACGACGGCGACGGCAACAAAAACGACAAAACAACAACTTTGCACGTGCATCAAGCTTTTTGATACATTTCTTAGCCGTCGTTCCACGATTGCGACATGAAACTTCCTAATTTCACGCACCCGCTTTATGGAGTTGGGGAACTAAACGAAAGAATATTCTATTTTTCTTTTAATTCCTAATCTCAGATACGCTCCTTTCGATTCAACCCCAGGAAATTTCGCCAACATTCGACAAGTTGAATGGAACTAAATGTGATCGATGACGTTTGTCAGTCTTGTACCCTGTAGAAGGCAGCATTGCCGAAACGTCGGTTAAGACTCTTTTGAACAGCTTCGATTTTACAATTTTCAAATTAACATTAAGTAACACGATGCGCAGGGATTTTAATCTTGAAACAGTGCGAATTCACTTTTTAAGTGCTACCATGGCAACGTGACGTAACGACTTCTCCTCTCTTTTGAGGAGTGATCAGACGAAATAAAATAAAGTCATGCAATTGCTACTTTTTATTTTCGCACCAGGGGCCTTGTTTTTTTTTTTTTTTTTTTTTTTTTTTTGCTAACCATCTGATTAACCATTACAGGGTACCAGTCAAGAAATGAAATGATAGAATAGCTCTTGCCTAAACATGCTTCATATTTCCTCTGTTTTTTTTTTGCCCATACCTGCTCTGCTGGGAAACCACCCGCTGTCTTGCCTAAAGGTGTTCTGTGTACGCTTGTCTGAATAGACCCAGCCTGCGTGGCAGGTGTCGAACGGGGAGGAGAAAGGAGGGTTAGGGTTTTGCGCTTTTCATCCTCCCCTCCCCTTTTTGGCGCCTGCCACGCGGGCTGATAGATCCTTGCACATTTTTTTCTCTTTAACTTTTGATAAGGAGCAGTAAGCGCATATCCATAGACTCTGCTGGGAAGAGGGCCTTAAACTGGTAAGATAATTAACTCGCCAACTGGTTAACAGCGGCACGTCCATAGACAGCCAGCGAAGCAGAATCTGAAAGGTAAACCCTCAGCAAATGAACCATAATAACGCCACGTGGTTTGTTAAATGTCAAACGCGTTTGTAATTTATGTTTTATGAGGCAAATTTTCATGTTTTTTTTCCTCAATTAAAACGAGATAAAACTCCATACGCCTCGGTGATGCACAATGCAGGTCGCTAAACCTTTCCTTCTCACCTTGGAGATCATATTCTGTTTAGCTAACGGTATTTATAAACTTTCTTTGATGGCTTTGACTTCAGTTTTGATACCTCCAATATTAATGTTATTTCACACTTCAAAGTATTGTCTGTTTCTTGTCTGTTTTTTGCCTATTTCGTCCTTCCAAGAACATTGTTAAAGAATCGGATCATTACAGAAGTCCTTACTAAGATAAGAATTCTAAGTGATTTGGCTTAACAAAAACGATTGATTAATATCCAAATAATTAAAGCTTTAGCTAGCTAAATGCGACCCATTTTACCTCATTTAGAGCTATTTAAACTATTCTTCCTACATGTTTACATGTATGTTATAGGAGAAGAAGTGAGTTTACTGTTTGTTGGTGATGTTTCCTTTTCTACGCCCGTGAAATATTACGTGAAACATGGATATCACACGTATAACGACTCTTTCAATGAAGTGGCTCCATACATACGAAACGCAGATATTTCAGTGGCCAACTTGGAATCTCCCTTTGTAAGCAAAGATACATATCGCTTCAAGTTAAAGGAAAAGTTTGTCGTGTTAGATGCAAGTGCAGATGCCGCGACAGCCTTAAGGTAATTTATACAATAGCTGGAATATTGTTGTGCGAGTCGTCGATTACACAAATGTAAAGAGGCCTTCAAGGAATTTACACTTCAAAAGTGAATAACACAAATACACAGATACTTGGAGAAATGGAATGTTGCTCTCCCTACATATTACAAAAATCCCTTGAGTAGCTTGCGAGTCATAAAAAAATCAAATATATTTATGTTTTTGACTGAGCTCAAATTCATATAACTTTATTGCTTGCCTTCCGTCCATGTAAATCGTATTGTAAATATTAGAATCATTGTGCAGTGGTAAAAACGTATATCTTAGTTTGGTTTAGTCAGTATAATAAGTTTAACAAGACCAGGTCAATGTCTACTATCCCTTTTTTTTTCTATGCGCGGGAACACTTCTACCTGCGTGCACCTGTTCTTTTTAGACGCCTTCTAAACTAGCCATTGACAAAGCTATTGGGTAGGCGTTAGCACAACTTACTGCCAACCAGTTGACACTAGACTTAAACGTTTCCTTAATTCTCTAATTCTAACTATAACTTGGGCGTTGCCCTTGCTCCTCTAAAAGTTATACATAAGCCGGCGTATCTAATCGAAAAATGATGTAATGAGAGGTTGTGCGTGGCCTTCTTTGCTTCTTTGGCCCAAATTATCAAATAAATCGCGCCACTCCGTTTGGGAAGTTCCAGAAAATATGGGCTGTGGTTTCAGTTAGCTTATTTGGATGTACACGTACTTTTTAGCGGGTATTTCTCCCACCACGTCAAATTTTAGGCCTTGTCCACAAGTATCCGTATACTATTGACTCCGCAACCTTTCTTTCCGGATGCGGCTACCGTCCACACATAATAATAATAATAATAATAATAATAATAATAATAATAATAATAATAATAATAATAATAATAATAATAATAATAATAACAATCAAGCCCAGTTCTTTACCGTTAATACTCTATTCAAGATGGCAACCTTGTTTTCAGGTTTTCTTAAGGTACAGCAAGATGCAAATTTCGCGCGCTTTACGACACATGCCATGTTGCCAATATTCCCAGGGGAGTCCTGGGTACTAGAGTGAATCCGGAGAACTTGACGGGAAAATAAGATTTGAATACGGATACTTGTGGACGTGGAAATTTTTGAATCCGGAAAGAAAAAGTTGTGGATTGAAAAATATCCGGATACGTGTGAACGGGGCCTTTATAGTTTTATGTTTCTGAACAGGATTTCCACTCGCGTGGTTTGTGTAAATGCATTCTCGTTCCCAGAACTTCGATCCTTTTGGTCAGCGTCAGGGGTCCCCGACGCTGACCAAAAGGATCGAAGCTCTGGGAACGAAAATGTTGTAAGTGGTAAGCACCACTTGTCTGCAATGGACAAGGAATGCCTGTCAAGGCATAAAATGTGTTTAGATTTTTAGTCGGAATTTGCGTCTTTCAATGACAACCTAGATTTCTCGGCTGCCTGTCTACAACTAAACTGAAAGGAATCTTTATTTGTATTAGGTTTGCAGGATTTGACGCTGTCACGCTCGCTAACAATCATTTCAATGACTTTGGCGCAAATGGGGCCAAGTTTACAATTGAGGTTCTAAGGAAGACAGGAATAAAATATTTTGGTGTCAGTTATGGGGAGTATAACACATCCCAGGTATTGCTTCCGGTAACTAATTGGCTTTGATAGGTCTTGATAGGTTTGTGCTAGCACAATTTTTAGCATGATACGTTATTACGAGCTTATTTTTCATGTAACTTCAGAAAAAAGCGCTGCCAGCATAATTTGCACTTTGGCTAGTTTTGCAACACGAAATTGTAATTTATTGATCATGCAACCATTTTTTCCCCGGAGATCAGTGTTTAAGGCAAATTTAAGAAACAAATCAATTTTTGTCTACTAATTGTCACATTTATGGGACCTGGATCCCACAGGAAGTGATCTAGGACTCATGGCACCGGACCAGGAGCTCCTGACCCGACCTAACGCATGTGCGTAACTGCCCTGTTACCCAAGATGGTGCCCGCGTGCTGGTTTTTAATTGTTTGACATTTTATTTCAGACAATGAATTATTCACTCTTTAAAGTTTCTAGATGTAAATAGGGTAAATGGGTTTGCCATTTACTTGTTTTTTTTTCATACTTATTGAGGTGTTTTTACCAAATTGTAAGTAAAAAGTAGAAGCATAATTTCTGCATGTTTTGCTACAATGAGCAAATTTACAAAAACTAGCATAATTATTGGCATAATTTTAGAAATATACGAGCACTGCTAGTAGCATATTATGTTACTTATACAAGCACAATCTATCAAACCTACCTACCCGTGACATTCAATATAATGCGATAACTAATAATTTAAAAATCAGAGATAGCCGCGTACGTTGGATAAGAGTGGATGGTCTCAGAGCTAGACGTCCTGTAAGAGTCTTTTTCTTTATATCTGCGCCATTTGGCATTTTTTGTTGTGTTTACGTGTTGTATCGATTGCTGAGCAAAGCGGACTCTGCCTTTACCCAGACGCCTCTGCTCTGGGGACGTTCTTGTTGTAACTTGTTCACCATTTTGTTTCGGGCCGTGTTCTGTTGCTTCTACTTACTCTGTTGACTGACTCTGGTTCTTCTTCTTTCCTGTCTTCACTGTCCCCTAACTGCTCCTAAGACATCCCTGACAATGCATGATGGCTGTTAGTCGTTATAGTTATGACCTACACTTCAAACATGGTTAGAAAAGTTTCAAGACTAGCCTGTTTCAGGTTAGGGAGCGTTAGCAACGACAATGGTGACGGCTACGAGAACTTCAAAAAGCAATAGGTTTAAAATGAAGCAAAGCAAGATCTCTTCACGTGCAGTACACGTTTTTATACATTTCTTTGCCGTCACTGGACGGCTACAACGTGAAATTCCCTCGCGGGACGTTTTATGGAGCCATGGGCGTAAACACACCACGACTAATTTTTCGGATCAATTAGGGGTTCTGGGAAACTGCCCACCTACCCCTCTCTAAGCTAACATTAACACTTACTTCTCACTTTAGGCAAAATGATGGCTTAGGGGAGGGGAAGGTGGGCAGTTTCCAAGAAACCTAAATTGATCCAATTTTCTTCCTCCTCCTGAACTTAAGTTCAGTCACCAAGAATTTAATTTCAGGGAAAGTACCTACGTTTTAAATTTTAAGCCAGTGGAACTAATCGAGTCAAAGTTTGCAAAAACGCAGACGCCGTCGCCGTGGCCGTCGTAGCACGGGTTACTCTCGACTAATCTGAACGCCTGGAACAGGCTAGTCTGAAGAAAAAGGGGGTGACTGACTTTAACATTAAAAAATTTTGTCGATACATATCTAAGTTACACAGAAAGTAGCCGAAGTGTACGACGCTTTCGTACTTTGCAATAAGTGCTAAAAAATGCGCAGAAAAAAATTGCCTCGAGTATCTAACGCGCCGGCGCGAAAAAGAATAAGCGTAAAGCCTCGATAGGGTTTTGCGGAGCACGGAAAGTCAAGACGTTTTGTCTTTGCCTAGTTCCTAGGCCTCATTATTCCGCGAGGCCTTTGCGTTTCAGGTCACATGGTCCCAGGAATATTTTTTTTCTCCCGGCCATTCCGTTTCGGCCACGTCGCCGAAATGCATTGACCTAGAAGGCCTGGGAAGAGGCCGTACAGGGACTTGGCAAGGTTTGCCTTAAAGCTATTATTGCGTACGTTTATTGCAGGAACCCCTTATCGTGGAGGCAAAAGGAGTAAAGATTGGATTCCTTGGTTATTGCGAGTCGCCTTCCTCCTCTGACAAAAACTGCTCTGAAATAAGAAAGATGTTTAGCACTGGTCCTGCAGTTTATAGCGAAGTCATTGCCAACAGAGACGTGAATAATTTGAGAAAGGTTTTTAAAAGTTTTCTTTATACATAAAGTATCTCTTTTCTACAACCTTTAGTAAAAGTCCACTGTTTGTCATCTATTGCCGCCAAACATTAAAGTAGGGTGGCATGCAGTATTAGAAGTCCTTTGCTCAAAGATGACATAAGAAATTGGTGCACTTTGCTAAGCCTCATTGTCCAGCAATACTTCAAAAACCAAAGACTAGAACAAATCACGCATGGAGGTGTGTTTGGCTTTCTGATGAAGAACTCCTGGTTTTGTACGACTTTAAGTTCCTCCTTCAAAATACATTTTTTGGAGAAATTATATCACGACCTCGACACTATGGTTTCATCAAACATCTCGATTATCGTAAAAAGTAAAAATAAACGTAAAAGTTCGAGTTTTACGTTTACCCGTGACCTCCCATACAACGCCTCTATTTTATTTACGTAATGCGTACGCACATAGAAATTACGCGACAGCGGAAATCTACCTTAATTCTAAAACCTTTTTAGATGTTTAAAATCCGTGATGAAACTCTCTTTCTCGTGTTCGAGTTAGTGACGATATAGTTGTCTTCGTTTATTTCTCACTATTGTCTCCATTATAAAACGTTAACGTGGCATTCATTATCATTTAAAAGGCTAAAGTGGACGTCATCATAGCTTTCATCCACTTTGGAGCAGAACTTCATCGAAGAGCTCTTCCCTACCAGATTCATATAACAGAACATCTCATGTCTCTTGGCGTGCAAGTCATCATTGGGGCGCATCCGCACGTCCTTCAGCAACATTGTCTCCATGACAACAAGCTGGTGGCCTACAGTTTAGGGAATTTCTTGTTTTATCCGAGAAGACCATGGAGCGCAGCCGACCCGGTAATACATGACACAGGCTAGATATATGTTACGGGTTACTTCGGACGAAATCGAAGTTACGGGTACACACTAGGCGACAAAATGCAGCAACATGTCGCGGCGACACGTCGCAGCGACAAGTACGATCTAGTGTGTACTGGAAAATTTCTGTGAAAATCTTTGTCTCCGCAACGGGGTTTTGTCGCCGCACCAAGTCGCAAATTCTGTTGCGGAGACTAAGATTTTCACAAAAATCGTCCAGTAACACACGAAGAGATTTGTCGCTGCGACGTGTCGCCCAACTATTGCTGCAACTAGTCGCCTGACCTGTACACACGGAGTGATCTGTCGCCGCGACGTGTTGTTAGGCTAACCTATTAGCCCCATGCAAGCGTACAGAAAATTGTTGGATGTTACATGTTGCGTCTTTTTGTACACCCTGCTGCATGTTTTTGCCTGTTGTTACGTGTTATTGCGGGGAGTTGTTACCAAAGTTTGAAACAGGTCAAACTTTTAGCTACGTACAAACGGACGCGTCGACTCCTAACATTGTTGGGCCAATAATGTTGGCAGTTGTTGCGTCCCTTTACACTTAGCTTTAGAGATTAAAGCGCAAACGGACGCAACAACTCCCAACATTGTTGGGCCAATAATGTTGGCAGTTGTTGCATCCGTTTGCACTTAGCTTTAAAGATTAAAGCGACGATCGCATTGTATTCCGATCAAGTTTATTTTTACAACGTAAGTCGTGCAATAAAGGCGAAGGAATTTGTCACAAAAGTGCTGCAGACTCAGAGCTTTTGTTTTCCTTATTAAAACTGTTGCTTTTTTTCTCGTCGTCTAAGTCTTGGTAGCTAGTAGCGTTACCTCCCAAAACAAATTTTAAATAAGCGACCATTTCTTGAAAAACCATTGACAGTACATTTTTATGGAAAACGCGCTACGAAAACGATGTCGGCAGGTACCGTACCCATAGAGAGACTGTGTTTCTATTTGATAAACATGTCCAGCGACGATCCCGAGGCATCATTGGTAAGTAAGCCTTGACGCCCTGTTAGCAATAAGGCAAATGCAAAAAGTCTTAGAGGAAAAGCTAAGCCCGAGTTGAATTTGCTTAAGTCCAGTTTCGATTGTTGGCTTGTGAACTTCTTTCCTTTTTGATAGAAACAGTTCAAAACATTTGTTCTCTTGCAAATGACATCGTTTAAATTGTTTACGCGAAACATGAACTTTTCATCTACTTTTTAACTTAGTCCAATTGAAAGTCTCTAGTGAAATTGAAATATCAAATGCAAACACTGAAAAGAGACCGAACTGGCTGATTTTTTTAACTGAACACATTATACAATTATTTAAATGACTGTTCGGTGCGTTTTAAAAATTTGTTCACTGATATGAAGAGAGAAAGGTGTAATGATAAGACATACTACGCTAAGCATACCTTCTATGAATTTCAAGCCTTCTAAGTAATGTCAAAAAATGGTAAATCGGTTCTTGCCCGTGACACTGAGCAAGAAGGAGGAGGGAAAGTCGAGCAGAAACATAGATTTTAGGACAGACTACGAGTAGTCTCCCTTTTTTCTTGGTACGTCGAGCAAAACGCCCGAGACACGCAAATGACCACGCGCCTGACTGAAGGCGCGAGACGCGAGAGGCTCCCGCCCTCGTTCAATTCTCGCTTCTGGCGGGCTTCGCCGCTCAACGCTCGCGCGCGCGTGCACTCCCCTTACTAAATCTGAAGAAAAGAGAGACTGCTCGCAGTCTAATGATAGGAAGCCTTTTACTGATAGCAGTTCCCCAATTACCTTTTATTTATTGACAGGCTGTGTATGGGGGGCTTGGAAAGAAACCAGATAAAAACTTGATAGATTCTTATGAACACTTTGCTCTTGGAAACAGTGAAAACTTGAAAATGACTCAGATGCTAAGAGTAACCATATCGAGGTAAGGCGACGCATTGTGTGTAAACGTCCTCATGAAACTTATTCAGTTTGTTTCTTCTTGGTCCAATCATATGGCAAGATATATGGTAAAGTGGAACACCCTTTATGGGCTGAATAGAGTTTTTCTTAGATACAATTGCATGCAATTTGTTTCACTTCGGTCTGATTGGACAAATAATTGCGTGTATATCAACTTCAAGGAAATTTCCTTTTGTTTATTTTGACATTTCCGATGTTCTTTTTCTTTCAGAAATGGTGTACTGAGAGCTTCATATCTTCCTGTAAAAATCATATTTGACTTTAAAACTAAAAGAATTCATCCACAGCCAGTAAAGAACGCCAAGTGGATAAGAGTTTGCGGAAAGAAGGACATGCAATGTGAAAGGAGTTGCAAAAATGCAAGAAGAAGAGAAACCAAAAAAAAAAACAAAACAAATCTTAGTCTAACCTAAAATACACCATAATGATCTAACTTATTTTTTTACCACGGCAGACGTTCTTGAGGTTGTTCATGGTGTTGATATTTTAAATTGTGGTCCATTCCTGTTCGCAATAAAATATCCTTTGGAATATCAGAATTAGTTCGTTTACGATTATCTAAAAATATATTTCTTTGTCAAAAATGAGGGTCCCTCAAACAGTTAACATCAGATTGATTTTCAATAGGTTTTCATGCCTAAATTCGCTAGTTCATGCAATATTGAAACAAGAATACGGCCAAATCACATATTAACGAATTGATTGTATAAAGACCAGTTTTCGTTGAGAAAAGGTTGTTGTCGTTCAATGTGGTCCCATTTTTTCCCTTGTAGTGGAAGCATGGGCTATAAGAAACACGGGTTTTGACTAAATAAAAGTCAAATTTTTGTTTAATAAAGTTGACATCATTATTTACTCGAAAGCCATGTTTCCTGTAGCCCATGGTGGAAGGAAAAATCACAAATACATTAATTTTCAGGCCTCGGAACCAAAATAATATTTAACATATCGGGATATTTGTTCTGGTACAAATCTTCTCTTGAATGGCGATGTGTGCTAGTCCTTTCCGTGCGATGAATTCGTATGGTTAGCTGAGTTTGTTGAGTATCAGACTTCAGAGCATCAGGCAAAGGTTAAATATGCCCAGAGGCACAAGGCAGTTGTGAAGGAAGGAAAACAAGTTGTCTCCACAGACGCTCCTTGTTTTTCTCTCTTGTCCAGAGGCTCCTCCGCCAACCTCGGTCCCAGGGCTCTCTCCTACCCGTCCTTACGGAGCGAGTGAGAGACGACGGGTAGGAGAGAGAACCTGGGAACGAGGTTGCTCCTCCGCCTTTTTCCCCTCTGTCCCGCCTTCCTACGACAGTAATGAGGTCAGTTAGGAGGTTATGGGCTCCTGGCCTCTGTGCTGAGGAGGAGAGAGTAACAGGCGAAAACAGTTTAATACAAAGAACTCTAATTAAACACCCGCTAAGGCTCAGAGAATAGACTGAACAGGGACCTTAAGATCCGACGACGGCGACGGCAACGAGAACGTCAAAAAAGCGATTGACAACTACAGAAAATACCATAACATACCATAATACTCTTTGTTGGTCATTCCAAAACATTTTATAAGCATTGTTTTCAGTTTCTATCGGGGCCATTTTAACTCCCAAGACAAACTGAAGACAAAGCTTATGCAAAATTTTGGAGTGACCAACAAAGAGTATTATGGTATGTTATGGTATTTTCTGTAGTGGTCAATAGGTTTGATTTGCACAACAACAACTCTGCACGTGCATCACCCTTTTTTTTACATTTCTTTGCCGTCCCTGCACGACTACGACTTGCAAATGCCTAACTTCACGTTTTATGGAGGACGTAAACAAGCCATGACGAAATTTTCTTTCTTTTTGTGAACTCCAACTCCAGGAGAGTTTGCCTACTTTTGACAAAGTAAGTACGTGGGTAGGAATAATCACAATGAAGATGGGGGAAAACACGCGAAATCACGTTTTAAGCAAGACTTTCGCTTCTGTCGCCGTCCTCAGATCTTAAGGTCCCTAAAGTCGAAGTTATAAAACGAATTATCAGCCTGACCAGGAACCACACCCTGCGGGTCCGGTAGCGATACCGCGTGAGAAAACCTAGGGACAAAGACAAATCATTAGGGGGGAGTTAAGACCTCGGCAGAGTCAGGAACCCGGGGGGCGGGGGATGCGTACTCAAGAAAGTTTCATAAGGGGAGGCTGGAACCTCTTACACTTTTTACATGAAGCCTGAAGAGGGTACCCCTTTTGGGTGGAGCCTCCTCGTATAGGCCATTATAGGGAGTACCGCCCGCCCCCCCCCCCCCCTCCCCCCCTCACCACCACCACCACTTGGGACGCCCTTCAAGTTGATTTACTGTTTTCCCTGTGAAGGTTAGGTCTCAGGGGAATTTGCCCCTTTGTCTTTTCATATGCACAGGAATAAGATGAAAATTCGAATGAGAGAGTTCTCTGAGTATTATCAAATGACCTACATTTGGAAAACAAAAAGTACATGCTGAAAAGGTCTATAGGGTGTTTTCACATGACGTCACGGCGGCCATATTGGTGTTCCAAAACAATGAAACGGCGGCCATGTTGGTTTTTTCAAACCAATCCTTTGGGAGTTGAACTCTTTTCTTATGCAAACGCTTTCTTTTGTTCTAATAAATTTACATAGATGCTGACCACGTGAGTGAAAACATTCTATACTCGATACACACCAGTCTTTATTGACATCTAGGAAAAGCATTAGTTAATCTCTTTGAGGATCCGTCGGTATCACTGAAACTGTGAAGAACGCTCGACCTGGTCAGCCGTCCTACGTTTGGGGCGAGTTCAACTTAACGTTAAGTTTTTAATATAAATTTGCTCCTGTTGCTGTCGCGACAAGTTTGGTTCCTTTGCGTACGTCGCGTTAATTTCCTGCACGTTGAATCAGTTTACTTCCTCTTTCGAGTTAATTTCCTGGGAAGAATTTGCGTTAGTTCAAGTCGCGTACTTGAATACCTTAATTACCACAAGAAATTATCTCCTATAATGAGTTAATTTCTTCTGTTCAGTTTAATAGCGAACCAGTTCAGTTCATTAGTTGTGGCGTAGGAGAAAACATATTGTGGAACACGAAGATCCAGCTAAAACAAAAATATTTACGGTGTCATGCGTGTAGGACGGATGATTGTCTTAAAATCATGTGATTCGCCAGAGCACACTTTTTTTAAGATCCTCTGAAAGGCTAATGAAAAATTTAGGGGGCCGATCGATAAATTCTGCTCCAATCGTCAACAATAGAGAAACAACCTTTTTGATAACTTGACTATTTCATTTCCATTTTATTCATAGGAAATGTTGTTGTTAGAAAAATAATTGATATCAAACGAAAGCAGTTACACCCAGTTATGAATCAGATTATTCACTGGTTCTTAATGTCAATATCTTGCGTGAGTACTACGACAGTTGGTAAGAGTTCAGTTTATTTCAATATAAGATATTAATCTAATGGGCAGTTTGTATTTTTTGGGTAAAGTTATCGGGTAGAATATTCTTAAAATTTTATAAAATTCACTTTTGTCACATCAAAAGAGGTTTAACAGTTACAACGTAACAAATGCTTGTTCTTTTGTTTTCAGTGATTGGCTGCGGACAACGTAACTGGGTTGCCTAAATTTTCCTCAACCCCTTTCGAAAAGTAGTCTATTGGTGTATTGCTATTGTTATTTACGTTTTTAACAAATGAATTGTTTAATTAACGGTGTGAAGCGCGTGGTGTATTATGAGATTCGACGTATTTTGCAGCCGTTCTATGCCCAGTCATTATTGTTCGTGGGTTAGGTCCTGTAATTGATTTCAATTAATTCTTTATGTTACTATAAGTTTTGTCTCTTGGTTTTGCCAGTTCCTTTTGTGTAGTAGTCTTACCGTGAGCCAAGTAATTTTTCTTTTATGATAATATTCAATTGTTCCTTTCTTTCTTACTTAACTTTTATTTTACTTTTTTCGTTTGTCATTGTTTTGGTACTGAAATCTTCGTTGCTGTTATTCATTTGTGTTAGAAACACTCGGTTGGGGATACACGTTCCCCGTTTTTAGCAGGTTGCCCGCTGGCTTTTAGGGGTTTTCGTGTGTGGCTTTTATGAATTCAGTTTTCCCAGAGTTTTCCTTTTTTCGAAATACATGCCACGATGGCTTTACTGGCCCCGATATTATCATTGTTTACCCTTTATATGAGGAGTATATTATAGGAGTGTAAGCCCAGGATTCCGTTAAATCAGATTGAAGACGAAACATGCAGTCAACACAAGACATCCCATCATGCATTACACTGAATATCAACACCCGTAAACGGCTATCGGTGTATTAAGAAAGGGTACATGAGGGTACATCTGTGACAATTTTTCCGAAAGAAGAAAAATATTTTAAAATGTTAACTTACCTTAGAGACTGTCTATTGATGCCATCTAATAGTTTATAAGACTCACAGTGATCAGACTTAAAGGGGACAAAGAAACAAGAACGACGAATTTGATTCCTAACTCTGGTATTCTTCATAAAATAACAATCACGATGAAACGTCAGGAAAGCTGTGTCTCACTGATGCCTAGAATGTTGAAAATTGCATTTCCGACGATCTTTCCTTTGGAGGGCGTGAGGGGAGGGAGTATACAAACAGCCCCCAGATTTAAACTCGTTTCTTTTTAGTTGAGAAACTCAAATCCATCACAAAATGGGGCTTAGTAGCCTGTTCCAGGCGTTCAAATAGTGGAGACAGTGCGGTGTAAAAGGAGCCGGGAAAAAAAGCGAGGGGTGGCGTTAGAGAGAAGCTAGGGTGCAGTTTAGTGGCCACTGTTGGAGAAGCAAAAATGAGACTGTTTCCCAACCACTTCTTTGGGAACCAAAACACGGCAGACACCCAAGGGGGTGCCTAGCAACAACATTAATTGACCAATTAGGGCGTGACACGTGTGGGAGGGTGTTACTTGAGTACTTCTTACATATACATTTCCAGATATGATAATTTATATTATTGTATCATACATTTATAATATTTTTAAATCATCACCATCATCATCATCATCATCATCATCATCATCATCGTTATTATTTTCATATATTGTATTTTTTTTTTCGCCATGCGTTTTATACACGAGTCTCCGGCTTGGATACTCGGCGTAATCCTATCACACGCTATGACACTGATGAATTGATCGATTGATTGTTTGGTTGATGCGGACTTACTGCACTTCTTTTTCTAAACGAATTTTCCTTTCTATTGTAGAACAAGTGAATTTACTGTTTGTTGGTGATGTTTCCTTTTCCGTGCCCTTGAAATATTACGTGGAACATGGCTATCACACGTATAACGACTCTTTCAGTGAAGTGGCAAAATACGTAAAGAACGCTGATATTTCAGTGGCCAATTTGGAATCTCCCTTTGTTAGCAAAGACATGTATCGCTACAAGTTAAAGGGAAAGAGTGTCGTGTTAGATGCAAGTTCAGATGCCGCATCAGCTTTAAGGTGAAACATTTTATGTGAGGCTGTCAGTTAACACACAAATTTTAAAAGGCTCTAAGGACATTTAATTTTAAACATATCCATAATACAAAACTCAGTTTCTTGTTAATCAAAGATTAAATGTGGCTCTATGAAAGTTTTCCTGTGGTATGTAAAATGAATTCCTTTCTTTTCGCTGGCCAGTCATGTATCGAGAACAAAAGATGAGGCTCCTTGCTCGACTCGCTTTTCAGTTATCAACACTTAATACAATAATTTTAATTACTGGATAAGGTTTTTGTGATATCCTGAACTATCGTCAAGGTGGAGTTAAGAGTTGTGCTATCTGCTGAGGCCCAAGGATATCCAAAAGCCAAATGATGTATCTGGATTTTTTTAACCACAATGCAAGGGACTTGTACCACAATTCCTTGCACGCCCATTGCCTTTACATACCGAGGTCTGCTGGCGTTGTCGGTTGCATGAAGTTCGTTGAGGTTAGTTGAAATCCTAACGTGTCTTTGGGGTGAATTTCTCTTTTTACGACGTGATGTTGTCATAAAGCGTTTTGATGATCTTAAAGCGGCTTGCGGTAATTGGTTAAATCTTTTTTTCAGCCGTATAGTAAGATATTATCAGAGAGAGAAATGATCCGACTTGTGGTGGAAACGTAAATGCAACGCTTAAGTCCAGCAGGAAATTAATTTTCCTTTGATTGAAAATTGTCCTTATTTTTTGTCTTTTTTAAAAGGTTTTGCTTTCCTTTTCAAAAAACAAAACTCATACTTCACATTAAAATCACGTCTACTGTATTGCAACCACCATGTCCGATATGACCAATAAAAATACATCACATTGCGCACGTCCCGAATCTGACATCCACTGCGAAAACTTTGACAATCGATTTTCAAAACACTTGTTTCGCTGACACCAAGGCAACGCTCTTTTACCTATTAGGTACACTAGTATAAGTACAAACACACCATTGCAGGGAACATAATTTGACATTGCTCTGAACGCAGCCAATTGATTAGTCAGTGATCTACTGCAGATAACAAATTTAATCTGTCAGTTGCACTTATATCCAAAATTAACTGCAAGCTCTTAGCCTGTGAGAAGACAGATAGTGAGTACAAAGTTTAATAATAATAATAATTATAATAATAATAATAATAATAATAATAATAATAATAATAATGATAGCAATAACAATAATAATAACAATAATAATGATAATAATAATTATAGATATGACAATTCCAGAGGATGGACGTGTGGGAGAAACGGAAGATGAGAAAGTTGAAAAGTATCAAGATCTTGCGAGAGCCTTTCGAAAACTGGTGTGGGATGTAAGGAAAAAGGTGAATTCGGTTGTAATTTGGGGCATTAGGAACAGTACCAATGAGTTTGAAAAACAACCTGGGCCGGGTTGTTCGAAGCACGGATAAGAGAAGCCAGGGTCACTGCGGAAATTCAGATATGAAAACTTTAAAAGCAAAATAATTCAGTTTTAATACCTTTTGTCTACAATGCAATGATTTGATGCTCTATAAAGAACAGAGAAAATTATCCAAGAAAATGCTAATAAATAAATAAATAAAGATTTCAGAGGTAGCACATCCACCAAGTGGTTCTTCCGAGTCTACCTGATTCCTAGTCGAATTAGACTTTGATTTGAACAGAAGAATAAGAAACCCGTATTAAAACTTAATCTCGCATTAACGCTAATCGACCTTCGAACAACTAGACTCTAGCCGGTTATTGGCGTGGAAATCTCTGTGGAAATGATCCAGAAATGTGCAATTAGCGTTGGGGTCAGCAAAAATCTTAAGAAAGATGCTTGAGATGTAGGAAGAGGAAAGCAGACAGATTGTCCCAGAGCCAGAGAGGAAACTAGCTGTAACATCACCAGCAGTGCGAAATTTCAATAATAATAATAATAATAATAATAATAATAATAATAACAATGATGATGACGATGATGATGATAATTCTCTTGTGCAGGGATCAAGGGATGAAGAGAACTGCTGTGCGGGACTGCACAATGGTTATAAGTGTTTAGTGCCTTACGAAGGTTTAGTTTTTTAGCTGGTATACGTATGGATTAAATACTTCATTTCGTATAAGACCAGGTACCTGCAACTGAGACATACCTACTTCTTTTTTTATTAGGTTTGCTGGATTTGACGCGGTTACGCTCGCTAACAATCATTTCAACGACTTTGGCGCAAAAGGGGCCAACTTCACCGTTGAAATTCTGAAGAAGACAGGAATAAAATATTTTGGTGTCAGTTATGGAAAGTATGACACATCCCAGGTCAGTATTACCTGCAGTGACACTCAGCAATGATTTAAACCAGATATAATAACTCCCAATACCTGTATTATACCATTTCTATGTCTTACTTGGGAGAGTTTTTCCGTTGTTCTCAAAGGAGTGTTTCTTCGAGGGGAAAGACAGGTCGCGTAAACGACAGTTTCACTTCTTCTGGTTTTCTACTACGAGATATGTGGTATGCTCACCTTGATCTCTTTAATTTCAGTTTGGATGGACATCTCCCAAAGTATAATAGCTACCTAGTTTTCAGCCTTCTGGTGTAGACGTCTCTTATTTCCTTTGCCTTCACCTTAATCCTGTCATTATCATTACTATATTTATTATTATCGTTATCATCATTATAGTAATTATGATAATAATAGTAATTACCATTATTATTATCATTATTATTATTATTATTATTATTATTATTATATCTTGCCTTCTTTTATTGCAGAAACCTCTTATCTTGGAGGTAAAAGGAATAAAGATTGGATTCCTTGGCTATTGTGACACGTCCTCCATGATGGGTTTAAACTGCACTGAAATAAGAAAGCTATTTAGTGCTGGCCCTGCTGTTTATAGCGACGTCATTGCCACTAGAGATGTCAGCAATTTGAAAAAGGTTCTCACATTACTTTTTTACAAACTACTGTAAAAGTCCACCGTCTTGAAGCGTCATTTAATCTCCAAACAAAACCGCGATGAAATTTAGCGCAGCAGACGTTAAGATAACAATCTCAAAGAGACACTCGGTGTTTGGTTTTTTTGGTAATAGACTCGTTCTTTTCAATTTTTGAGTGGGAGAAGTTGGTAAAAATCCGGTAACACGGCAGGAAAGAACGCATTGAAACCAGTAAAGTTTGAAAGTAATTTATTGAAAACTAACAAAGTTGCAGAATTTTACAGATGTTTCTATGGTAGAGTGATATCTTCGCTCGTTTTAGACGTATCAAGCGGGATAAGTTTCCTAATTTTAAGGCGCCCTTCCCAGCAGTGAAGATGCAGGGATATTTGCAAACTATTTTTATCAAAACTTAAAAAAGAAAACATGGAAGGCTGTTTTTCTCGGCCTCATTATAACTTTAGAGAGGCGCGGTGACTAAGCGGTTTTTTCTTTGGTCTCCGTATCAGAAGGTCCCATTCCAGGTCCTGCCACGGCTGACTCGCCCCCAGTCGTCTCTTATTATCTGAAAGTGGTCAAAGAACGGTCGCGGGAGATTATTACGGCATCTGGTGCGAAGGCGACGATGGGAAGGGGAAAATGGAAAGGAAGAGACTTCCCTTTTCCGTTCCCTTCATCCTCCGCCCTTCCTTGACCGCGCATCTCTAGTTAATATTAATAGGAGAGAGTGACAGACGACTGGGGACGAGTCAGCTGCCAGGGCCAGGTTTTGTTTGCTTTTTTTATAATTCTTAGAAAGTTATCCTAAATGTGTTTTATGTTTCACTCTAACAATCTTTATAATGTTAAAAGACTGATGTAGCTGCTTTTTAATATCATTGAAAAGGCTAAAGTGGACGTCATTGTAGTTTTCATGCACTTCGGAGAAGAACTTTATCGAAAGGCTCTCCCGTATCAGCTTCATATAATAGAACATCTTATGTCCCTTGGCGTGCAAGTCATCATTGGAGCACATCCGCACGTGCTTCAGCAACATTGTGTCCATGACAACAAGCTGGTGGCCTACAGTTTGGGGAATTTCTTGTTCCATCCGAGAAGACCAATGAGCGGAGTCAACCCGGTAATACCTGACACTGGCCAGAAAAATGTTCAACAAAATTCATCTATCTGACCATGTCTACTACATTATAAACCTCTTAAGTTATTTGCCTAGTCCCTAGGCCGCATTATTCTACGCGGCCAATGCGTTTCCTGGTCACGTGGTCCGAGCGAGTCCCGCCTGTTCGTCTCGGATACGTCACCGAAATGCATCAATCGAGAAGGCCTGGGAAGACGCTGCACAGGGACCAGGCAATCAAGTTATGTCGATAGTGAAATACATTACATTATCAAAAGCAAATACGGAACCGAAAATGAATGATAAAACTGGGACCACTTTGTTTGCTTCTTAGATAAACGGATTATACTTCTTTTTATTGACTTGTTATTATTTTTTGCCTAGTAATGAAGGGGAAAGGTGTAATTCTATTGTAGGTATTGTGATAATGTTTAAACGACCTTCCTCACAGTTATGCAAAAAAGGTAAATTAATTCAGAGCATTCTTGTGATACTGTTACAAATGGGAAGAGGAAACGAGCGAAGATGGAACTAGAGATGCATGCAGGGTTTTCCTTACTCCCTACCAATTACCTTTAACCCTTTAATTCATTTATTTATTTGTTCATATCAGTATTTATCATTTATATATTTACAGGCTGTATATGGAAGATTTGGCAAGAAACCGGATAAAAACTTAATAGATTCATACGAACACTTTTTTCTTGGAAACTGTAACAACTTGAAAATGACTCAGATGCTAAAAGTTACCTTGTGCAGGTAAGAAGAAAAACTGAAATCTGTAACGTGCGTCAATTTTCAAACGCTATTTGGGTAATCTATTATCTTTACAATTTTATTTCACGACATATGCCTGCTCTTTGAATGCCCTTTATAGCTCACAGTCAAAAGACACGCTTGATACAAAAATTACGAGCTACAGCAGAACAATTCTAGAGATGAAACTGATATCATAAGGAAATTAGCTAGAAGCCAATTTTGAGGTGGCTGACACAAAAAAAATAAGATTTTGTGGGACAGAATGTCTGCAACAAAATGCTGGGGGTTTGTTCGTCAATAATTGGTGGACCCCAAGGCGTGCGGTCCATCGCTTATTTTCCTGCGTTTATTTTAACAATTGAGTTGTTCTGTTTCTTTCAGAAATGGAGTTTTAGGAGCTTCGTATCTACCTGTAAAAATCGTATTTGACCCCAAAACTAAACGAATTCACCCAAAGCCGACAAAGGACGCCAAATGGATAAGAGTTTGCGGAAAGAAGGACAAGCAGTGTGGAAAAAATTGCAAAGATCCAAGAGAAAAGAAAAATTAGTCTTGGTCGGCTGACCTCAACTAACTTGCTGTTAATAGGACAAATATTTAGCAGTTAGTTTTGATGTTGGTCTTTGTGTTGGTATCTCTTATTTCTTCATATGATGAAAATCTGTCAGAATATCGAAATTTATTCCTTAAGAATTTCTTATAGAATAAAACTTTGAAAATTCTTCTTTGTCTCAACTGTGTATGCTATGTACAGCTATTTAGACAAAGGTTGTCGGAGAAAGTGCACGCAACAATACCGAATGTCCGATTGTGGACGGTTTAAAATTCAGTGTTCTTCAAATGGCGCGAAAAGCCATGGAAGTATGTTTGCAAGTGCTTAAGGAAAGCAACAAAAATAGATTCGACAGCTTCAGTGTCAGGAACAGTGTATTTATTATTCTCATATTGTCTGTCGGGGTTATCCCGTGCACATTTTTTTGCGACAACCTTTCTCGAAAGGCGAAGGCAAAGAGAATGTGAAAAAAGCAGTATTTTAAAATTGTATCATCATATTTGTTGTGTAAATTTCTCTCCCTTTAATGCACAACCACGACATGGAATGCACTTCGCTCTCTGATTTCGTGTTCTATAGAGGAGTAAGCTACCAGACAAGCAGGAGCTAAAAACGAAGCTCCCGTTTATGCATTTTAAATTTACTTCAGACAATGCACTTCAATCCATTGCAAAGAAATCCACAAACCCATAACCATATGACTGAAAACATAAACGTGATCATGAGTCTAGGATCAATTTAAAGCTAACAACTGGTCAACGGAAAACTTCCAAAAAACACGTGACCTCGATGAGTTGCCATCTGAACCTGCGGTACCCTCATGTGACACTAGTCACCGGATACCCTGTTTTGACAGCTGTCAATTGACCATAGTATGGATATCTATTATCAAGTTAAACCAGGGTTATAGTCTCCTGGTTGAACGCAGGTTATTAGCTCCCACACTAGCTAGAAAGTTTGACATTTCGCATTGGTTTCCCTGTGGTGCGGACGGACGGGCTGATGTATGGTCACGTGATTGCCAAAATTTCTCGGATGGCAAATTTTTTTTAGGCATGGGGGGCGTGCGCGTGGAGCTCCGCTATTATCAGTTCTTGAAATTCCATGCAGTAATTAAGAAATTACGGTTGGACGAAGACTAGCGATCGGGTGAGCAAACATCGGAACAAGAAGTCAAACCATCAGAGGGAAGTAAGGGCTCAGATTTCAGTGACACCCTGCTAGCACCCTGCTAGCAGTGCAGTTCTTTAGCTCAATGATCGATTTTGGCTCTGTATGAATCGTGTAAGATCTTTGTTAAGCATGCGCGGCATGTTGCTTGATACCGTCGGTTTATCAATAAACAAATGCTCGCACGCGAACCAGTTTCACGAGAGAAAACAAGACTGACTTTTGTTTGTGTTGTAATTTAGTTGTTATTAATAATAATAAAAAAAAGATTGAATGGTATAAAAGTTTCGGGTTGCAGCGACCTCAAAGGCTTGACGCGAATCAGGTAGAGCCTCAAGGAGGGTTTCCCCGCAGGGAGGTTCAGTTACAGATCAGAGTTTAACATAGAAACAACCTTTACCATCATGGAGCAGGAAGAGCTACCCAAGTGTGGTGTGTGGTGTGGCCCGCAAGAGCAAAGTGGGGACTTCCTCGGTTTTAAGGACTTAAAGGGTTTTGCTCAGGGTATGTATTTATTAAACGATAGGTATTGAGAATAATACGTCTCCTTGATTACGTGATTTTTTTAGTTACTAGTACGTGTAGTTACATTGTAGCCTGCACGAAAGGCGTTAAAAGGGGATGGGGAAGAGGGATTTCGGGCGCGCACACAGGCTATTACAATGAATGAGATCTTTCGGCGTCCCCGCGCGGAAATAAAAGCGCGCGTTACGGTCTCAGTTTGGACAGGAAGTCAAGTAGGATTGGTGTCGTTTACACATCGTTTTGGTTTGCAATCAACTTTTGGCACAAGCAGGACCGATATGCAAGTGATCTCTTTCGTTAAATCGTTTTAGTTTCAGTTTCTAGTAGTGGACAGAAGTACAAGAATGTTATTGTACAATAAGAATCTAAGCTTAATTGGTTTTGTCTCAAAAATTGCCTGCGTACAGACGTCTCCTATTTCCTTTGTTTTCCGCGTGCAACAAAGGAAATAGGAGACGTCTGCACGCAGGCAAACTAGAAAATTTTTTGCCTATAAGAGCAGCGCCCAAAATTGGATTGGACACACTTTTGAATCATTGTCTAATTGAAGGTTGTGTAGAGCTTTTAAATAGTTTTTTACGTTCTTGTTTTTAACATAATTGCCATAGAATCGCGTTATTTATCGCGGCTTTTACAAGCTCAGTTTGTTTATTACGCATTTTCTATCTTAATGTCGCCTTTTCACCAAACTGATAGAGATTTCTCATATTATTCCACTTTACTGTCAATCTAATTCAGATTTTTGGTATTTTAATCATTTGGTATTAAATCATCGTTAAATGTCACTTTTGGTTTTCCTTGTTTTCTTTGTTTTTTGACTCGTAAAATTATAGACAGTCCCTAACTACCTGCTGCGACACACCCTCCGAACTTTCGTTTTCTCGTTTGCCTGTTTTGTTGTCGCAAGTCACAGTGCATTTTCTAAGATATCAAAGAGGAAGAAGGCGAGTAGTCATTTGAGTATGAATTAGTTACCGTGAAATACGACTAGATGTTTTTTAAGAGCTGAGACTCTCCAAAATTAAGTGCTTCACTTAACCTCAGTAATACTTCTAAAAGGTAATTAAAGGAAACAAAGTGCAGACCTAAACGTATCTACTTGAAAAACCAAGATGGTGATCAGCGACTGATTTTCCTAATGAATTTCCTATGTGTCAATTTTACCGTAAAATTGGCACATAACTCACGATGTGACATACCCATTACCGCGGAAGACATTAGTGCCTGTATTAGGTGCAATTTAAAGTCCTTTGGCATGCGATTACATGAGCTGGAATTTAAGCCAATTTTTTTAAGCCCTGGCTTAATGGCTTGAAGGCAGCTACGCCCCTGCCAGCCAACGGGTTCATAACTGATGTACGATGTACTTACAATTGGCCTTTTTTATGCTAGACATATTTAACGTCTGAGACGTTTAAGTCGATCGGTGTAAAAACGAGAAGGATAAAAGTAGACGAAAACATTGAAAAAAAAACAACAGAGTTATCTGAAATAAATGTACAAACACTGAATCTTCCAAGTCTTTTCTGGGACGAGTTGGGCATCAAAATGTCCCAGTTTATGGCGTCCCGTTTTTATACTAGACGCAAAGGGCAAATCTCATGAACTGCGCATGTGTGAGCCGAAGCTCAACTCTTGAAAAATTCTGCGGAATCTGGCAAAAACAAGATGGCGGCCACAAGTGGTGGAGCCGGCCATGGCATAGACTGTTCACAGTCCTCTATTTTCTCGTGAGATCGTTTAGATATATCGCGTCTTACCGTCACGGGTATCTTGATTTTCCAATGGGGCGGGCGTCGGAGATTATAGCTCTGGGAGGGGGGGGGGGGGGGGAGGGGCGAGAAAAATAGAGGGACTGTAATAACATCACTGCAGCTGGCGTTCACGGAGCGCGTTGTACCAGCAACGCAGGCGTTTGATTGGTCATTAGACAATAGATGTTAATCTGCGTTGACAACGGGTTTAATCTAAGTTGCCGACATTGACAAGTCGTTGACAAGTCGACGTTTCCATAAAACGTACGCTTTCATACCATAAGGCACATCTTGCGCAAACACACGAAGGATTTTTGGTATTTTGATTGGGAAAATGTTTTCTTGTGCATGTTTGCCGATTTTATTTCGAGGAATGGCCCACAAACATTATAAAATCACTGTTTCGCAAGGAGATATTTGTAAACACGCGTAATCGATGCTAAATGTGTCTGGCATGTTTTTCATCACCAGCGGAATTTCTTAATTAATGAATGGTAAAAGGCGTGCAATTCCTGTCACGCCTCCTGAACGCGAGCTGCAGTGATGTTATTACAGTCTCTCTATTTTTCTCGCTTCTCCCAAACCGCCCCCGCCCCCGCCCCCTAAGTAGTTTTGACACTCATGCAAGATGGCAGCCCGTAACACAAAGCGCTCAATCTCGATGATCTTACGGAAAAATAGAGGACTGTGAACAGTCTAGCCATGGCAGTAAAAGATAGAATTCGGGTCGCAAAAGGACGATTTCTGATCTCAAGCAGTATAAGAAGTATTTGTTTACGAGACACAAACGTACTTTTTTTTTTTTGAAGAGAAGCAGGAGCCCATCAAATGGAGCCTCCATCTCCCATACAAGCCCTTGGAGTCAACCCTTTCCCGAGTAGACTTATAATTAGAACGGTTCCCAGGGGAGACTTCGCGCGCCGACGGTGGGAAGAGCCAATCACAACCACGAAATGACACTGCTATTGTACTTAATCAAACAGCAGGAAATCCGGTGCTGACAGGCCAAACACAATCATGAGCTAGTGAAACGTGACTTAAGCGCCCGGGGGGGGGGGGGTACTTTAGAAATTTCTGGGTGGGGATGTGCCGCTGGTACCCTGGAACCCTTAACCTATACTAGAGCTAGTTCAGCTGAATTTTGCCACCCTATACTAGAGTAAACTCCCCAAATCCCCCCTATCCTAGAGTAGCTGTTTTCCATAAACTACTGAGGTCACTAGCATAGTCTAGCCAAAACAAGCTGAGTTGTGTAAATTTCAAATTTCAAATTTGATTTTTTTATATGTTTGAGTGGCAATTCCCCGTTTCCCCACTCCAGATAAAATCTTCAACCAACTGATCAGTTTCCTGAAAAATGATACCCTATTCTAGACCCAAACACTCTGATTTATATACCCTATCCTAGAGTAAACTGCTTGAAAACCATACCCTTCACAGCGGCACATACCTATATAGCCCATATATGGCAGTACCCCCCCCCCGGGCTTAAGCGTTTTCATCCCTCAGAGATTTTCCTTTTTTTCTTCCTAGCGGGTAGATTATACTGTGGAAAGTTTTACACTCTGACTATGTTAATCTTAATTTTGGTCAAATTTCTAGGGTTTTTTTTCCGAACTGCGTTTATCTGAATAAATACTTGTAGTCCTTGTGGTTGTTTTGTCCGTCAGCTAGTGTGATGATTCCCTGCTATGTTTTGTGACGCCGGGCCCAGCCATTGTTTTCTCGCAAAAAAGTGATCTACAGATGCGAATTCGAAGGAAGGAATTGAGCCTAAACTTCTACATTAACTGCTGAAAATTGTCCTTTTAGTCAGTCATAATTCTTTTGGCGCAGATACAATCCATTTTGTTTTTCTTGAGATAAGTGGGTCTTTGGACTGGAGCGCGATGTCACAAATTCCCCCGTTAGCAAATTACGGTTGAGTTAACTTCACGGTCGAGCAACTGTTGTCTTCTGTTCAAATTTTCAAGCGCTTGTTTTATCAGGCAACTCTCATGGTGATACAAGTCAGTTGTAAAGGAAGACTGCAACTTCTGAAATTTCGGAACTGAAGCATTCCTCGTTACTTGCTACTTAGGTCATCGCTTTTGCACGCGGTGCTTAACTGGCGAAATCCACTCCTCGGTGATGACAAAAATCATATGATCCTGGCACTTTTTCGTCGCTGGTCATCGAAAAGTTTCAAGTCGTCCACAGAACGTTTAATCGTCGACTCTTTTCAAGGTGCATGCTTAAATGTGGGATGTATGACGGCAAAAAAAAAAAAAACACTCCCAAAGATAACCTTTCCGTGATCCTCAGTTCGCTGCCTTTGTCCCATCGCTTCATGCTCAGTCTCAGTCGGGTAATTCATTAACTTTTATTTCATGATACCCAGATCCCAGCGGCTGTAAAATTGTAAAAACGGACGTAAAGGAATAAAGGAAAACGGTCGAAAGACGGGCTTCTGAGTTCGACTTCATCCAATTTTATTTTTTCACGGTGACATACGAGACTCACGGAAATATGACACTTTTCGCGGGAAACTAGCCGTTCTATTTATAAATCTACTCGGGAAAGGGTTGACTCAAGAAATTAATGGAGATGGAGGCTCCATTTGATGGGCTCCTGAGAGAAGATATTCCAGTCGTGGCTTGGTGTGAAATTGGAGACAGGATATGAAGGTTCCAGCGACGGAGATTTCGCGGCACATTTGTGTACTGATTTTCATTTTTGTATATTTTGAATATTTTCAGCCTAAAATCATCAGAAAATAAGGATATTAAGCCCGGGCGGGAAAAACATTCTTATAAAAAAAAAGTGTACTAGTGAAATCAGAAGCATATAAGACATATAACCCCGAAGCGTCTATCTTCCCCTCATCTAGGGGCGTAGCTAGGGGGGGGAGGTCCTGGGGTGCCCGTGAGCCCCCCTTGGTAGGCCTTCTTTGAGCAAACAACCTATAATATCCAGGTGGCGAAAACGCCATGACAATATCTTGGCCGTAAAAGCCATTGTTGAAAAGCCCACTTTTTTAAAATTTGTTTTTTTTGTAAAATATTTTCGTCAATGGCTCTTGTCTTTAGTTAATATGGGCCTTCATGCCGCGATAACACGACTGAGCCCGCTGATACACAAGGGAGAGCAGCGGTATAAACCAGATATAGTCGGCGATCCCCGGATGGTGTCCCTGCTTAACATAACGAGTAGCCTCTGTGACCTCCCCTTTGAAAAATCCTGGCTACGCCCCTGCGTTTGCTTATATGCTTCTGATGAAATTTAACATCTTGCATATAACACTAACGAGTTGGACCCAGGGTAACAAAAAACATTGAGGGAACTTCCATCACATTCAGGGGCATAGGAAAATCGACCAATTATTCAGATCTAGAAGATCTGGAGAAAATTAAAACCCTTATTTAGCCGCAATAAAGAGCTTTAAGTTTCAAAAGAGGTTGAAGAAAATGTTCTTGTATCAGACGGCAAATCCTGCCGACCATAAACAAAAACCAAAGGAGAAAAATCAATATGTGTGTCATGACCTCAAAGCGACAAAAATAACAAATTTGTTTGCTCAGTCAAACTTTAGAACCCTCCAGAGTATAATCTACCCGATAGAGAAAGAACGCTTACTGGAACACGCAGCATTTTGGCGGGAAGTAAAAGTCGAGTGTTGCCCACGACCCCTTTTTTGGTAAAAACAATTCAAACAAGAGCGGGAAGAGCGATTTTGACAGTGACTTCCCGAACATGCGCAGTTCATGAGACTAACCCTTAAAGTACGTCTGAACGCCGCACTTAACAAAAGACGTTAATGACGTCACACGTTAAATGTATCTGTCTATAGCATGAAAACGGCCAATCATGATTAGCCATAGCACATTTTTTAAGATCCTCTGAAAGGCTGATGAAAAATTTAGGGAGCCGACCGTTAAATCTGCCCTTGTCGTGAACAATAGAGAAAAAACCTTTTCGATAACTTGACAATCTCATTTCCATTTTACAAAGGAAATGCCGTTGTTGGAATAATAATAACTGCTAGTCAAACAAACAATCGCTCCCAATGATGAATCAGGTCATTTATTGGCTCTTAATGTCAATATCTTGCGTGAGTACTGGGACACTTGGTAAGAGTTCAGTTTATTTGAATAGATAGATGAGAATTCCTCGGACGATTTTTATTCTAGGGTAAAATTATTGGGTCTCATATTCAATTCATTTTTATCACATACAAAAGAGGGTTCTAAGCCTTTTTTGTTGTAGTTTTAGTGATTTCCAGATCTTGAAATCGCTTCTTCATTTACCGTCGCAGCAATTACAATAAATAATTAGTTGCCTAAATCTCCCTCCAACCTTTTCGGAAAGTAGTCTTTAAGTGCATTATTATTTTCAATTTTTATTTTTAACCAAATTAATTAGATAATTAACTGAGAGATTAACGTCTGGAAATTGATGTGAGGTGCGTGGCGTTTTATGGGATTTGAGTTTGTATTTATTGCAGCTATTGGATTGGGGCTGGTGTAAGATTCTACGGCCAGCCTTCTTCCCGTTAGGTTTTCGTTTAATCTCAACAAACAACAACGATTTTATTAAAAAGCAAAGAAACACATTAAACATACACACTGCCTGTATTTAGCTAAAGCTATTCGAGGCAGGCAGTGTGGGTACTCTACATACTTAAAGATATTTAACAAGGAAAATTAGAGAGATTTACAACATCATGTGACACTATCGAGGGATTTTGCTTTACGGCAGAAATGTTTGCTAACACCTCCTATCTTATGCACTAAGATTTGGATTTCTGTCAAAAGAAATGAACCATAAACAACAAAATATTTTTAAAATGTTTATTGTGTTATCACCAATCACAGCGAAAATCAGGACAAGCAAGCAAGCCAAAACTTTAAGCTAATTCATCACTACCCCAGTTTATTTTTCTCATGCCCGATTGGCTCTTACCCTGCACGCAAAACATTCCACAAATGTTTCTGGATTTCCAATTTTGTCAGATACACATGCAAACAGACATCGGCTTTAAATAACAAATATTATCATCATTGGTAAAAAAATTCATGTGACAGTAAGTTTTGCTTCTTTGTTTTGCCTACATTTAGGTCCCTTTGTGTATGAAGCCTGTTATTCAATAGCTTTAGGTTCTTTCAAACCAGAAACCTAAGACTATACGTTCCCCGTACTGTCCACCTGTTCGTTTTTAGGGGTTTTTGTGTCTGGCTTTGGTGAACTTAGTTTTTCCTAACTCGTAATTAGCTTGGCTGGCCGCAGCGCCCAGATATCATTATCAGTATGTGCAGGGTTGAGTGTTAGAGGAAAAATAAGACAAAAAATATAGGAGGGTTAAAGCGCAACGGGATTACCTCTAATTGAAGACGAAACATACGGTTAACTCAATTTATCCCGCTTCACTGATTATCAACACCCGTAAAACCAGTGGCGTATTAAGAGGGTACTTGAATTATTACTTAACTCTGACAATATTTCAAGTTTGTTATGGGGTTATTTCTAGCCTGAGATGTTCTTTTTTCTCACTTCAGTATTCTATTGTTGATAATAAAATTTCTGAACACTGCGGATAAGTTATTTTATTCTGTTAAAGAAAATCGTCGGTTGTTCATCCAATTAAAATCTACCCATATTGGACTTACTGCACTCCATCTTCCTAACGAATTTTCTTTTCTATTGTAGAACACGTAAATTTACTGTTTGTTGGTGATGTTTCCTTTTCTACGCCCTTGAAATATTACGTGGAACATGGCTATCACACGTATAACGACTCTTTCAATGAAGTGGCAAAATACGTGAAGAACGCTGATTTTTCAGTGGCCAATTTGGAATCTCCTTTTGTAAGCAAAGACATGTATCGATACAAGATGAAGGGGAAGAATGTCGTATTAGATGCAAGTTCAGATGCCGCGTCAGCCTTAAGGTGAAACAGTAGCTAAATCTGAATTTGCTACGCAAGTTGATAAGTTAATAAACAAATTTTAAAAAGGTTCAAGGACATTTACTCTCAAACCTGCTTTTATTGGTTTTTTAACCTGCTTTTAATAGTCTTTAACCTGTTTTTAACTGATTTCGTTTATTGGTAATTTAACCTGCTCTTAATGGTGCTTTTTTATTGTTCATTTAAACTGATTTAAACCATATCAAAGTACATTTAAAACTGTTTTAAAGCAAAGTCAAGGAGGAAATTTCAAATTTAGCAAAAACAACAATCATTAAGCTGTACCGTTGTTGGGACAGGCAATTTTCTTCCACCATCAATTTAGGGTACAAAAATTTACTCTAAATCGAGTTCTTACTTTGTTTCACAAAAATTTGCAAAAACAGTGGGATTTGATGTGAATTACTTTTCAAATACAGTGAACTCTGTTAATACAGACACTGGGGTGGTTGGGGGGGGTGAAGGCATTACTACTGAGAATTATAACATAGTCATAGTTAGAAAATTCGCCTAATCAAATTCAATAGCGCGAGCGTGCTTCATATTCCTATTGAGCACGCTGATGACGTCAATAAACTATTCGTAATTCCTCGAGTTGTTGTGAACTTAGCAATCCTGAGTCTTCTGAGTGCATCCATAACTCAGCAGTACACGATGAAGCGCTTACTATGTGTTTTATAAGGAATTTTAAGAGGAAACGTTTGAATAAGTTAACCGATAGTAAGGAAAAGAGGTGAGTGTTGTTGCTGTTGTCATCTCCGCGAGCTGTGCGGGCTATGGCGTGTGCAAATCATCCTTTGAAAAGTTGTTTTCTCTCAATAACAATTTTTCGATGGTAATAGTTTTCTGGCACTTAACTATGGATTTTGCAATCATTTTAGAGTACACTTTCTCTCAGTTTCACGATAAAAACATAAGCTTAACTGTGACGAAAAAAATATAGTCACTTAAACATTGACGCGTATTGCTTTGAGCGCGCCCTACAATAATAAAATTTTAAGTTAACTGCTGCATTGATCGCTTTGATAATGTTATAAAATAATTAGTTCATGCTTCAGCAGTGCGTATGTCGAGATATTGAGCACTTGGGAAGTTTGGAGAGCACTCAAGAGGCTAGAGTTGCACTCTGCTGCGCCTCGTGCAACTCTTACGCCTCTTTCGCGCTCTCCAAACTTCCCGCGTGCTCAATATCTCGACATACGCACGCTGATGCATGCCACTAATTGTTAAATGAAACGAGACAGTGGCATCGATCGTCAAACTAAACTCTGTATAACTTATCCTGCCTAATGAAACACTGTGAACATTGACATGCTATCGCATGAGGTTTCTTTTTTATACTTGAAAGAAGTAAATGCACACTAGGTCATACTACAGTAAAAAGCTCACAAGAAAGAAACCGTATTAGCTAGGTTAACTCTCTGTGAGCAGTCATGGCTTAATCTTTCGACTGGACAAAAAAAGTTTCTTTTTTACTCTTAGTTAGGTTAGTAACTTTTTTTGTTAATAAAAAAACGTAACTATCGTTTTCTTTATCAATGGGTGTCTGCATAAAGTGAGTCGAATTTAGAGAGAAAGTAAGGATTTTCCATAGGGTCTAGGGTCGGATCTTTCGTTTGACAAGGTGTTTGTATAGCGGGTGTACGTAAAGTAGGGTTAGAATAATTTAATAAATTATACTGTCCTTGGTGCAACACAATGCCTGGGTGGTGTTAGTTGCTTTCCAATAGAAAAATTGCAGAAATAAATCACGATTTTTTTAAAAAATTTATATGGACAAGGGATTAGGAGACTCTGTTTTAGAACATAATCAATGAAAATGCTGGATTTTATTTGTAGCATGCGGTTTTCGCTTCGCCAGAAGCTAAAAGGTCCTGATTGTTTACATGTAGCAAACTAATAGACGTAGTTTTATTCTCCGGCTAATATTCCTGTTCTTGGGGAATCATGCAATTCCGGCCAACAAAAAGAAGATTTTTAAGAGGGAAGATTACAAAAATGTCACGTTTCCTGAAAATTTTTAGGAATTCCCAAGCAGAAAACTAATCATTTTAAGCTGAACTGATCACTGATTGGTGCTTTACGAATGTTTAGGTGTTTAGCTGGTATGGATGACTTTTAAATACCGCTAGCCTGTGTGGCTGGAGACGCCATAAAAGGGGAAAGGAGCCAAAAAGGGAGAGTGGACTGGGGAGAGTAGGAAAGGACTCCCTCTCTATTTACTATTACGAGCATTGCTCCCCCCCTCCCACCCCCGTCCACACTCCTTTTTTGCGCTATCAAATACTAGAGTTCGTATAAGACCTGTATGAAACCTGCAACTGAGACATGTACTTCGATTTTTATTAGGTTTGCTGGATTTGACGCTGTTACCCTCGCTAACAATCATTTAAACGACTTTGGCGAAAAAGGGGCCAACTTTACAATTGAGGTTTTAAAGAAAACAGGCGTAAAATATTTTGGTGTCACTTATGGAAAGTATGACACATCCCAGGTCAGTATTACATGCAGTGACATTCAGCATTGAGGTAAACCAAAGATGCTTCCAATCTCTGTAAAACTCCTTCGAAGACTTTATTTATACTTCGAAGAGATTTTCTGTTCTGTTTTCACTACTCTGTGTGGTCTACTCGTCTCCCAAATTTTTGTTTGGGGGCTAAGGATCCGCCTGCCCCCCCCCCCCCCCCCCTCCCCCTTATCTCTGCTCCGCCGTCTATGTCTTATTTTATTGGAAATTTTCCCTGAGAACCTGACTGCAAAAACAGCTCGGATTTTCACATTGGCTCAGAACGCGCGCTCGCATGCAAGCGGGCAAAGGAAAGGTTTGGACTGGGGGTAAAAACGGAGAATGAGTTAGTCATTCGTGACGTTCGACTTGGTGTACATCTTTTTTGCCTTTGGTTCTTCCTTGAATACTATTCATGGTGTGGCTTTTCTTCTCGTTGTTCATAAGTCTTGCTAAGGTGCTTAACCTTCATTATTACTTTCCAAGCATAGCTGGTAGTCTTAGCTCGTTTTCATCATTTAAATCTGTGGTATACTGATTATTTTTTTTCCTGATTTTTTTGTCTTCGTGCCGGCGCACTGACAGCTCGTTTTCTTGGATCGTTGGTGATCTCTAGCTATTTTTAAATGATCGTCATTATTGTCTTTTCTTGCAGGAACCCCTAATCTTGGAGGTAAAAGGATTAAAGATTGGAGTCCTTGGTTATTGTGACAGTCCTTCGGCGAACGAACTAAACTGCACTGAACTAAGAAGGCAATATAATGTTGGTCCTGCAGTTTATAGCGATGCTATTGCCACTAAAGATGTCAGCAATTTGAAAAAGGTAGTCTCCTTACTTTGTTTATAACATTTTGTAAAATTCTACTGTTTTGGAGTGTCATTTGGCAAAACAAAACCGCGATGAAGTTCAAGGCAGTACTGACTTACCAAGTTCAAAAGGATGCCCGTTATAAATTGTGAGAGTCGCGGCTAAGGAGTAAAGCTCCGGGTTCAGGCCGTCCCGGAATCATTGTGTTGTATTCTTAGGCAAGACACTTTTCTCTCTCGAGCAGTACCTCACTCCACCCAAGTGCATAATTAGATACCGGTGAATTTTTGGTTTAATCAAGCTTAGATCTGATACTGAGACACTTGGCTCGAATGACAAACCAGGGGCAGCAGCAAATCACTTTCTGTTGCGTGTTTGGGAATCCAATGAAAATTTGCTCATTCTTGCTTACTTTTCAAATCCTTCATCACAATTATCTTGTTTGAGATCTTATATTAAAAAACTGATTAAGTATCTTCATCAAAACTCTTCTATATTATCGTAAAGAGTACTCGGGTTACCCTCTGTTCCGGGCGAAAAGGGGAGTCCCGTCGTTTTCCCCCTCGTTTTCCCCGTGTACACGTTTTCACCCGCTCCCCACCATCCGACCTCCGCGCTCCACAGTGACTGAACGCCTAAGACAGGCCATATCTTCGTACGCCCAGTTCTTTTCTTGGTGTTTGATAAACCATAGAACACTCTGCTATCTTTTGCCGTAAATTAATAAAATCACGGTAGGACTTTCGACACATAATGAATATCACAGAATTCTCACGAACGTAACCTAATTAGCTCTAACCTTTGCTCCCATTATTGAACGCTAAAATGTAGCTACTGTTTGTTGTTAAGGCCAAAGTGGACATCGTTGTAGTTCTCATGCACTTCGGAGAAGAACTTTTTTCAAAAGCTCTCCCTTATCAGCTTCATATAACAAAGCACCTCATGTCCCTTGGCGTGCAAGTCATCATTGGAGCACATCCGCACGTGCTTCAGCAACATTGTGTCCATGACAACAAGCTGGTGGCCTACAGTTTGGGGAATTTCTTGTTCCATCCGAGAAGACCAATGAGCGGAGTCAACCCGGTAATACATGACACTAAAGCCAGATAAATGATCACAAAAACTGATCAAGGTCGTCATCTATCTGGCCTTGTCTACTACATCATAAACCTCCCATGTTATGTTAACAGTGACAATATTATCAAACGCAAACACCGGGATCACAGGGATCCAAAACAATCTGTATGTGTAACCGATTGTTTATATTTTATAGTAAATGTACTGGATTTACCGTTTGCTTCACCTACAGCGATATATATAAATCACTGTTTTCCGCAGGCTAATTTTTTCCTGGTAATGAAGAGGACAGCAGGTATATTTTAGGTCGTGTGATACGTTTTAAAGGACCTTCCTCTTAATTTTGCCAAAGAGGTAAATTAATTCATTTCTGTGATACTGTGACAATTAGCAAATGGAATAAGCTGACATGGAATTAGAGACGCATGAAGCGTTTTCCTTATGAGCTAACGATTACCTTTATCCTTTGCATTTATTTATTTATTTACAGGGTGTGTATGGACGATTTGGCAAAAAACCTAATGAAAAATTAATAGATGCTTACGAGCAATTTGTTCTTGGAAACTGTGACAACTTGAAGATGAGTCGAATTCTTAAAGTTACCTTGTCAAGGTAGGAGGAAGAACTGAAATCTGTAATGTACGATAGTTTTTAAACCAGCTCTTTAGAAATGCTATTTGGGCCATGGATAATCCATTATTTTTGTTACCTTAGTTTTATTTACACGATATACATACGCCTAGGTGATGACGAACAATCACGTGTTTATAGGCCGGTTGAAGCTCCCAATCACATGATATGCTCGATGCGCTTAAATTTTGGGCTACAACATAAGCAATTCCAGAGATGAACAAACATGAGGAAATTAGCCAGAAATCCTATTTTGAGGCGAATGATACAAAAAGTAACATTTTATGAGACAGTCTGCAACAAAATGCTGGGGGTTTGTACGCCAAATTGGTGGACCGCGCCTTATTTTTCTGAGTTTACTAGATTTCAGCTGACATTTGAGTTGTTTTGTTTCTTTCAGAAATGGTTTTTTAGGGGCTTCTTATCTACCTGCAAAAATCGTATTTGATCCTAAAGTTAAACGAATTCACCCAGAGCCAATAAAGGAAGCCAAATGGATTACAGTTTGTGGAAAGGAGGATAAGCAATGTGTAGACAATTGCGATGATCCCCCACCAAGAAAAAACCAAACTTAATCTGGCTAACCTTAATTCCAATTTGCTGTTAATACAGTCGACTCCCGATAACTCGAACCTTCGCTAACTCGAACCTCGCGCTAACTCGAACCAAAATCGATTTCCCCTGGATTTCAGTCATACATTCACTGTAATTTTACCCTCGGTAACTCGAACCCTCGAAAACTCGAACTCCCGCTATCTCGAACCAATTTTCGTTTCCCCTCAGGTCATTTTCTATATAATTTTACCCTCGATAGCTCGAACCATGTTTTGAGCCCTTAAAAAGTCGGGAAAAAAGCCGTCTACTGGCGTCCGAAACATTGAATTTTAGATTTCCTGTTGACGTGTTGTAGGAGTATAGTTTTTAGTGGAGGCTGATGTTGATTGTCACAGGCTAACGTGAAGCAGCTGTTCTTCTCAAAACAGTAAAACGCATGCTCTTTGTAGGCTATGTTTTGCTACGTTACGTTCTGATTTATAATCTAAAAGTATCTTTTAATTTTCACTTGACATTTCTACAATTAAATGTGATTAAAATGTTCACTGTGCAGTAAAAACTGTTTTTTTCCTTACTCTCGGCTATTTTCTTCGAACTCTCGATAACTCGAACTCCCGATAACTCGAATCGTTTTTCGATTTCCTTTGAAGTTTCGAGTTATCGGGAGTCGCCTGTAGAACAAACATTTCGTATTTGGCTCTGATGTTGTTCTTTGTGTTCATATCTATTTTTTCTTTATGTGATGAAAATCCGTCAGAAAATATTGTTTCCAGTTTTGAATTGCTCACATAGAATTGGTAAAACTTTGAAAATACTCCTTTGCCTAAACTGTGTATACCATCCTGAACGGAGAAGGACACGAAAATGTGAAAGCAGCATAGTTTTAACGAGCATCGAACAAGCAATTGTATCACCCTACTTAGTGTGTAAATTTCTCTGCCTTAATTAAATGCGCTACTACGACATGAAATTTCTTTCTCTGATTTCGCGTTCTATGTGAGGGGGTGAATACAAGAAGACGTTTAATATTATCATTTTTGTGGCGGGTCTGCATAATTATTGCATAAATTATGCGATAATTATGCATACCCGCGGTTAGCGGGTCAAGGCATTATAAGTACTTTGTATTTTGTGAATAACAGGTCCTGAAAAATTCAATTCCAAGAAAGAAAATAAGGTTCAACGGACACCAGTAAGCTGCTTGGGTAGAGAGCTAGATGTTTTGCACATTATGAGATATTTTTCTCTTACCGAGACAGTTTTGCTCTCAATGTTGTTTTCTTTGAGGGAAGGAGGTGGGTTGTTTATTTTATTTTATTTTATTTTGCCTTTCGGCCTTATGTCAACTTTTGGAAACGAAAAAAAATATATAAATAAAAGATCCGATAGTCAGTTGCTTGTTGAAGCATTTAACAAGAAAAAACTGAACTTAAAAACGTTACTCGACGTTTCGATGTATGTTTTGATTCGCGCTAAGCTTTTCTATTAATAAATCTACATAACAATAAAGTATGCACGAATACAATCTAATTTATTCAAACCTCAGCTCTTTAAACAACTCTGAAACTTAACATTTCTCACTCTTGATAATGAAGCGGTGATACATCGAAACGTCGAACATATTCCGAATTCGGAATTTTGTCATTTGCGCGCATGTTTTTCACAAACGTTGCTTTGTCTGAAATGGGTTCAAATAATTAGCTGGGTAACAAAACTTCGTTTGTAGTGGTCGCTTACTCCCGGCTTCAGTGCTCTCTCCTCTGGCAGAGACCTTTTTGCGTTGTAACAAAACTGGGTAAGGGTAAGAAAGCGCGCAGGGCACGATGGGAAGGGGTAGAGAGGAAGAGAGATAAGGCTCCCTCCTTTTTTCTCTTCCCATCCACACCTGCGCGCTAACTATGCTATTTTTATTGCGATGCCCAGCGGGAGCCTCGGGAGCCTCAGTTCCGGCCAGAAACCAGTCCAACCGTTGAAGTCTTCTCCGGGTGGTTGTTGTTGTTGGTGGTGGTGTTTTGCGGTCTCAAATGAGTCTTTATCTTAACTGAAGCTTGAAAAAAGTGGAGTGTTTTCACATGACGTCACGGCGGCCCTGCAGTGGTGTTGATCATGAACTTTTTTCTTATGTGCACGCTTTTTTTTGCTCCAATTAATTTGTGTAGATGCTGGCCACTTGATTGCAAACGCTCTACTGAAATACATGTAGTTGTTTTGAAGTTGAAGCGACGTTTTCGAGCGGATTAAGCGCCTAAGTATTCGATCTTTGACACTGTGGGTCCTCGTCACTACAAACTTCAATCCAGAGTAAATCATTTTCGGGTTTAATGTACACTTGTTTCTTTGCTGAGTCAAACGCAAGCTTTACTGGCAAATAATCGGCAAATTCCACGCCTTTTCTGTAAGAGATAGTCGTTAGATTAATATAAAATCAGACCAGTCAGGCCTAAGCAAGTGAAACATTATTTTTTATTGCCATGGTGGCATCGAAAACACACTCAACACCTTCAGGGATTCGTCCATTTTAGTTAGGTTTTGACTGTCATTAGTCAGCAAACACATTATCGTGAATCCAGGCCCAGAATATGTAACTAAATAATGGATAATACGTTTTGAGTCTAGTTTTGGGAAAAATTCACAAACAGGAAAGGACATCTTTTTGTGTTATGAAAGAGGTTTAGATACCGAACTCTAATTACCGAAACAGTGTGTAAGCTTAAACTCATTTTTGAATTTCTTTGAAGTTGGTTCAAAGACTCTTCGCTTAAGTAGGGACGGTTATCTTCTAGATAATTTGCCTATACTTGGATGTATTAACTATTGCAGCCTTTATACGCAAGCTTACCTTGAAACTTTCACCCGAAAGAGCTGACTTGTTTTGAAAAATTCACCGTCTCCTAGAGCAAGTTTTTCGTAAATGGCGATTAGATCTTCGTCTGGTTTTAATCCTAATCTACCGTAGATCCTCTGGAAAAGAGACAATCAATCATGATCAGGAAATGATCGCATTCCTTCCCCGCTTCTTCCTATAGTTTTCCCAAATTTTCTGCGCAACTATTTTTTGTTATAAAGCGTCCTTTCCTTAGCCTAACTTCAGTTTAATCCATTTCATTTACTCTCAAGATAGCGTTGTCATTTAGATGACGTCACAACATAATTTTTTACACCATATCAGGTTATCTAGTTAAAAAGAATCTATAATAATCTAAAACTACACAAATTAATACTTAAATCTTTAATTGAGAAGTACACCCAGCAAAAAGAGCGAAGTTCAACTATTACGTTTACGCGCGACATTTCATACATTGTCTCTATTTTATCAAATACACGCGTAAAATTGTGCGATAGTAGAAATTCACTTTTAGAGAACTCTTAAAATAAAAGGATACATTACCGGATCATTACCACCAGGAACACGAGCAGGAGGAAAGAAAAAGTTGCCCAAACCGAACTTTACCAGCCTTTTGCCATGGATACTATGTGGCTGAATCACGTGGGAGTGTGAGCCAATGATTAAGTGTACTCCCAGGGACAGCAGATGATCAGTCACTTGAAGCTGGTATGGAACTGGTTTCAAGAATAGTTCTCTACCCCAGTGAATATAGACAACCACGATGTCGACCTTGCTCTGCAAATGTTTTAAAGGTAAAAAGGTAAAGCCCCCATCCGGTTTTTGATGCATATGTGCCAGAGGTTTAAAATCATTTGTGAGATCTTTAAGGTACCTTTAATCTGTTTACATCTCTTTCCGCAATATCCTTGCTGTAAATAGCAGGACCCGCCTTAAACTTCATCCGCATCTCAGAACAGTTCTGTATCCTTTTTGGCGCCATGTGGTGACAATAACCCAAAAATCCAATCTTCAGTGCTTTCTTCTCTATAATAAGAGGAACCTAAAAGAGGGTAGAGATCAGAATGATTATTGCCAATGGGACAAGACCAAGCAGAAGAAACGCCTACTTTCCATCCCATTATATCAATAGTCTTCAAGAGCAAAACTTGCATTCACACTACCCTCAGTAAAAGAAAAGAGTGGGCCATTTCTAAATTGGGAGCAGCTTCTTATCTTTGTTAATGCGAGTCCTGTTGCTTTTTCCTGAGCCTCACTATGGGTATCTGCGGACGTAGTTTTCTAGCGCGTTTCACACTAAATCGTCGGTTTTCAACAAAAACGCGTAACAAGAATTGTTTTGCGAGGTAACGCTGCTACTTTGACGACGGGAAAAGAAACCAACAGCTTTCATAAGGAAAACACAAACTCAGATCCTGCAGCACTTTTTTTGGTAGATTTCTTTGCCTTCATCGCACAACTTGCCTCGTAAAACTTGATCACCGCCGGAATGGCAGCGCGATAAGACCACGGTCAGTTTTTTCGCCGATCGTCGCGACCTCGATCAGTCTTCGGAAATACCCATAGAGTCTCATTCCTTCATAATGAAACTACATTCTTTTTTACACGCAAATTTTCTTAAGGGAAAGCTTTCATATTCCACACACTATACAGACTATTTGCTTACTAGCAAGATACTAATCTCTACCCAGATCTTCTAAGGCAACGCGAAAGGGAGATTTCAGTTTTCAGCGTAAGACAGAGTGAGATCTGGGGACGAGATCAGGAAGATACCTGTGAAGAGTTGAAAGGTCCATAGGTCGCTCCAAAATAATCTATTCCCGCGCTTTTAAGAACATTAACAGTAAAGTTGGCTCCTACGTCTCCAAAATCGTTAAAATGGTTATTTGCCACACTGACAGCATTGAATCCTGCAAATCTACTCAAAAAGAATACAAGTAAACAAAACGGCCATACGTTCGGTTCACAAAAAGGCAACCAGCCCTATCTAGCTGCCAGTAATGAGAGTCCCCGTTAGCCTACGTAGCAGGCGCATGGAAGTACTGCAATATGGGCGCACTAGAAAGAACTGAGCATGCGGACACCCCTCGCGTGTCTCCATCGCGCACCTCGTTCGCTCTCGATGCAATAAGTTCCAAGTGCCCGCTACTTTTCTTGTTAAACCACTGTAAACACTGGAAGGCCATCCTTAAACCGGACGCTTTTTTCTTCGCCCTCCGAGAGTGGCCATTTTAAAGAGTTTCTACCTTACTTCTTTTACGCCTTTTTTCCAGTTTGATTTTATTTCACGAGAGGACGATTCAGGATGTTTTTAAAAACATGACAGGAAGAACCAGTGTAATTGCTTTTCAGTGAAATGCTCTAGGAGATTTTAAGGGGTGCGCATCCCAGAGAGCCAAAATATAAAGCTCTTATTTATCACCTCCTAACAGATACAACAGGAAACCACGTCAATCTGATCTGGCCAGTAGAATCCCCCCCCCGCTACAACTCCACTTTTGAAAATGTGACTTAGTTGGGCGCCCACCAGTTGTGCAGTGATAACTGGGTAAGATCTCTCCCTTTTGTCCCCAGCGGTACCTTTTTATTTCTCATTGCATTCAGTCAGTTTTAATTTTATTGGGTACCTTTACTGAAAAAGAGCATCTACAAAGGGTACTGGACCAAGAAAGTATTTACCTTAAGGACGAAGCGCTTTGTGGACTGGAATCCAGTACCACTTGTTTTTGGCATTTATGAGAAAACACCGTTGCATTTACTAAAGGAGTCTCCAGATTCGCCACTGAAATGTCTGCGCCTCGAATAAAGGAGGCTACTTCCACGAAACATGTGTTATAAGATTGATGGTTGTGTTCCACATAATACCGCACAGGACCAGAAAACGTAATATCACCGACAAACAATAGAGTGACTTGATCTGTAAAGAGAAAGAACGAAATATGGTACTGATAATGATGATTTCTTGCGCACTGAATGCCGGTCGAGAGCTATGGTCGGTAAGACAACAGACAATCAGTAGAAGTGACCCGATGGGGCGCAATTTGTTTTTCTCTTTCTTGCGCGGGCGATTTTCAGAGTAATTTCAACGTGAATGCACAAAAAAACTGTCAATGTTATTGTAAAAGACAAATCGACAAAAATTTGCCACGGTCTATACGCTTATCAATTATAGCAATGACGTCAAAATGTTCAAAACTTTGCAGTGAAACCACTCACCTGTGGTTCGTGGTTCCACTTGAGTTTTGAACATTTTGAAGTCATTTCTATGGTCGATAAGAGTGCAGATCATGAAAACTTGTCGATTTTTTTGAGATGACGATGATGATGAAGATAGCCAATGGTAATGATTATTCTCTTTTGTAATGATAATGATAGCGGTGATGATGTAAATGGCAGTAATGGTGGTTATAGCAATGATAATGATGATGATAATGATGATGATGATGATGATGATGATGATGATGATGATGATGATGATGATGATGATGATAACAACTGCGATACATTCAGTTCTCTTGAAGGAAGATGCATCACTTTCGAATCATTTTCCCGGGACACAATTCTTTAGACTTAGACACTTTGTACGTGGTGTAAACATTTCCGACTTCAGCACTGAAGTACACACTACCAACTTCGCGGTTTGGCCAGTACCTTTCACATGCGCACAGCCATTTCACCCGGGCAATGGCAGCCAAGGACAGCTGTTTCGTCCTCATTAGGACTCGCGAGCATGGCATAGCTCCAGGCGACTGACATGTCTCACTTGCCATCATCGACCCGGTCGTTTTTTCCTGTATATTTCATAGCCAAAGCTTTAGACAAAATTCACCACCAACTGCCCGCTACTTGTTCCAGCAGATGATCATCAAAGCTCGGTAGAGTGGAGAGGGCCAGTTATGAGTGCGACTTAATGCCCACCCATTTCCTGACCCCAGAGTTTTAAAAGAATGAATTTTTACCTTCTTTCTGGGTAGCAAACGTAAAAAAATTAAACATTAATGACAAAAGATAAAAGCTTTGACTTTACTGTTTTGTTATTAATTAATGTTGAAATTTTTGTGTTGGATAAAACAGACACTCAAAACAGAAGCATTTGGATTTCTTCATGTTAGATAAAAAGTTTGAACAAAGGTAATATTGTTTAGAGGGGAAGGAAGGGTAGTACTGCAGCCCTTCCACCCTCCCCCGTAACTTTTCCCTAGTCTGTTGAACCTTGAAGCGTTTCATGCAATCATTATGTATAATCTCCAAACCAGTTTTGGTGGCACTCTCCAACAGCGGCCTAATACTAGTTCTCTGCCGGCGGATAATATACCAAATAATGCCATAAAAGAGAGATTTTAAGTCGACCAAGTTTTCCCTTTAAGTCTACACATGAATAAATAGATTTATGCAGGGGCACCCAACGAGAATATAGTTCAAAACCACTTAAGCATAGCATTGTTAAACTATTTTAGTATTTAAACGGTAGATATAGACATATTTTTATCCCCTAAAAATTGTTCATCTGTTCGGATTTCCTAGCTGAAAGTCTAGTGATCCGAAAATTATAGGGATCAAAACTTTTTTTTTTCTTTTTACCTTTTCGAAAATTTCAGCCAGGTTCCCTGGAATTCTAGGTGACCTTTTTAAGGCAAAAGTCGTTATAGATGGGCTATTATACCATTTTTCAGATGTTCGAAAATCCTAGGAGAGGCACGCAAGCAAGAAATTTTACAACAAATGTTCCGAAAATTCTAGATATCAAATCGTCTTCCGAACAGATATTTTCGGAAAATTGACGTTGGGTGCCCCCTGATTTATGCCAGTCTCAGGCATAAGAATTTTTTTGGACAGTTTTTATCAGTTCATTTTAAAATTTGAAACATTGTTTACCTGAATCACTCTGTTAAATAAACAAAATCAGTTTGTTAAAAAATAGGAACTCACCTGCCAGACCTGTTAACCTTCCAAAAACAAAACAAATTAAGAAGACTGAATAGAAAAGTAAAAAACGCGCTGAATTAAAGATCTCCATTTTGAGTTTACAATGAATCGTGAGCTGGGGAATATATGTATCCGGACATGGGCTGATCCGCCGGATCAGAGCAAGCTGACTGAAAAGTAATTAGCAATTAATACTTCGCAAATTATTGAGATGTCGTTATAAATATACCAGTTCTGACACTCCTTTCAGGTAGGGTTTGGCGCAATCCACCTGAGAACACCGGTACCTGATGCTTCTCTACCTAACGTGTCAGAAAGGTGGAAAGAGTCAAATCTTAAACCTAAAACAGTAAACTGATCCTTACAGCGAGAAGAGTAATAGAAAAAATAAAGAAAGAGAACAAAAATAAAGTGGTGAATTATATTTGCCTGATATTTCGGTTTGCAACACAAACCTTCAAAGGGGGCTATAAAAGAAAAATGAGTTCAGATAAAAGATGAACGTTACATATGCGAGATTTGAATACATAGCAAACAGAAAATGATATGCTACTAAAAAGATAAATTTCACTAACGGTCACTGGGTGCGATCCATTCAACCAAAATTTCCGGAAATTTCGGTCCAAAACTCAATGGATCGGTTCGGTCCAACCGGAAAAGTTTCGAAACAACGGGTCCACCTTTTGAGGTGGACCACTTTTGCCGGTCGGACCGGTTGGAATTTTGGTTGAATGGGTCTCGCCCACTAACTGAGTTCATCACAGTAAGTGTTAGTTTAGGTAATAGCATGATTTGTAGTGATATTTGGCATAAATACCACGATTGTTACACGTAATTTCACGAGTCGTTACGTTAGGCGAGTGAAATTTGAGACAATTATGAAATATCACCAGTGGTATCTATGCCAAATATCACTACAAATCATGCTATTATTTGTTTATACTACTACACACACAAGGTTTGTAATTTTCACATGTAGGTATTTCAAATTAAACAGAGATACCACTGCTCTAAGCCAACCAAATACCAAAAATTTCTGATGGAGTAGTATAAACACAGGAATACCAACAGTTACCAACAGCAACACCGCGGCAAAACGCAATGCGCATGAGCACAAAATTTAATATCCGGTCAGCTTTTTATTTCCGGTCTAGTATATAAACCAATAGCGTAAGCATAACTTTGCCGTCGCGCCAAGTTTAAAGCAAAAAGGGCGAAACAGACAAAAAAGGGGGCCAAAAAAATCACTTCATTCGAAAGCTTATGTATTTTTCTATTCTCAAACTTTTGCACCACATGGTTATCTGTTTGCACCAACGGTGAAAATGATGTTTGAAGTTTGCAGGTCGCGAGCGCTCGACAAGACGAATTTGTTTTTACTGGCTTTCTTGCATGCTACTGGTTTGGCATAAGTTAATTTGGGAGAAGGCGACAACTAAGAAAAGAATAACAATACTTATGAAAGAAACCAAAATAACGACGTCATCATTATCATAAAAAACACTAAAACCAGGAAATAAAATTTTAGTCCGTTCAATAATTTGTTTTATTATCAGAGAAAACAAGAACTCAAAACAAAAGATGGGCGGGATTTTAATAACAACTTTGACTTTGATGACTGCAGTCACCGGGAAACTAAACATGCCTATAAATGACTTTCATTCAAGAAAATGCCTATTTAATTCTTTTACATGGTTGTTCTTTTGTTGAAGACTTCAATAATTTCAGACTGTGCGGCTCGGCTGCATCTCGTTCAAACACGAAACTTCTAGCTGCTATATACATGGCATGAAAAGTTCGACTTCTAAAACCCACTGAACCAGCTTTCGCTCTCTGATTCTGAGAATGGAAAAATAAATAAATAGAGTTGTCAACTTGCTGCCAACCGGCTCAACAGTATAATTAAGCTGATGTTTCATGGCAATCAACCTAGAAGAGTTCCGTTTTAAAAGACGGTAAAACCCACTGGTAAACAAAACTACAAAGCGATTGTGTGTTGTCGTCTTCCAAAGAAAGTTTGAATCGGCTTTAACACATGTAGACTGAGAAAATGAAAATTAGAACTACAATACACAAGCTTGCAACGATAACGTTTTAATTTTATGTCTTAGTTTCAGCCAGGTTAAGTGAAAAATAACAGTCAAAAACTTTATTTTCGTGAATGAAAATCAGTTTACCTGACACTCTAGCCAAAATTACACGCTGAGTTATTATCATCTTACCTTTTCTGGATCTAATCGACTAATTGTTTCAGTGATCTGTGCCTGGTTATCCATAAAAGCAATTTCAATAACTACAAAATAGTCAAAAACACGAGCAGCATAAAGCAGAACAACTGAACCACAAGCTGCACACAGAATGAAGCGCGCGGGAGACTTTGACTGGAAAATATGACTGAAAAAGAGACCGGAAATGCTCAACCTAGCGCATGCGTAGACGTTTTGCCGCGGTGTTACCAACAGCACAGTATCTCGCCCCAGTCTCCTTTTGTTGACCTCATGTTGCCTTAGCGACAAAAGCAAACTGCACTCCAGAGCAAGGAAGGTACAACCATGATGGCGTCGCGAATCATGCATGGTCGAAGAGAAGGACAAACGAGGGGTAATTTCTTGACGTAAATACCTATTCTTGCGAAGATTTCTAGAGTTTAACCATTTTTCTTCCTTTCTGGTTGTGTAGATTTCGCTGGAAATACTCTTAGTGTCATTCCCGCTGGAGTTAATCCGCGAGAGGTGAGCTTGGCCATGCAAACAAGCTAAAATTTATTCGCACATACTCTGTATCAATCATAAAGTTTTTTTCCTGCCCGCTCTGGGAAAAGTGTTTCATTCATTTATTAAATAGTCACGGAACACCGTACTACATTTACAGGTAACTGTTCTTCAGCCTGAAACATGGAGACGAATACAAAATAGCCTGTCGGGTTATAACGAGGAAAAAGAGCGATTGCAAGCGAAGATGAAAGAACGAGAAGAACTCCATACTTTCTCTAAAGATTCTGTCAAACACTGGGAAAACACGATAGAGGTTTGTTGTTTTAATTTTTATTTTCCTACAAATGCTGCAGATCAAACAGTTAAACCTATTAATTTTCAGGCGAAAAAACTGCGTTCGGTTACCCTCATACGTGTATTTGGCGGCAGCCACACGTAGACTCCCGATAACTCGAACCTTCAAGGGAAATAGAAAAAGTTCGAGTTATCGGGAGTTCTAGTTATCGGGAGCTCGAAGAAATAGCCGAGAGTAAGGAAAAAAAGTTTTTACTGCACAGTGAACATTTTAATCACATTTAATCGTAGAAATGTCAAGTGAAAATTAAAAGATACTTCTAGATTATAAATCAGAACCTAACGTAACAAAACATAGCCTAAATAGAGCATGCGTTTTACTGTTTTTGAGTAGTAAAGCTGCTTCATGTTAGCCTGTTACAATCAACATCAGCCTCCACTAGTAAACTACCCAAGCTACCCTGGGTGAGCCAAGTCTTCCTACGTTTCTTTTAAAACTAGGCAAACCATTTACCATCCTCGGAGACCCAGGGGCAGTCAGTCGAGCCGGGAGAAAAGGCGCGACGAAAGTTTTCAAGAACAGGCGGAAGAGCCCCTGGGTACCGACTCTCACCGGACCATTTCCAAACGGTCAAGTGAATGCTGGCTCCTGATTGGGCACAAAAAATGCTTTGTATTATTGTGCCCAATCGGCGAACAGTTTCTCGTGAGTTCTTTTCGTGAGTTCGTACACGATGGGTATTATGTCGCCACAGTTGCCCGGTTCGTTCACAAAGCTTGTGCGTACAAGGGAAACTTCCATTTTCTACTTTCCTAACCAGAAACGAAGGAACTACCGATGAGTCGAAAAACGTTTCGGATGCTATCAGCAGGAACAATTCATTTTGCACTGAGAAAATTCTGTTTCTGATGGATCACAATGTATCGTAAATAATAGGAAGTTTAAGATGCGGCGGCGGCGACGAGATGGTAAAAACTAAAAAGGCATAACAACAACTTTGCACGTGCATCACGCATTTTGCATATTTCTTTGCCCTCACTGCACGACTACCACGTGAAAATGCCTAATTTCAGGTTTTGTGAAGGACGTAAACAAACAATGACAAAATTTTCTTTCTCTTTATGAACTTGGATATGGTTGACAGAAAATCAGCTCCAGAAGAAGCTAGAAGAGTTCGCTTGCATTTGACAAAGTAAGCGAGTTGGGATAATCACGATAGAGACTGGAAAAATGTGAATTCACTTTTCATGCGACGTTTTCGTGGCTGTCAGCTGTCGTGGAATCTTAAACTCCTTCATATTTACGAAGGCATGATCGATGCAAGCGTGAATACCTGTTGTAAGCTCAAGCTTGTATTTTTGGAAAAGCGTCTTTAGTTTACAGGTAGACAGTGGTAGTCTTTACACTAGAGCCTAAATAAGCTAAGAAATATTTCAAGACAAGTAAATTTTAATTACTTCAAGTAAAATAAAGCTTCATTCACAACCGATTCTTTTTTTACTTCAGGTTAACTTTAATAAGGCTATTTTCCCAGCCTCGTACCCAGGCCTGTTCGTGCTATCCGAGTGACCAGAGGAGGCTTGGAACCGAGCGCGATAGTCCTAGGCGAATTTTCCCGACAAGCTTGACAGGTGACGTCACATCCGAAATCGCCGAGGACGACTGGGAACGAGGCTGCTATTTTCCTACGCAACATAATTAAGATTGATTGACATGTTTCGCCTTTCTCAAAGCTCAAGAAACTGCAAGTCACCGCAAGCTTTTAAGGATGGTTTTCAAGTCGCTTGAAACTTTCTTAAGTCGTCTCAACTTTCCGACTTCAATGAGATGCAAAGTAAAGTTACTTGTGATTTTACTTAGGTCTTCACACACGAGTTTTTGGTTAAGTAAAACTTAGCAGCTCCTAAGTCTTACTTAACAGCCTAGTGTAAAGACGACCAGTATTTTGAAATAAAGTGTTTACATCAAACTGAAAGTTTCCTGACTGCGTGCATTTGTTTGGTGCCCCAGACAAGCCGTGATCGAGTCAATAGCTGTCGCGTCGTGTACGAACTCACGAAAAGAACTCAAGAGATGCTGTTCTCCGATTGGGCACAATAATACAAAGCATTTTTTGTGCCCAATCAGGAGCCAGCATTCACTTGACCGTTTGGAAATGGTTCGGTGAGAATCGGTACCCAGGGGCTCTTCCACCTGTGCTTGAAAACTTTCGTCGCGCCTTTTCTCCCGGCTCGACTGACTGCCCCTGGGTCTCCGAGGATGACCATTTACATGTCCTACGTTTCTTTTAAAACTAGGCAAACCATTTACATGAAGAACAAAAAGTTGGCTCTGCCAGAAGTGTGACTTGCCTTCATGTAGCAGGGTCACTCTTGACGGTGTAGGGTCAATCTCCCAGCTGGGCCAACTTTTCTCCATATAAAGTCTTTGCACAGCCAGGTCAACTCAGTCAAGGCAAGACAATCAGAGCATTCGCGTGGACTGTTGGCTCGGGGAAAGGGGGTCTCTTTTTTTTCTTCTAAAGGTGACTGAGCTGGGAGGGTGACCCTCTTTCCTGTGACAACTTTTCCCAACATAAAAGGGGCCTAAGATTAATTTTAATTTAGACCATCAGATTGTTGTTATATACAGGACACTTAACATATTGGTAGTTGTTCTCAAATGTTCAATAGTTAACTGGTCAGTTTTCGGTGAAACAATTACCTTATGTTTTTTTGTGTACATGTAGGGTCAACGGCTCAAGAAATTGCAAGCTCGACAAATAAGAGAAGAAAAGGAAGAGGTGAGAAGATTTAAAAAAAATGATTACTTTTAACCTTTTGAAAAGAAGGTAAAGATAACTTACAAGACAGGGCCAGGTTGTTCAAAGCAGGGTTAAGATAACCCAGGGTTAGTGCAAAATTTCAATTCAGATATGAAAGCTTAAAAAGAAATTTCATTTTTTTCTTTTGGGCTACAATTTGATGATTGGATGCTCAACAAAGAATCGAGAAAATTATCTGGGAAAATGCTTTTGAACAAAAGACGAAGAATTCTTGGTTAAAATTTAACCCCAGGTTAGCGCTAATCAGCCTTCGAACAACTGGGCCTAGGGCTATAGCTTGCTGGAGATGCCGTACATCTCTAATGGTCCTCTATGCAGAGGTAAGGACTTAAGTAAATGTTTAACATCATTAATAAAACCATCTTTTTTTATCAACAGGAAGAAAGAGTAAAGATTGACATTGAGGAAGCCAAGCACCAAGCACAGAAAAGAAAAGAAGCCATTGAACGAGCCAAGACCCTTCAGTACTACCAAACAGATAGAGTCAAGACGTTTCATGTAAGAGATTAAAACCTACAAAACTGCTGTGACTATATAAATAGAACTCATCTGTATCACATACATGTACTGCATTATCAGTGATGGAGCCAGATCTTCAGAATTGTTGGGGGGGAGGGGAGGGGGGGGGGAGTCATCCACACCCTGAGATAAGAGGGGCCCGGTCTTCAACAAACATTTTTTTCGGCCCTTCAGGCCTCAGTTTGGTCCGAAAAGCAGGGGGGGCCCTCCCCTGGATCCACCACTTATTGTTTCACAGAATTTTCTTACCACTGGTCATTTGTACTTTCCAGGGTGCCCTGCTTCTAACAGAGGTTCTAAAGGAGAGAGATGCCCAGATAGAAATGAAGAATGGAAAACTTGATGCAGAGAAGATTAGAGAAGAGCACCTCTTGAGACTGCAGCAGAGGGTAAGGTTTCCCATCAGTCAACATGATAGTGAATAATACATTGAACTAAAATAATTTTGACGTTTTTAAAAATTCTGCAAATTGTTTCTTTGTCATGAATTGAGGAGTGAAAGTCTCCGAGATACAATTACCTCTGTACATAAATTCCTATATGTAGAAAAAGTTCATGTCAGAAGCATTTTTTTTAAGCTAAACCATGCTCAAACCCCTCAGTACAATGCACATGTAGTAATTGAAGTACTTAAAGCAAGTTATGGGTCTCAAAATAATTGTTTCAACTGAATTCACCAAGGCTAGTTTTGTAATTGGATTGTTTTCAAGTGCTTACTCCACATATAGTCATGAAAATTTAATATTTGCATCTTCAGCAACGTGAGGAGGCAATAATGGAAGATCAGGGAAGAGCTCTGAGGAGGTATAATGAAAGGAAAGCAGTGTCAGATTTCCAAAAACTTCAGTAAGTACTAAACCTTTTAGCAATTTCTGAATACTGACCTAAGTGAGAAATTCTGCAATACCTTCTGAGCTGCCAAAGGTAGTGAAGTAGTGGCATACAGTACTAGGAACACTGCAGTATTACGGTTGAACTTGAGGTTAGAAGATCCACCATAATATAATGCTGCATGGTGGTTTTAAACCAATACCATAATCATAATATTTAAAGGGGTCAGTGGAAAAATGGTGCATCTAAAAATAGAGGGTTATTCACTTTCACTTCTCAGAATCCTTGATCATATTGAAGAATCAAAAAAAGGAAAGGAAGCTGACGTGGAAGAAGGCAGAAATATTAAGCAGCAAGTTGACATGTATGAGGCTGCAAAGCAAGCTATTGAAGAACAAAGGAGAAAAGTAAGTTAAGGTTTTCTTAGTGATAACTGGTTTGAGAAAGGGCAGTTTTGGAAATTCTTTGGTAATCAAAGGAGAAAATTATCACAATAATGTACACACATTTTTGTACTTCCTTACATTTGTGATACCGGTACTCATAAAGTGAAAAATTAGAATTATAGAAGGTTAGTTAAGTTATTAAAAAAAAGATTTTGAAGTGAAACTTTGGAATCCACGGAGATAACACATAAGAATTATAACAAATTTGCAACTCATGCTGTATGAAAAAGGCTGGAACTTTAACCAAAATGGTAACTAGTGATGTTGATTTATTATTTAACTAACTGTTTTTAAAGCCCATTTTGATTAATTTTGGGATGAATTATTTTTCAAGGAAAAGAAAGAGATTATGGAGGAACATCAGGCACAGCTTGCTGATAGAGAAGTATGTTTGTGACTAATTTTTCCTGAAATAATAGCTATCCCACTGTAGATTTTCCACTTTGTTGAAAATGCTTGTATGGTTTATGTATCCCACTCCTATCCTACGTCATCTTTCCGTTCTTAGCCAGCCTGCCTGCAGCCATGTGCTGTATCAAGCATTTCACCTTTTACTGTACAGGTTCACGTGTATTCACTCCTGAAACTGAACAGACAACTTTCGTGCTGACTAAATGTTTCTTCATTTTAATTTTCAGAGAAGACGACAAATTGAACAGAAGAAAATTGAAGAGGAAGAGGAGGAAATCAGACAGTTCGGTCAAGCTAAAAAGGTAACAGTCGTAAATTTTATTTTATACACTGTGGATATCACCAGAAAGATAAGGTCCATTTTAAATGGCCGTGAACGGCAAGTTACCCAACTATAAACTTGTTCCCTTACTGTACAATCCTCCTCACTCACACATGTCTATTGGGGTTCAGTTTTATCTGCGGTTTAAATAAAGCTGATTAACTCTAAACAATGTCAAGTTAACAGCTAAATGAACATCTTGGAACTTTTTCTTTGTTATACAGAAAATGGCAAAGATGCGTAAAGCGAAGGAAACAGAATTATTCAAGTAAGTACTAATCCAAAGAAGCGTGCAAAATACTTAATGAAAAACCGAAGTGAAAGTGTCGTTTTTAACATTTTTGGAAACGATCTAAAACTTGTGTAGTTCTTCTTGCAACCACATTTATATAGCTGCAGATCGGTCATCTCTGTTCTTAAACATTCTTTAAAGAAGATTCGCTTTGATTTCTATTAAGAGTTTTATTCAGGTACTCCGCCCGATAAATGTTGTCGCATCTGCTACACTGTTCTCAAAATACTGTCTCTCTTTTTTTCAGTGCCTTCCAAGAACACACACAGCGGATGAGAAAGAAGCTAGCTAACCAAAGACAACAAGAAGTTGATGATGAAGATGACCGGATAGCAAAGGCTGTGGCGGATAGGGAGAGGAAGCGTGATGTATGTGCCTGTTTTCTTATAACGTTGTAAAAAGTACGTTTTTAAGTGTCAATGTAATTAGCACGAAAGTACTAATTGAGGACACCGTTTGTCTCCTATTGGAGACGGGACCGCCATTTTTCGCGGTCATCCGAGCCACGCGAATATCCAGCCGTTTGCAGGGCAAATGAAATACCTTCATTTCTCAGTTATTTTTAGATCTGAGTGTACAGTGCAGCTGACAGTGTAGGTCAGGCGCTCTACCGACTGAGCTGTTATCAAGTAAAGAAACTTGCCGGTTGTTGAAAAAAAGCTCACCTGACAACGGACCCATCGATATGTCTGTGAGGGTATTGGATTTTTAAAATTCAATCCATGAAGTTATCTTTCATAGGAAATCTAAAAGTAAAGTGTTTAATCTTTCTTATGATATGAAAATTTTCCTGAATGTTTTTAGGCCGAAGAAAGAGAAAAATACGAGGCGGACATGAAGGAGAAGAGGGAAATTCACGATCACAGGATTCACATGGTAATAACTGTAGTTATCATTACGTACTACCTAAAGTAACCGAGACTAAAGCAAGAATAGTATGTACGACTCTTCATCTTTGAGCATCTTCATTTTCTATCCTTATTTTTCTTTCCATTTTAGATGAAAGAGAATGAACGCCGAGCAAGAGAAGAAGCAAACAAAGACCGTGAAATACTTCGCAAGAGAGTCGAATCTGATAAACTTGTACGTAAATAGTCAGGTTCCTTGAGAGTTACATGCGGAGGCTAAAAAAGTGTAACCTGCGTAGCAAGTGCTCCATTTGGGGGATATCGTGAAAAGTAGACGAGCGAGAGGCAGGCGAGAGGAGTCCCGAAAGGGGGGAGCGGTACCTCGCGGCCTCGCCGCTCGCTCACGCGTTCTTGCGCGGCTCGCTTCTCTCGCCCAAATATGAGAGCTTGCTCTGAGGCTAGCGTAGCTGCGAAAACGCGCTTCTTTGTCCTCGCGGCTTCACCGCTCATATTCGCGCTAGAAATACCGTCAGATACGCAGGCTAAAGAAGTGCAATTTTTTTCAAGGTTTCTTCTGTATTCTGAGATTTAAGATGCTAACACTTTTTGCCGTCGTTTGCTTTTTAGTATCACATGAAACAGGAGGAAAAGAGATCAGAGCAACTAGGGGAAAACAAGAAATTGAAAGAGTTCCAAACACAGCAAATTGTAAGTAGAGTTGGCGCGCCGTTATGATCTTGCAGAAATTTTGCAAACACCTTGCACCCAGGAAAGGGTTGCTTAAGACGTCACCATTCATTAATCGATGCCCTTAGTTATTATCGCAATGGCAGCCGTTTATTGTTGCAAAGAACAATCTTCAACGCATTGTGCACGATATAAGTAATCAAAAAGTTCGTTCGATGTGTTGAGTCAGCCCGGTAAAGCATGCCAACCCGGTTAACCAGGCTGGCTTTCCTCTAGCTAGGCCCTGATTGGTAAGGTCTTTGTTGGCAGTCCATGGGTTTACACATCTTAATACATATATTTCGACAGGCTGAATTAAAGGACCGTAAACATCAACTTAGAGAAGCGGAATTAGACCTGGATAAACGCAACGAAGCCCTACTCAGGTCCGAAGAGGTTCAGTTCCAGGAGTACGCAAACAAGGTCATTTCAGAGGCCAAGGAGAACGGCCGTAATCCGTACCCACTCATCAAGGCCTCTCAGGAGGGCCCCGGGGGTGGAAGAGGCCCCAAATATGAAGGCAAACAAGGTCTTAGACCGAGCTATCTCGTGTGTGATGGGACAGGGGTACAGTTGCCTAATTACCACAGTGGTACCGTACAAGGCTCCCATACCAAGATTTACGGCCGTCCAGCTGAAAGTATGAAGAGACTAGGTTTTACTTGGTGATATTTTTGACAACTTCTACGACGAATTTTGACCTGTAACTAGTCCTTCTTATTCACTGAAGTAATTTTCTCGCACGTATTTTTAACGAGATAACTAATTCAACCTCGAGAAATATTCTTGCGTACGGTGGACTTTAACGTCGTTTACACTACATTCATCAGCGATTGTTTCATGTATATTACAGGGAGTAGAAGTTTGCTGACGTATATTGTTTGTAAATAAAGTGAGGGTTAAAACACTTGTTCCCTTTATTGTCTTAATTTTAATCGTGTTGTTATCCGACGTTGCCTGTCATAGTTGGAAATAAACCTAAATTTTTCAGCCCCTCTGGAAAATAACAAACGGACGACAGTCGACTGGAAAGGAAGGATTCTAGGAAGTGCCATCTACATTCTGGGTGTTTCTTGGCGTTGGGGAAACTGTTGTTGGTTTGCTTTTGTTTTTTGGAGTGGGCATTGTTCCGTTTCTTTTAAGTCTTTTGCATAACGCCGGCAATCCTTGGCTTCCTGTTCAAAGGGAACAAAGTTTCCCTTATCGAAGAAGTATCGGAAGTAGCGGTCTGAGTGAACAGTAACAAAGGTTTGAGTAGCTTGTGCATGGTCGGATCGAATTAAGGGCCTGATTAAGTGTAGCAAATCGTTCATGTATACATAGAGTACTGTCAAGTGTTTACAATAAAGACTCCACTCTAACCAGCACGCCACCTTTTGCACTCAAAGCGCCACCGGCATGTAACATCAGAGGAACTTGTGTCTTGGCCGACCGCACGAACTTGTACTTCGACAAGATTTTGACGAGAGCGATCTTGATCTCCAGCAGGGCAAACCTCATACCGATACAATTTCGTGGCCCACCCCCAAAGGGTAGGAACTGAAAGGGATGGTGGGTGTCTTTCCTGGTACCTCGGAGTCTCTCCGGGTTAAACTTCTCCGGATCTTCCCAGGCATCGGGATCATGATGCAAGGCATATATGGGAATCACAACCTCGGTTCCAGCAGGAATATGGATTCCGCTAAGGTCAAAATCTTCATGGCATTCACGGTTGACATGGACCGCGGGAGGACACAAGCGTTGGGACTCCTTTATAACACAGTCGAGATAATCAATATTCTTGACAATATCGTAAAGACATCCCTTCTTTGCGTTGGTCTCCAAGGCCTCTCTGATCTGTGTTCTCAGTTTCTCTTGCATTTCTGGGTTCATAACCAAGTAGTACAGAGTGAAAGCCAATGTGTTGCTTGAAGTTTCGTACCCCGCCAAAAGAAAGACAACAGACTGAGCTACTACCTCTTCATCTGATAGTCTGCTCAATCCTTCCGTGGTAGTTTCATCAGTGGCATGCATCATGAGATCTAACAAGTCTTTTCGTCCTGAAAATCCCTGTTGGCGACGTGCTTTTAAGATTTCTGTGGCGACTTCTTGAAAATACTGTGGTCTTTGTCGACGCAGCATTGCTAGAAACCGGAGCAAAGCCGGTCCAAATGGCAAACGGCTTATCTGCCGAATGATTTGTGGAGTTGAAAAAAATTTTTTCCCTTGTGTTAGCAGTTCATTGTCCTTACCGTTTTGGACCTCCGCCTCCAAGCCAAAAGCTGTAGATAATATCACCTCCAGGGTCAGCTTACTAAACCAATCCAGCATGTCCACACTTTGATCTGTACAGAAATATCGTAATATTGATATGGTGTTGGTAATTTCTACTTATTTCTACAGTTGTCTGATACTTTGACCCTCCATGACGCTGGTAGGTGACAAGGCCCCAACCTCGTTCCCAGGGGTAGGAGAGAACCCTGGGAACGAGGTTGACGAGGCCCTTTTAAAGTAGCCTGTTTTAGCTGTTCAGATAGCGAGGACGGCTTCAATTCACGATTCTGTCGACAATCTGAACGTCTGGAACAGGCTACTGGTGTGGGAGGCTACTTGTACTTGGGCCTTTAACATTTTAACGTTCTCGTGCTATTTAATTCCTTTCCCTCCACCCCAACCCCCACCGACTAAGAAGTCAGCCATGCAGGCTACGCTATAGTGATACTCATTGTTTACAAACCTTGTTTTTGATGTTCAAATGTGTAACGAAGGTGAAAAAATAACCCGTTAATTCCAATTTGTCTCAAGAACCAACAACACGCTTCTGGTTGACACAGTATCAATGGATAACGTGAGTATAGCTATATCGGGCACCCAACCCGGTTGAATGCACTAGCTTGACGCCTAACCTGAGCTGCGTGGCAGGCGTAAATGGGGAGGGGGGGGGGGAGAAAGAGAAAATCCCCTTGTCCCCCTTTCCGACCCGGCCCCCGCCCCGCCCCCATTTCGATGCCTGCCGGGAAGCAGGCTACTCTTGAAGCCTGTCGCCCCAGTAACATTTGGAAGGAAGCGCTCGACTGAGGTGAACGTACCCTAAAAACTAGACTTGCAACAAGTCGACCTCTGGGCGAGCGGAGCGTGCCTTGTTTGGCCACGAAGCGGCCGACTTTTTTAAAAGTCTACCTCAAATCTAAAATAGGCGACTGTTAAACAGTCTACCTCTTCTCGAACACTCTTTCTCGAATAAACACCGCACCTCTGGCTAGAAATGGATGCAAAAGACCTCTAATTGCTTGACGACTCTGTAGGGAAGGAGGTAATAGAGAATTTTAACTCACCCGAATCAGCGATTTCGCCAAGTTTCACCACAAGAGTGTCACACGATTTTTCAATCAGCGGAACCATCAACTTCATCTTTCCTGCACTGAAAGTGGGTGTCAGCGTGTTACGGATCCGCTTCCATGTGGCGTCTCGGGCGTTAACAACGATTTTGGAAAAAAATTTTGCCGGTTGCAACACTTGAAAGCGGTTTCGGAAGTTAGGAAACTCTTTAACCATAATTTGCTTCACCAGCTCCGGATCGGCAACGACAAGCGATGGCCTACTTCCGAAGCAGAAAGAGAATACTTTGCCGTATTTCTTGATGTAATCAAGGTGCATCTCATGCAGTCCATTGTATTTTCTTAGTTCAAGAAAGTTTCCAAAATATGGAATTGGTTTGGGTCCTGGAACGTTTAGTTTCGTGAGGTCTGCAAAGCCTCGTGTTCCACACCAGTAGAGGAACAGCACCACGAGGACAAAAAGAGAAGCAACAGCGGCGGAATGAGGCAGATACCACGAAGATACAAACTGCTGAAGTAATTCCATCATTGTGAAGTACCTAATGAAATTGAAGAGACGAGAAAAGAACTAATTCTAGCAAAACAAAACCGAGATTAACCGCTTCTCTGACTGCTCAAGACATTTTGTTTAATAGACAATAGCGATTGCATATGAAGTTGCATTTGTTTAAATTGATTTGCAACAAACCTTCCTTGGGCCCTTCGTTCACTCAAGCAATGGGGCAAATAGCCACAGCTGTAGAAATGAACTTTGTGCAGCTAAAATCAGCATTTAAGCGGTGGCGGACCTCAGTTCCTTCCGAGATCATAACAATGTGAAATGCTAGCATAAATGAACTGTGATCAGAGACCATAGAAATGACCTCATTTGATGACGTCAGGTGTGTCAATCGAGTACAACGAGCTACAACGGCACGATTCTCTGGACTCTGTGTTACAAAAAAACGCGGTAGACTATCTCCGGCAAGTAATACTGAAGGACAATAGTTTGAGCATGTAAAGTAACTCGTTCATTAAAACCTTGGAGGTCCTCGGAGCATCTGACGAGGCGTGAATGATAAACTGAGTTAAAGCTGAGTCACGTGAGGGATAGTATAACAAGGCCGAAAAGGGGTCACGAAAAAATAACAAAACCAAATGAAACGAAACGATCGCGAGGAGAAGACGCGGGGGGCGGGGGAGGGGGGGGGGGGTCGGGCGGGGAGGGTACTCCTGGGAATTCTTGGTGGGGGTGTGTCGCCCGGTTCTCCAAAGTCCTGACCCTGTTTCAGACCAAGAAATGTCATTTTTCACACCCGTTTTCAGACCTGGCCTCTAAGAAATTATGTCATCATTACTTAGTTATTTTTTTAAATCCCTTTCGAATTAGCATATTTCTCACTCTTTCTTACTCATTTGGAATTGAAACGATGTTTAAGTTCATACACTCCAGTAGTTCCCCGCAAACCATGCCCGATTCCAGACTATATATTTATGATCTTTAATCCTTTTGTTACTAATAATTTACCACTAAACTCTGAACTTGACCCAGTCTATAACTATTATCACAAATTACTAAATTATTTGGATCAGTGCAGTTACTACCAAGTAGAATCTTTTAATAACTTAATTGGTCACTTGAACTCAAACAACATGATATTTTCTGTGTTGCATAAATTAATATGATTATTTTCAAGCATATATAAATGTGTTAAAGCGCAAATTTCTGTCATTGGTTTATCAGAAACATGGCTAAACAAAGAAAATAACAATAATTATCCTTTACCTAACTACAACTACATTGGGAAGTTGAGAGAAAATAAACAAGGTGGAGGAGTTGGCTTAAATATCAATGACATGTATCAATTTTCACCTCGCAAATGTCTACTTACTTTACATAATACTTTGGTATATCCTTACTTATCGTATTGTAATATTACCTGGACTAGCACGTATCCAACAAGACTTCAATCTATTTTAATGATCCACAAAAAGTTGGTAAGAATTATGACACTTTCAAATTACAGGGAGCTAAGCAAACGCCTTTTTACTTCACCCCTGACTAGAAATCATGAATGTAAATGAACTCAACAAATATTTTGTTGGTCTTTTCATGAATTCATTCTTTAATAACAAGTTACCATCTAATTCTGAAAGTTACTTTATAACAAATGATGTTATACATAGCCACAACGCACGCTCAGCTTCAAAACTACAGATTAGGGCCATTTATACGAGGAAAAATAAGACGCGTCTTAAATAAGACGCGAACTTTCCGTATAAACGGCACATTTCGTCTAAAATAAGACGCGGCTTGGCTAAGACGCGTCTTATTAGATAACACATGCTCGTATAAATGGTACAGTTCGCCTCTTATGTAAGACGCGTCTTATTTTTCCTCGTATAAATGGCCCTATTGACTATCAAAGAACAAATTATGGGAAAAGGTCTATAACATACAAAGGACCAGACACTTGAAATAGTTTGCCAGGCAGAAAATCTGAATAACAAAGGATACTAAAGATTAATCAAAAGTTATTTGAAATCTTACATACATAATACATAGATTATTATGAATACGTACCAGTTAAACGATATGATTAACAGAAAGAATTATCATACATCTTTACTAATTTGTTAACTAGTATTTGTAAGGTATCCATCACAAAACTGTAAATTATATATTGTTACTGCTAGAAGGTATCTTCTATGAAAAGCCTTGGCTGGTGGCTTGCTAAGATCCCCTGCTCTATAACAAATACTATGTAATCTACAAAAAAATTGTATGAAATGGGCAAATAAATAAGTAAACGATTAAAGAAGACGAAAATAAACATGTCAGATATATAAAAGCAGTCTTTTCTTTGAACTATTTATTCATGGCAATAATTAATTATAACAATATCAACAAGATACAAGAATACAGATACATAAGAGGTACTACTACAAACTTACGCTAGTCTTTTTAAAATATTTATTACAACCATTTACAGTACTAATTGATTTTTTGAATTCCATCCGGCTATTATATTAACGCTATTTTTCACCTGAAACGATGTGTTTGCTAGACCCAGTAGGAGGTAATCACTTTAGACATAGGATCGGACTATTTCTTTAAGAGGAAACGCTGAAGCTCTTTGATTCCTTTCACATATCAACAATACGCATGCTCCGTGTACATGGAGAAAACGTGTCCCAGGTAGATCTAGAAGGGTCACTAGCCTGTCGGAGCTACCCTGGGCGAGCCAACTTTTCCTATTTGGTAAACCAGTTACATGAGAAACTGCGAAAAGTTGGCTCGGCTAGAAGAGTGACCCACAGAGCCAACCAACCAAACAAACAAAAAATCCACATGACGTCGCAATAAAACAATGCCACGCGGGAAAACTTTAAGAGAAAAGAGGTGATATTCGTTTTCAACGTTATTTCGTTCCATTATTTTGATCAAGTTGACATCGAAGGTTTCTTTCGTAAAACGATCAGAAAGGTACAACAATAACAACTACTACTATAATTTATTGTACTAATAGTAAAAACAGAATTAATACCAATGGTAATGTTACCACCCTAACGTTCAGTATTTAGAGTCTAAAAGATTGCCATCAATCTTACAGTACAGTCTCTACTCTAACAAGCACGCCATTTTTAGCACTTAAAGTTGCACCAGGATGTAATACGACGGGAACTTGCGTCTCAGGTGATCGCACAAACTTGTACTTCATCAAGATTTTCACGAGAGCGATCTTGATCTCCAGCAGGGCAAACCTCATACCGATACAATTTCGTGGCCCACCCCCAAAGGGGACGAATTGGAAGGGATGGCGGGTGTCTTTTCTTTCACCACGGAATCTCTCGGGGTCAAACTTCTCCGGGTCCTCCCAGGCACTTGGATCATGATGCAAGGCATATATGGGAATCACAACCTCTGTTCCAGCAGGGATAAGGATTCCGTTAAATTTATAATCTTCACGGCATTGTCGATTAACGGCGGCCGCAGGAGGACATAAGCGCTGAGACTCCTTTACGACACAGTCGAGGTACTCGATGTTCTGGGCTATTTCGTAGAGAGGCTTCTTCCTTGCATTGGCCTCCAACGCATCTCTGATTTCTTCCCTCAGTTTGTCTTGTAGATCTGGGTTCACGGCCAAGAAGTACAGGGTGAAGGACAACGTGTTGCTGGACGTTTCGTATCCTGCCAGAAGGAAAATAATACACTGAGCTACAACTTCCTCATCAGACAGCTTGCTAATCCCTTCTGTTGTTGTTTCATCAGTGGCGTGCATCATGAGGTGTAGCAGGTCCTTTCGTCCTGTAAGTCCCTGTTGACGGCGTTGATTAATGATGTCTGTAACAATACCTTCAAAATACTTGGGTTGAAAACCTCCACCGCTAACTAATCTTATAAGACGGAATAGAGCATTTCCAAATGGCAAACGGGAAAGATGCCGTAGGATTGAAGGCACCTGGAATAGTTTCTTCGCTTCTTGCAGCATTTCGGTGTTTTCCCCTTTTTGAACCTTCGCGTCCACACCAAAAGCTGTAGATAATATCACCTCTAGGGTCAGCTTACTAAACCAGTCCAGCATGTCCACGCTTTGACCTGGAAATACATATCGTAAAACTGTTACCACATAATATCAAGAGCCCCAATACGTCCCATTAATATGGCTCTTGATAATACATATTCCTCATATCTGCAGGGTAGGGGGGGGAGGGGGAGGGGGAGGGGGTGTAATATTCACTGTTTCATTCAACACGTCAGAAATTAGTTCAGTATCGGTTCGCTTTGCAGCTTCTGAGAGGCGTTCTTAATAAGCTAATTCCCGGGAGCTATTTTCAAGGCCGGAGCAGTTAACCCACGGTACTTTCAATAATCTTGTCAATTTTCGTTTACTTCAAACTCTTTTTAAACTATATTTCTATATTTTACAATATTAAACAAGAATATCATTGAGACAATTTATATCTCCACGCGCCGTAAGCCGAGTCACACTTTCATTCAAATTAAGACCAACTTAGAAAAAGCGAGACTTCGTATTCCAGGTTTAGAAAATGCAGTCGCCACTTTGCCCATCTTGGCGTATTTCTCTTGAGTTCTACATACAGTTAGTTTGAGTCATAGTTATTTGATATGTTGATCGTAGCGTGACCTGCCCCCTACAGAAACCGGAAACGAAAATGTGTCCCAGTATCATGCAGTGACATTTATTTGGAGAGTTCTATTTTTATTGCTGGCTCAATAAAACCTTTGGTTTTCCCAGTTACCAAAAAGAGGACATAAACTCACCTGAATCAGCAACCGTGTCAAGTTTTTCCACAAGCGTGTCACAAGACGTCTCTATAAGAGGCACCATCAACTTCATCTTTCCTGCGCTGAACGTGGGTGTCAGCGTATTACGGATACGCTTCCACCTTCCATCCCGAGCGTTGAAGACGTTCATGGAGAACACCCTACTCAGTTGTTGGATCTGGAAGCGATTTTGAAAGTTTGGAAAGTCCTTTACTAATATTTGCTTCAGCAGTTCCGGATCACCGACAACAAGCGACGGCCTACCACCCAGACAAAGGGCAAAAACGTTGCCGTACTTCTTAATGTAGTCAAGGTGCAGCTCATGTAGTCCATTGTATTTCCTTACTTCAAGAAAGTTTCCAAAAAAAGGAATCGGCTTGGGTCCTGGGACATTCAGCTTCTTGAGGACTGCAAATCCACGAGTCGCCCACCAATACAGAGAAAGAATCAGCAGAATTAAAACAGAAGCGATCGCAGCAGCAGTAGCAGGATGGCCGAGGTACTCCGAAGATAGAGCCTGCTGCAGTAATTCCATCATTTTAGTGAAGTATCTTGTGATCTTGGAGAGAAAAAAGGAATCAAGTTATCACAAAAACTGGTTAAACAGCATGCTCCTCTACAAGTTTGAAAGTATTGCGTTTTGTTTACAGTAACAGAGGCATTCGAGATCAGTCTATAGACAATCTAGTCATTGCAAATTAATTTCAGTACGTAAGAAATTAATTTGTGCAACGTACCTTTCTTTAATTGGTTTCGCTTCCTCACATTTAATCAGTGAACCGTACAAGGATGTGCCAAGGCTGAACAGTGAGATTTTTATGAACAGCTCCGCTTTTCAGTGACAAAATCAGGGCAATAATTGCGAAAGTTTCGGTGACGTGATACAAAATGACCTTATTTGGACTTCGCCCTGCTTTGTCATGCTTCGTATGTAATTTTATTTTCTGTTATGTTATCACAATCACACCTGACCTTTTCTGGATTCTGCATATCATTAAAACCAGCGAGGCTCAGATCATACAGTCAAATACTGTGACATTAACTTCGCCGTGAAATACCACGCTCTAAGCTTGTTGCATTTCCGCAGGACGTTCGACCAAAGGAGGCCCTGTAGAAGTTGAAGGGAAGGGGGAGGGTGCCGGGTTGAGATTACTCATGTCCTCCGTAACACACCAGACGAATCTCAGTTAGCCTGCTAGCAATGGGCGCTCAGGTTCAGTATATTTGTGTCACCTATTGGGTCACTCAGAAGGGCTTTCTTGAAAAAGTAGCGCTGATCGTTCTCAAGGTTACCCAGCCACAATTTTGAGAAGACACCCTTCTAAGGTTACATCCTTTAAGCCCTAAGAGTGATCAGCATCAAATTTCTCCTTGTAATATCAATGATTTGTAAGACACAGTGGTCATGAGAATTACGGACATGATCACTCAAGATGAATTTGCTTGATGTTTTATCAACTTCTCCCCACTACTTCTGTAGGAAATGAATAGGGGCCACAAATGAGAATTCAAATTTTGATCCCAGGGTTTAAAGGGTTAAAAAGAGAAACGAACCGCCAGCATGCAGAAAATTGCTACCTTTTGTCACTTGTGAATCAGTCAGCGGGCTTTATCTACAATGTAGCATTCAGAAAATACAAATGGGGGATATGGGACAGCATCCCACGGGGAATGTAAGTGAGGAACCTCGTCCCCAGGGCACTTTTCCTTGGCTTTGGAGGTGGGGCTCCCTATTACCAAAAATGTCCCGCTTTCAAAGTCCAGATTCCCTTACGATGGGGCAAGAGCTAGTTATATCACTCTGTCCCACGTACGAACCTTAACCGTCACAAATTCATTGTCAATATTGAGGTTGTTATTGTTATTAATCAGGGCTCGCCGCTTAATTTCATGCGGCGTTTCATTTTTTTCTGTCATGATAAAAAACTCAAAACAGATTTTCTCTTATTAAATAAGACAGAAGGCCTTGAGGTCTTTTCGTCAGTCACTTAAAGATCGTCCAACAAATTTATAGTAACGTTAACGAAAAAAAAAAACCAACCTCTATATACATGTTTCATACGTAAGTGATATCGCACCATAAAAATTTAACTAAATGTCGTGAAATGTAATGTACATCACCGCATGTTATCTTTTATTGTTGCTGAATGTGATGATTAGGCAACTAATACTGTATTATGTACTTAATGAGTAACTCCCTAGTTTTAACAGAAAAAACTTACATCTTATCCAGTTAATCAACGGACTTCATGGAAGATTCTGGCAACTCCTTTTTGCGGGCTATATGTTTAGGATAAGTTCATTCGATGAAAAATTCAAAGAACGTGCACTGAAAATTGTGAAATTTATTTCTTTTTAAGGCATTACATTTCAAGGATAATTTTTAGAAATATATTTGGACAGGAAAATTAGTTGGGGCTATATGCTATTTGTCTACCTTGGCTACAAATAGTAATCATGGTTTAGCGTATTCATTTCTCTGCCTACAGATGTAGTTCGATCGATCAGATCTTTCACAGCTCCAATCAGATAATGATATATGACATATACTCAAGCAGCTGTTAGAAATCGGTAGCTGTTGAGAACTGCTAATCGCTTATCAATTGCCTGGAACTGCAATTTTGTTTTTAATAGCAGAAAGTTCTCAATCAATTTCATGAGGGCCTCTTTTATTCAACAAATAAATTATTAATTGAAAACACCTAAATTTGCTTATATGAACACCAGCAATCTTTTCACACCATTTTATTGCAATCTATACTTTGAAGTGGCGATATTGGTTTTGGTTATGATGACTATGTTACGGTTATGGCTCTAAATCATCTTCTACGTTACTTCTTGCTTTTGTCTACTATTCACCTTTCAAACAGTTCTTGCTCATCAGGAATATGCGAGAGAATGTCTTTTTTGCGAAATGTTGGCAACAAACAAAACTCTTTTCTCCATGGCTACGTAATTGAGACTATGAGCTTAACCACCTTGGACGAATGTTTTCACATGTGTCTTAGAAAATGCCAGTGTCTCTCATTTAACTTTATCGACCTCAACAAAACCCAAAATTGCGAGCTTAACGACGCAACCTTCAAAATGTATCCAGAAGCACTGAAAGAAAAGGAAGGCGCAACTTATTACGAACCTGCCAGGGAATATTTAGACAAAAATGTGAGTATATTTTTCATTTTTTATCATGATCATGCGCACGTACAAATGGAAATCAGATAATTTTTTGTAGTAGATAAATGTTTCACCGCACTTAGTCTACAAAAAAGCCGATTCTGTACTTAATTAAAACATATTCGTACGAGGCAGCTTAAACGTAGATTGTAATTTGTAGGCAGTGAAATTTCTCGATAGAAACATTTGATCATGTTTAATTTAACGGCCCTCTTAATTGCGCATTGCCCCTTCAAATTCAAATATGTTAATTCCTTAATAATTTTTGCATTGTTAAGTCCACTAATTTTTCTAACATTTGGGACAAACTGGAGATCGTAATAGATGAAATGGTGCAGTGTGCGCATTAAACATGATACTATTCATATCCGTTGTCTCCGGCATTTATAGCATATATAGCGTTAAGGACGTCCTGTGGGAGAGAAATAATTGATGTATTAGCAAAATCCTGAACGTGAATTAATCTGAAATGATTTTTTCTAGGGATTTTCTCGTGCAACCTGCTCCAATCACAACTGTCATAACAAGTGCTGTGAGTTCAGCCCCTGCGAACACGGAGGAACGTGCCATGAAGTGTGTGACGTCACAAAGAGAAGATTCCACTGCACATGTCCGCCCGCTTTCAGCGGATACAAGTGTCAATTCGTGCTTCGGTCATGTAAAGACGTCATGAAGTATAAAGATGTAAGCATCAAAGGTATTTACGAAATTGTGGGGAACAGTAGCAATTCGTTCCCAGTCTACTGCGACTTTGGTTCCGAGCCCGGTATGGCATGGACTCTGATTCAGTCTCATTCCTTAGGAAATAATGGCGCGTTCGTAGGAAAACCATTTTACCAGCACGACATGCCCATCAATCAGGATACACTTGATTGGAGTAGCTACCGTCTCTCGATGTCGCGTATGAAGTCAATTCAAAAAGTGTCCACTCACTGGCGAGCCACTTGTAATTTTCTAACCGATGGAGTGGACTACCAAGATTACTGGAGAGTTTCCTTGACTAGTTTGGATCTTCTTGTGAAGCCTGCAACCCCTGACTTCTGTCTTTTCTCTGAGTTTGTTAACGTGCGTGAAAATGAGTGCACCAACTGCACGGTTTTATCTGCGTATTCTGATTTCTGGACTCTGCATATGGACAGCTGGTTTGGTTCATCTAAAGGCTGTGAATTTAATGGACTGTCAGGGGCAGTGTATAACGAAGACAACTTCGGAAACTACGAAGCAACTAACCCCGCTTTCCGATGTACCTCTTCACAAAGTTCGACGAGTCAAATCTGGCTTGGTAGTTTTTAGTTGTAGATAAAAATGCAACGTAAAACTCAACGGTTTCTCCCATTCGCCGTCAGTACATATTGGAAGTTGTGTCAGCACACCTACACAACGTCTATCACCTACATATCGTCGGTAAGCAGTGACGAAAAGTCACAATGAAACCGTTTTTGCGCACACGAAATACCAATGAAAACTTAAAGCCTTTTTGCATAACACGCCAATCAATAAAAGAAACTATTTGATGAGAACTTACAGCTACCCAATTGAATGTCGTTGTCACGTATGAAGTCCATCCAAGCCCTCTCTACTAACCGACGATCAACCTGATGATCCAACCGATGACGTCAACTCCCGTGTGAAGATTGTAGAGTGGCTATAAAAAGCTTGAACTTATTATACACTTTGTATTATTGTCACCGACTGTCCGCTCTCTTCCGCAGAGTCAATTTTTGAAGCAAGGACCAGCTTTACAAAAAAGAAGGACAGGACTCTCTAATCAGTAATAAGTGAAGATAAAAAAGAAAAGAAGCAAGGCTGATTTTACAGTCGGGAATATGTATATATTTCTATCAATATTTCGGAAGGCACGGCCTTCCTTCGTCAGGGTCTTACATATAATGAAGAGGTTAAGCTAAGACGTTACGTTTGAAAATTAAAGAATAGTGTGCAATATGATACTATAATAACACGTGAAAATTTAAATGAGAAAAAAAAATAAAGTGAACGTTGAAAATAAAAACCGTTGAAGTAGTGATTGAAAGAAATTTGAAATATAACAATAGTATAAATAAATGGTAACAAGTAGAAGAAATAAAGACTGTATTACATTTCATCTTTCTTATTCATACCTAATACTTCGAGAGTTTTACCTCTCTCGATGAGGTATGCTTCTCTAGCTTTTCGTACACTGTCTCTGTTAGATTTAATAAGCAGAAACCTGTTTGTGTGATGGCGGGAGAGAGAGGACAGTCGATGTTTGTGAATTCCTATCCTGGGAATTTTAGTTAACCCTTTTAGCTACAGAGTGACCAGCATCTAATTTTTCCTTGTAAAATCAATTGCAGTGCTTCATAAAACAGAGTGGTCACAAGAATGAAGGACATGATCACACATGCAAGATAAATTTGTTTGATATTATAAAAAGTCTCACCCCCCCCCCCCCCCCCCCATTATTTATGTCGGGTCAACAGGCGAGAATCAAGTTTTAAAGGGTTAAACTATGGCAAATCAAGCGTACCCCTGCCCATATGTTCTATCAATAATTTGGTTATTTCAAACGGGCAACGACGTCTCCGATATTCCCCATGGGGATACTCCTTGGAATCCTTGGTGAGGGTGTGCCCCCCCCGGTTCTCTAAATCCTGACCGTATTTCAGACCAAAAAATGTAATTTTCCACACCCGTTTTCAGACTTGGCACAGAAATTATTTTATCTTTACTTAGATTAGAGCAGAAACAAAAAAATTTTCCTCGCTCCCAAAACCCCCTTTCCCTTCCCTTTCAAACGCCTGCCACGCAGGCTAAAAAATTCTTCAAACCCCTTTCGAATTCCCATGTTTCTCTTTCTTTCTTACTCATTTGGAATTGAACTGATAAATACGTTCATTCACTCCCGTAGTTCCCTCAAAAACCATATTCGATTCCAGACCAAAATGGACAAAGTGTATACCCGTTTTCAGACCAAAACAGCGCAAAAACCCCACCCGATGGGGCGGCACATACCGATACTGCTTATTTATGGGGGTACCCCCCGGGCGATATTCACATCGTTAGTCAAAATTTTTTGCCAGCTCATCATTCCATTCAAACTCGATAGAAATGTCTTCATATGATTGATAGCAATGTAATCCATTCAAAGTGTCAAAGTTTTTTTCAATCCGACAGAATACTGAATATTTAAACCAGACGGTATCATTTCAGATCTCGATGAGCGAGTCCATCCTGGCATGCTCGAAGGTCTGAATCCTCCGGCACAAAAATAGTTTTAATAGCATTAGTCCTACTTATTTTAACAGGGGTCTTTTTTGCATGAGCATGCGCGACTGCTGACTCGTCAAAGAGCACGCGACCAGTGACAGCGACCGTGCAGCATAGTCATAGGAACCAAATTGTTCACTTTGAAAGCTTGCTTGAGATTGAAATGGTAGCAGGAACTTAGGAAAGACTTTCGTGTACAAAATAAGTAAAGATCTGGTGATTTAAAGAGGAGACTGACGCGCTGAACGAGGTGAAAGAGCAAGTTTCTCAAGGATGTCTGACTCGAACATGGCTGCTTGTTGTTGTTTGGCGCTCGACTCGTGTCTTGATTCCCCTTTAAGAACCGCAAAGTTTGGCATAGAATGCATTGCTGATGCGTAGCTATTGAGCAAAATGTTCTTTATTTATTGTTTGTCTATAAATCGGATGTAAATCAGTTTCTCGATGCCGTAGAGGATTTCTGTCAATAATTTGTTAATAGCTGATTTAGCCATATTTCGGGAGTGGATTCATAACGATCAGCGGGCGACTACCACGCCGTTTTCAGTTGGAATAGAAAGTTTTTGCCTTAAGTATTTTAGCGATACAAAGTTTGTTTATAGGAAAATTGTAGAACTTCTTGTTTTTGCGTGGACTAACATTGTAACGCATCTTTTACAGGAATTTGCTTTTGGCCAGAACTTAAATGTTCTAATGATTTTTAACTTTTGGTCGGCAACACATGTTTACTGTACTTCTTGGGAAACCTAACCGTTTGTTTCATCAAAATCGGTCACAAGATTGGACTTTAATTTCGGTCCTATTGAATGCAGTTTTGACTGTGTCTCATTGATATTCATTTTTTTTATTGTTCGAGACATATAGAGTTACTACCACCAACATCTCACCAGGTGACTAATCTACGTCTCGTGTGCTCTTAATTTTTTAGCTTTAAAGTGCTGGGAAAATTGTAGAACATATATTAATTCACTGCTGAACTGAACAACGGCTTTCGCGCACTTCGAACCCACTCGCTGAAATTTCCTATGTTTTTTTCTAAAATATTTCTCTTCCTTTCCCATTTCAAAGCAAAGAAAATTGACAGTGTTTAATTGCGTCAACAAACGTTTCTGCACTTTGTTTAGACTTTGATGAGGTCAGCGCAATCCTCCAGGCACTACATATACGCGCGCTGTTGTCCAGGTCAAGTGGGGAGATGAAATTTAATACTAGCTCGTGTATGTTAAAGCCGGTCTACTTCGCTTTTGTTAAGACCATGTTAGAGTTTTTTTTACAAACTACACATTTTGTTAAATCACGTGCACATTCGCCAAGACCAACGAGCAAAATAATCGCTATGATAGCTTTAAGACGCGCCATTTTGACGAAGGCAAACCCTGTGGTGAGCCTCCGTGAAAATCGCTTGTTCAGCGGTCACGCATGCTCATGCAAAAAAGACCCCTGTTACTTATTTTACTTCCATCTAGTATTTTCGCTTTGGCAATGCTTTAAATTCTTGTGGTAATGCAAATAGCTATAGATGTTTAGGCAATCAGAACGAATTGATTACATGTATTTGAAATTGTTAAATTCCCTTCTCCGTATCAATCCCAACGAGTTTCAATATTTCTTGTGCTGTTTGATGTTATGTTTATACATGTACATTACGTTGCAACAAAACTTTTTTCTATCAGCAGCTTTTAGAATAATAAATTTGAACATCCAGAATGATAATCCCGACTATTTCCTTGAAATAGTAATTAACTGACTGTAATACAATATCCGAAACAGCTGATTATATTCTTAAAATGCTTGCAGGGCAAGTTGCATACATTGTGGCGCTCGACCACATCCGGGTTTTTTCGCGTTTTGGAGTTTTCACTTAAATCTTGACTGCCTATTTAGCCTTGAAAACCCTGAATGATTACTGAGGGGTAAGAAAATGTCGAAACTAGGAGAAATACAAGAAAGTGGCTCAAGTGGCGTCATCAAAATATCACACTATCATTGATTTTAAAGTTTATTGAAAATATGTCAGACACAATGCTCTTACATATAGCTCATCAATTTTATTGACACGAAAGTCCTATATATATAGTACAAAGATCAAACCATAAATTCTCAAAATTAGAATGAATTAAGGCTTTTTGTCTCAGTTTGGAGAACTTATTGATTTCATCTTACTTTGAGAACCTAAGGTCACGCGATGGTGGAACAATATATTTTTGCTTGGCCGAGAAATCACAGATTTAGTTCATGATGATCTCAAGCGATAGCGTGAAATCATGTTGGTGGTAAAGCGAAGGGATTCTTACTTGGCGAGTATCGAAGAAAGAAATTTTTATCAAGGTAAATTCTTTGTCTTCTTGTTAGCTTTGCATTGAGTCTTTAAACTGGTATTTCGTTGGTGCATGACGAGTTTGTGTTTTTAAATGCAAACTGAGCAAGAGAAACTCGACAAGGGCCAACGTCGCCACAAAATACTAAGACTAATCCGGTACTATTCGGCTGTTATAATCACACCTTGCTCCGGCACTATGCCATGATTGGTCAATATATTTGCTACAATTTCGTTTAGTTACAACTCTGACAACTTTTCAACTTGCTTAAACAACACTACTGCTTTTAAGTTATTTGTATACAACAAGTCCAAGTGTTTGTCTTCAAGACTTCCACTTTGCTGGCCGGATTCGAGGGCCTTAATATATATATTGCATTTCTTAGCTTAGCTTCAAAGAACGTATTACAACCGGGGATTTAAAACGTACTACAAAACAAGGGGAACTCGCATGAAAATAAACCCTGACTTAAATATTCATGCATACTTGAGACTCGACTGTTAACTGTTTGATGAACACCAAGGCTTTCAGTCTACCATCCCTTATTGCAGTATTTTGCCTTCAAACGAAATAGACGAACCCCTGCCCCCGTCAGACCCTAAGCTCATTCAAATCAAAACATGTTTGTTCATGTTAATATGCTAGTGCCCTCGACTCATTCCAGAGCCAAGCTTTTTATGCTTCAGAGAATATGAGTAGTTTGGAACGACAGAATATAGAATAGTTTAGGGAATAGAGATATTTCGAAAAATGGCTCAAGCCTTCTTTGATTCTAAACTTTCAGAGTACTGGGCCTGCGATGTGATCCTGAGAGCTCAGTATTTTTGTTGTCACCTAAAAGTTCTCACAGTCTTTCAATATCGCTAGATCCCATAGCCTGGGGCCAAAAACTTGATTATGCTCCGCACACCATTATAAAATTCCGGCTTTTCGCCGTCTCCCTCCTTAAACTTGTTTTCTGTTCAGACGAAAAATGAAAACAAACGTCTGAGTTATTGTTAACTTTCTGTTGTGCTTCAACACGCCTAAGCTTGGGATCAGACAGCTTTTTCTTAAACCTCTTGAATCTTGACCCAGTATAGTTGTACGTGATGGTGAATGATGCTGGTTATGGTCACTTCTGGTTGCGCATTATACTTTTCGAGGTACCTTACCTCCTCAGCATTTTCCCCTTAAAAACATGGGAAAGAGCTCCTCCCATTTACTATAGGATAAGCCCTTGGGATGGGGTTGAGTATCACAGATTTTTTTTTTTTTAAATCTCGCCATGCTTGCGGCGATCGCGACGAGAAGCTTCGGGGTTGGTTGCATCCGCCACATCTTCGGCAGAATGAAGGCCACCATAACGACTTGACCAAAACCGGAAACTGCCCACGAAAAGTCTCTGGCACCCAGTCCAGGAGTATGTGCGAGTGGGCACTATACCATATTTTTCCTTTATCAGTGGAATCAGTTGTCAATACTGAGAGGGCGCCTGGTTGCCCTGAAGGTATTGATGATGCGGATAAAAAGTCAGGAGAACTGTTTTTGTCAAGACAGAATTCTGAAAGTTTAAGTCATAATCACCATCGTTTGTTCTTTCCGTCCTGGTGGAGAACAGAGAAGGAGGATTTTCTGTTCCCAGATTAACTGTATTTTCAGTCTTCTTAGTGGATGTGGGGAGCTCTTTTCTAATCAGAGCTATTTGAGTGTGGGTGGGGGAGACCACTTTTTCGTCGACTCTGTTTTTCTTTTAGAGAAAATCCCGTGACTGATCCACATGTTGACGACGTGGATCGCGTGCAGGTTATCCCGATAAAACAGGCACGTGATGTAGAGTGCGTGCTTTTTTAACAATACCGAGCCATAAAGAAGTCGTCCTTTCCTGTCTATAAACCACAGCGCACACCGATTTCTTTATCTATTTATCGGAGTAATGTTTTATAATGTAAATATCTTTCTAACTGTTGAAAATATTGATAATACCTTCGAGTGAAAGATGTGCGGCTAAATTTTTGCACTGTTTATTATTCGGATACCTTCCAACCGTGGTTCTCCACTTCCCGTAGAACGGGTTTTGGATAATAACTTATTCAGTACCTGTTACCACGGGAAGGCAATTCGCTTCTCGAAAATTCAAACTGTTTTTCACATGCTTATCATATGCTCAGTTTTAAGTGTCAATCAAGGTGACTAAGAGTGCGGTAAGAAACAAGGAAAAAAAAACTTAAGTCAATATTCATTTTAAAACAGCTGAGCCTATTTTAAAGATCTTTACAGGTGCAAAAAATTGAAATGATTTTACAAAATCAGTAGAATGCAGCCTTTTGGAGCTTTTTGGCTGGAGAGGAGCCAGAGTGCAATCATGTGGCCTCGTTTCTAAGTCTGCATGCGTGACACTGGTGACAAATTTATAACAAACAGCTGAGTTTAATACTGAAATTTCATTCATCTACCAACGACATAGACATGTTTTTCTCGTGCTAAATATTTTGCAACAAAAATGCCGGTCTCGGATTCTCTAGAGGCCATTGCTATGAGGCAGGAGGCGGAAAGGTTTGAGTCTGTCTGTCCGAACATTCAATCGCTGTACGACCTTCTAGAAGAAATCGACAATGTGCCACTGAAGCGCAAAATGAGAGAGCTAGTGAATCGCATCGAGGGTAAGTCACCTTTCAGACTGGATTTTTTGGAGGATTAGTGGCTCAAAGTCTAGAAGCTGTCGGTGTTTCGAAAGCTTATAAACAGAACCTTGAAGAGTTTTTCTATTTCAAATTTATAGTGTAAGCAATAAATCTGTGATGACGGTAAGGTGTAAAACCAAGTATAATTTATTCACTGAAATGGAGAAATGCGAGGGCAGCAAACCATCACTTGACTTTCGTTCTTTGCGAAATATATGTGGCAGATTGTAAACAAAGCTATCCCGCAAAACACCGAAGAATTCTCATTTTCTTTGATTGTCTCGATACCTGACCATGCACGTTCCTTGTGATCTCAGAACAAACGCGCCAAACAAGTGTGTTTGCCTTACTGGTAGTTTCAGTGAAGATCGATTTTTTGGAAAAAAAAAATTGAGGAGAACCCGTATTGTAAAAACGAAGCAGGATAACTTATGCTTTCCTTCATGTAATTACCATATATATGGTCCACAAATATGTTGCAAGCGCGTCGATTTCGAAATGTTATTTCTAAATTCACCCGATCGAGATTTTACCTTTTGTTTACATGCATGCCGTGACAACACAGTGCATTTTTAACTGATTTTACAGCGCTCAACGGTTTACTGTGTTATATCGCGCCAGAAATTTCGATCCTCATCTCATAACATATTTTCAATGTGTTCGAATTTCAAGGTCACCCTTGATTAACAGTGACTGGTGAATTTAAACAAGAATTTATTTTAGCAAAGCAAGAACTCGCTGTAGGTCGTATATGGCCATTTCGTACATGACAAAAGAAAAATGTTTACTTTTTCAGCTGTATCTATTTAAAATATTGAGTGGTGTAATTTCAAGCGCTGATCTACGTAGTGTCGTCGCTAGAACAGCTTTTAAAAGTCATCTTTTGTTTTAGTAGATTCCATGACTTTCCTTGCTCGTTTCACGTCTTCAGGTTGTCAATTTCACCGTCATAAGAACCTCTTTAATGTACGAGCAGAAGATTATTTTTGTTGTCTGAAATTTGTTTTCTTTAAAAGAGTCACCTATTTGCATTTCTTGTGGTGTACATGTAAATCAAAATCAAATAGACTTCTCCCTAGGGAGAAATAAAATAGGAGAGTAATTTGGCATCCTTTGGAGAAATAGGCATAATGTCAACAGAACAGGCAAATTTCAATAGGTTATTATTAAAAACCAAAATGTATGTAACGATTACTTTGTGGAAGAAATGTGTTCTAGAATTGGGGTGGTGAGGTGAATATGTAGGACATTTAATTCATCAATATATATATGTATGATTTAATTTTTTTTCTTTTGCTTGTGACTATTGGTGCTTTTAACCAAAAATTTTATATTTACATAAATGAAGACTGCACTTATTTCAAGAGGCAAGAAGAAGTCATTTGAAATTAATACTTCTTCAATTAACCGATGTTGTTGAATGACAAAAACAATATTAAAACATTGCATGAATTTTGCTAGTTTAAAAAAATGTGTCAGGAAGAAGAAATATTCTTTGCATATTTTGTGTCGGAATCATTCAAGAGAAATTGTAACTTTTATCTTTTACTGGTATATAACAAATTTAGCATGGGAAAGTTTCAGTGGAAAGGAGACATTCCCAAATTAAAGTTTTATCTCTATGCATCTTCAGAACCCTAAAAATTCAAAATGTAAAATGTGGCCTACCTACAACTGTTGGGCATTTTATTTGTTTATTCAGTCTAGCTTAAGTAATATATTATTCATAAAATAAAGTCTTCTAATTCTAGGTACTGAGCTGCCTTGTCATACAAAATGACAGTTTTCTAGACTGTATTTACTGAAGCTTCATAAATCGTTGCACAGTTTTTGGAAGTATATGACTGGCAAACTAATATGAACAGTATACCATATAGCACTGAAATTTTCCTATGTACATTCAGAGATGTAGCTAAGGAAAAGATCAGTAGATAAGCAGGCTTATTAAGTAGTCAAGCTGGCCTTTTTACTCAACTGCATCTCTAAAATTGCTCGATGTTTTTTTTGGGTGCAATTTGAGCTGGAGCCAGCAGCCGGCCCTTAATGACATCCCTGCGTATTACATTATGTCTGCACAGCAAGTGGTACGTCATTCTATACAATAACCTGGAACACAAACTGAATGTCATTGTAAGCATTTCTTGATAGTTTTTGATTTTTGACCTGCTACAAATGCCTTAAACCTTTGCTGCAGAGGCACCACCTTATTTGAATTGAACATTTTTTCTTTTTTGTTACCTTTCTTTTTTATTTTATTTTTCAATCCTATATTATTTTTTCATGTCATAGGTGATTGGCAGGTGACTCCTTGACCTTGAGTTTTCTGGAGGCTTGACAAAGGGGTTGGCTAGACACCCGAGTGAAACTAATATCAAAATGCTCCTTTTAAGGATTTGTACTAAAAAAACACACACACACACATGTACAGGGCTGGATCACTTTTAACTTTTGGTGATTTTATGGCTTGACAAACTGAAACAGAAAATCAAAATGTGAAACACTGAAGAGATTTCTAAAAGATACCTTGAATGAATCTTATTGTTTGACTTAAAATAGGACTGACAGTTTTCTTCAGCCACCAAATATTTTACTGGGCAGGTGTAATTTATATTCATTCGTAAAGTACAGTGCAAGGGAATTTCTGGACTAAAAGGTTTTTAAAAGGAAGAAAAAAAAAAAGAATATCAAAAACGAAAATCCATTTGTCACCAGATATTAGGTCACTGATCACCACCTATTATAAGTCCAAAAAGCAGGAACCAGCTTTTTAAAATTTATGGTCAAAACTGAAAAAAAAAATATTTACATGTACCAGATGAATGTTTCTTTACTTTTTTTTTGTGGCATACAATTTGCATAGAGCCTGAGGAAACAGCCAAAATTTTACAATGCTACCACTGGTTTCCTTGCAAAATCTAGGGAACAAGTGCAGAAATTCCTTACTGATGATGTGCCGCTATTTAACCTGATTGGTTGAAGCAAATTTCTCTTGGGGCACGACCAACAAGAAGCACTACCCAGATATGGACAGTATCACGTCATTAATATGGAATTTTTAAGCTTGTTCCTCAGACATTATTTGCGGGAAACCAGCATCATGAAATAGTGGCTTTTTTCCCAGGCTAAGTTGCGTACACTTGACGTCTAGGACAGCCCTTACTGTTTTTCAAAAACATTAAAATGTGTTTTTCATATAGTGTCCATGCAGATAAGGTTACAAAAATCAATGGAATGTATGCAGTGAGTTGTTAAGCTTGAAGGTGACTACCTTATGGTACTTAATTTCTTGTTTTTTGGAATGATAAAAAAATTGCAAAATTAAAGACCCATGAATGAAAATCCCCATGAAATTTAATACTTGTAAAGAAAATTCAAATCCCAGGAAAAAAGGATAACATTTAATAACAACAACATATAAAGGATGCGTATCAACAAGTACACAAATTATTAACTGGTTTAACTGGTAAGTTCTTTTTTGTACATGTGTATCTTCTGTTGTGAAATAGCCTTAATTTGTAAAGGTTTCACATTTGGAGTAAAGAATCTGGTTATCATTTTCATCCATTTTATCTAAAAATTTTTAAAAGTTCAGAAATTTTGAAAAATTAAATGAAGTTGTCTGTTGAGAACGTTTGAGTCGCAAAATTTAATGCCCCTTTTCATACTTGCGTATTGAAATCGTGAAAATAAAAGCATGCAAAATACTGTCTCACTAAAATCGTGAAATTGAGTACCCACAAATTAAGTACCAATAAGGTATCTAAAAGTTAATATTGTTCTTTTTCCAGAATCCTTTTTGAACAGTCCAGAGTTTACAACCCTTAGAGTGGACAGCAATTGTGAATTACGCTTGGTGAGTCTTAATTCTCTTGTCTCCTAATACTATCACCTCCCCAATTTTTCCCTGAACATCACCCTCCCCCCACCCCTACGTTTACTTGTTATTCTGAACAAAAACTAGTGTGCAGTTGAAACTTGTTGAAAGGGAAACCATACACTGTGGCAAAAAAATAGAGTCTGTCATAACTGTCCTTAACCAAAAGTTTGGCTTTAAATTAGATATTCAGGGATGAGAATAATTTTTTGTTGTATTAAGTGGTTGCTGAATTGTGGACTAGACTCCTGTCAGCAAAAAGGGGCTATATGCTCATTTTCTCCTAGAGAATACAATTTAAGCATTCTAGTTTATCAATAAAGAATACTTAAAATGGCAAACTTTAGTATTTAACAAATAGATTCCATGTTGCCATGCATATGTTCAGATACATGGGATAGATGACGTCAAACTGTGGTTAGAACAAAAAAATGGCAGAGGAGTCACAGGCTAGTTCGTGTCACTCTTACAGCAGTAAGACGTCCTGTAGGCAGCTACAGTGTACATACTGCCAGCAAATGGCTTTTGAAATCCACGGAGATGCCTCTCAGATCTCCCAGACTTTTCGCGGGGAGCATATTCAGCTGGGCCAAATTGTTCAAGACTTTAAGACAATTAGATACAAAAGTTAGTTTCCACACCAAAACACATGATAATACTACAGCACTGTATGCTCTGTTTGTACATTTTATAATGCCATGCTCTATATGTAGTCAACCCAGTTTGCTAACGATGCTTTAAACAACCTGACCTTGCATTATATTTTTTTGCTTGGACTCTCACAGTTTATTTTTTGTAGGGCATTGTTGGTAGCTCAATCTCTGGCAAGTCGGACTTATTGCACAGATATCTGACTGGTCAGTATGCAAAGGTGGATTCATTCACTGGGCGCCACAAGAAGGAAGTGTGTTATGATGGGCAAAGCCATCTGTTATTGATCAGGAACGAGACTGGGCCTCCTGATTTGCAGGTATTCAATATTTTGATGATGATGATGATGATGTTGATGATGGTGATGGGGAAAAGAATAATAATCGTAATCAGTGATTTTGTTTCCTCTGCGTCCTGCATCCCTGATGCATAAAAATCCCCAAAGACTCACAAAAGTTCATGGCATGTGCCCTGTAGGACGCAAAAATGTTTTTGTAGAATACCCTCTTTGTGTCATCTCTGTGGATGTTCTCATCAGTCGCTTCAACTAACTTTCGTCCACTTTTTTTAGCCAATCAAAACTAGAAATTATTCCGAAGTTAAAATTACTATCCAGAAAGCCACTTTAAAATCTTGCTAGCAAGATAAAGGTTAAGACTTATTTCAGTACTTTTGGGGCCCTAAGATATATTTTAGTACCTTCATATGAAATGGCAAAGTTTTCATCAACCAAAAAACTATCAAGGCTAGATGTCCACTCTTATGGGCTGTCTGTTGGTGTAATGTAGCTCATGAATTTTTTTCTTTTCTTTATAGTTTACACAGTGGGTGGATGCAGTGATCTTTGTTTTTAGCCTGGATGATGAGCTTAGCTTTAGTGTTTTATCCAGTTACTATGCAAAAATGGCTCAATATAGAAAGTACATATCGGATATTCCTGTGGTCCTGGTTGCATTAAATGGTGAGCAAAAAAATAACAGTAAGTAAGTAAGTAATAACTTTATTTAACGAGGGTAAAGACATTGATTACTGGTCACCCAGTAGTTTTCATAATGGCCCTCCTACAATTAAAGTAATAAAAAGTATCGATTATTTAATTAACTACCAATATAATCTACCAACTAAAATTACATAATAAACTACTATTAATACAATATTGATTAATTGACTACTAATGAAACTAAAAGGTTTTACTAATCTTAAAATGATCAAGAGAAGAAATCAAACTACGGTAAAGTTTAAATAAGTAATTTTTAAAATTAGTATGGGAGAGTGTAAAGAGGTAGTTAAAAAATAATGAAACAATATAGGATTTTTTTCCTGGAGAGGGAATTGGGCAGAGGCGGGGATGGGGCTAGTATTTGGTGCATTTCGGGTCTGGCCACACCCTGCAATACCTGGGGACTGGGTCTGATGATCTGATGTAAGAGATTTTCCGAGTGGAAACTTCTGCCTCTGGTTTATGTTATTTCATTTTCGAGGGTTAAGTTAAAGCTTCCTCAACTCAAACTTTCCACCTTACTTGTTAATAAAGAGTTACAACTGCCGATCTTTAATTTGCTTCCAGCAATTCCTTAAGCCACCTAATCAGATCAATTCTTAAGCACGCTGTCAGCTTTGTAAGGTTTGGCTTAGGGAACAACTTAAGATCACCCGTTTTCAGGGCGAAAACGCGTCCGAATGCAGAAATAAGAATCGAAAGAAAACAACGACAACGATAACAAAAATACACACAATTTTGATTTTTATAATTATGCCACTTTCATTCTTTTAGAAATTATAAAACAGGTGTCCTTTTTTTTTCCCCAAAGACGGTGTTATGAGTATTGATCAGTCAGGGATTGTAAGCACGCAGCGAATAAAGAAGCTTATATCAGAACTTAAACAGTGTGTCTACATGGAGGCCTCGGCTCTGACAGGAGACAATGTGGATCGTGTTTTTAACACAGGTTAGTTCTAATTCCATGATTTTTTTTGGTTACGCTTATATCTCGTAAATACTCATCTTCAAAGCTTCCGGTTAAAGAAGCCTAACCATTGTGTTATCGCTTAGTGTGTTGGTCAAAAATGGCTCTAATCTAAATCTGCAAGAAGTTCGCCATGCAAATTACTAAAGAATCTTTACTTACCGAGCTGTAAAGCTCCTTATTTATTCAAAAGTAGCCTGCGTTGCAGCCGCCCCTCGCATCGTCCAGACTATTGGCTTTATACCGGCGGTTTAGCATGTCTGTGACACAGGCCGCAGGTTACTCCAAAGATACTTTTACTTATCTAAAAAGTAAACAGGTTATAACAGATACGTACCAATTCATTCTTTTAAATTTCTTTCAAACAAATAGGTTAATTTTATTACAATAACATTTGAGTACATACACTGAACGTTGGTTGCTGCCCGCGGTAGGCTTCAACACCCGCATCTTCTTTTTATTAGCGGCAATCGCTGTTAAGTTAAACAGTAGCACAGAGCTTGTACGTAACTGCTGTAATCCGCAAAAATGTCTTACATACATGGTTAACGTGACGTTCTTCTTCTTCTTTTTTACTTAAAAAGCCGATTCTTGTCGTTGAAAATGTTTCACGCCCAACAAGGTTTTTTGGCAAATGGCGACGACAGGTCTGCAGTTTTGACAGTATTATCTTTCAAACACCTAGCACTTTTTTAAAATAAACTTCAATCGATTTCCAACAAGTTTAGTAAATCAGGAGCGTGTTAGTTTGACCGCGGTTAGGGTGTTATCCATAGTCCTCCCCTTTCGCAGACGTTCCTTTAGCTCGTTCCACAATCCTGTGGGCTAAAAGAGCCTCGGCGCAGGAGTGAGGCAAAAACCACATGCACTCCCTTGAGTGCCTTCTTCTTGAGATCTGGTTTGTAGATCGCTGGACTTTTCAATGATCGTTGCGATCTACGGAAACCAAAAATAGTCTCAGCGATCTATGAAGAGTTGTTTCTACATTAAATTGCGGCGATCGCTGGACTTTCATTTTAGCCATCCTGCCTAAACTCGCCTTAACCCTTTTTAGCTTTTTTTGTCCAATGTCGTAGAAACCTTTTTAACAAGTTGCTCTTAAAATCTCAAGTTCATTGCGAAACAATGCGTGGTAGTGTGGCATTGACTCAGTGTGGCATTGACCTTAACAAAACGGGGGCGTTGTGCTTGTTGCGAAGGTTCATCCAACCTCTCCAACCTGCTTTTTAACGCGAAGGCGTTCAAAATTTTGCCAAGTCGTGCCACCTTGTGGTAAATTCGAGTCGCCACTGTTAAATTTGCGTAACATCGTCGAATAAACGACATTTTTAATGGCAAAATGTACATGTGTTGTATTGTTAAGCTGTTAGCCTGTTTGACACTGTTGACAGGGACTGGAAAGGCAGAAAGGGCGGAATTTAGGAATTTCTCACGAGCAGTAATTTCGAGGCCTCCCTTACAGCCCCCGACACACCCCGCCCGGCGCATGCCTTTCACACAGTTTGCACTTGTCTTTGTGTTATGTGAAACGTGTTAAAATCGTACGCAATGTTTTTTTCTTTCCTAGCCTCTCTCTTTTCTGGGGCTCATCGTGCAGTCAACCTGTTCAGTCTTACCCCTCCCTCACTCAAATCCTCAGAACGTAGTCCCCCCCTTCCGCCGCCATCGAATTCACTGTTTATAGAAACAGTTCTAATTGAATCACTTCAATCATTATTATCAGCACTTTTAGAGCCCACCTGACGAATTTCGCAGTGTAGCACAGCGCGAATTCAATGATAAGGGAGAAGGGCAAAATTATTGTGCATGATTATGATTCATAATTTCCCCATTTTTGTTCTTGCTGTCCATAACAGGGATGACGCTATTTCCGAATCACTTTCTTTTTCTTTTCTTTTCTTCCCCTTCGTAATAATAATCATGCGCAATAAATTTTCCCTATGAAAGTGGTTCGGAAATAGCGTCATCGCTCTTATGGACAGCAGGAACAAAAATGGGGAAATTATGAATCATAACATAAATATTTGCCGTTTTCACGTTAATATGCAAATTTTTTTGAAATTATTTTTACCTGGTTTAAATTTACAATTGGCTGGAGAAAAAGAGGCGAAATGCTGTTAACACAATCATTTAAATGATTTCGTGGAGGAAGTTTTGTTATTCTAGGTAATAAAAGTCATCTATGCGATAAAAACTTGTTAACCCCCTTCGCCCGCCAGCCAGCCGTGTTAAACCGGAAATGTTTCATTCCCAATCGAGCATGACATAAAATAAAGGTTTGACACGAAACAGAAGTGGCAGAAATGGCAACTTACGTTAGGTTAGATATTTTACATATAATTATAAAATTTTGTGACGTTTATTGTGTGGCTTAAAGTGCATAAAATTTTCTTATTCTGTTAAGTGAAATATGGCACTTATTTTCCGGAAGAGAGACGATCTTCGGTTTAAAAGTATTTGTGAAATTTGAAACGTGCAAAACATTGTTGTTAATGAACGGTTAGCCGCTGACCAACATTTTCCTAAGGACTGAGCAATAATTGACTGATGAGAGAAACTGTTTGTACTCCTAGCTGGCTTGATACCGAGATTTTTGATCATCTTTGAGAAAGAGCAGGTTTAGAAAAGATTTTTTCTAGAATTGAAAGGGAGAGAAGAACTGTTCATCGACAAACTTGTTCCGCACCTTTTCTTTGAAAGGCGGGCTGTGGCGATTGGAGGCCGAGCATAAGCTAAAAGACAAAAACACAAAGGTGGTATTCTTTCACCATGGAGTAGCTTGCATTGAGGAAACGAAAGTTCTGGAAACATTTACTTAGTTCAGGCATCTTCTACGAAGGTAATAATTTCATCGAATGGTCTTTTCGTCGATGGTTTTTGCTTGGCAGAGATTTGATCGTCGCGAATCTGGCATCCGTAGTGACAATTATAATCAGTTTGTGTTGTAGAAGATTTGATTACATTTGAGCCTTCTTTAAATAGCATAAAAATATGATGCGAAGAAGCTTTCAGCTCTCTGGATCTTACGATATCATCAAGGATGCAACAGATCTGGCAAGTAAGTCTCTAGGTTTTCAGTTTCTTCGATTCTTTTAGCTTTTCAAGCTAAAAGTAAGTGCATTACAAGTGTTTATTGATCTTCTTTTTTGAAGCCCAGCGTTATTGGTGTAGTACTTCACTTTTGCTTTTATCTGTTGTCTGATGCGTGTCGCATACGAGAGTCTTTGATAATGATCGTCTTTCCGTGAAATTAATTTTCAAGATAATATTTATAACGATAGTCGTCTCTTTTTAATATAGTTTGTTGTTTACTTCAATCTGCAAATGAAAGCACAGCGAGCTGTTAAAGTTAGAATACTGTAGTCATAGTTTTTCACTAGAAATTTACACAATCGAGTCCTTGGTTCGATATTTTCGCAGTTGTTTTAGTTAAACAGAAATATTGCCTTCGATGTAAATTTGCTTGACACACATTTGGCAGATGTAAAGATTTAATATTGCCCGTTGCACGAGTCTTGATATTGATATCTATTGCTGTCACATATTAGATTCGACGTCCAATTCTAATTACTACCTTGAATTAGAAAATTACACTACATAAAATTAGTTATTGTCTCTTTGCTCATTCTAAGTATCGATTTTGGGTGTTTCTCGATTTCTTCTCTCCAAAGTTCTTTGTAGACCAAGGTTTCTTTCGAACATAGTATAAAAGTTTATAGTGCGCGGTTCGAGAACTCAGAAACATCAAAACAAACACTCACTAAATTATGTTTGTTGAAATGATATTTAAGTTCTCGAATCCTTGCTCGCATGAAGAAAAGACCCGTGATGAAGTTTGCATAGCTACAAATGTACAACGTAAATTTCCGGCGGGTTGTTCGGTAAAAAATATTTTTTGGCGTCGAATTCCACCACATTATAATACAATTCAAGTCGCTTATGCAGTTTCTCATTCTCGCTTACGCTTGCTTGCACATGTTCATCGCCGGAAGTTTTTCCTACACCTATGCCCTGTCAAAAATCATGTTACTTAATTCTCTTGATTTTATCGAGCAGTGTTTGGCAATTTGTCATCGCGATCTTTGTAATTTTCCGTTCCTCTTTAGTGGTAACAAGTCTTTCTGTTTTCGTAGCAATCAGCCACTTAGCATAATTTTCGAATTTCCCCAATGTTATGTTTACATCGTCTCCCGCTGTGTTGGCGGGTTTGTACTTTGTAACTTGTTCGTCTGTAATATAATAACTACTCGCATATGTTTAGAACTCTTATTACTTGATTTGCCAGCAAAACTTGCTTTGATTTAATTCCGCCTGTGAAAAGATAATTTTTATTGGCTTTGCTCACGGTAATAAATATAATTAGTCAGTTTGTGAAAATGAAATTTTTTGAAAATGTAATTCTTATGCTAGTCGATGTTATGAATACAAAAGAATGCAATTAATTGGAAAATTATGGCGAAAACACAATTTAAATCCGTTACATTAAAGGCAGTGTTTTGCTTGTGAAGAGTATTTCCTTAAAATGTGAAAGTAGGATACTCTTGCAGATCTGTGCTTTGGCATACAGTCATCTTTACATTGAGATAAAAATTATTTAGTGCTGAGCAACTTATAGTGTTAACTGATTTTTGATAATTAATGATCAAAACTTTATGACTTTTTGATTGCTGGGGTTCTGATAGGAAAATTATCGCGATATACCATTTAAGCTATGTCTTAGATAATTATCTGCGATGGATTGAATTAGTTATTATTGACGAGTTAGAATCTTGGTTGGAGTGTGGAAATTTTCCCGAGCTTTCCGTTGTTAGTTTTGTCTTCTTTCCGAATTATACAGTTTTAAGCTTGTATGCTGGTGGGTGGCAAGTCCACCATGTTCCCAATGCAGTCCTCAATAACTGGCGTAGTTGTAACTGAATTTTGTCCCTGCTTGCCATATAGCCTCCTCACTAGTTAGGTCCAATCTACGTTTTGTCAAGGGCCATTAAAAAATGTACTCATGTAAAATAGAAATGACATGTTTGTGTATTTTCTGACACAATTTTTCTATCAGTGTAATCAAATATTTGACGTCAAGTACGTTTTGAATTTGTCATTATATTAATCTTATAGGAGCCAAATTTTGCCATATTGAACTATCACTGGATACGGTATTATTTTCCCTCTTGCAACTTCATCCCTAGCTCAGGCACTTTATGCCCTAAAAGAGTGGAACTTGTGGAAACTAACTGCCTAATAATACCGGTACACTTGTACTATTATTAAAGAAAAATGTACATAAATTCAAGTTTATTTAATGCCCATATATTACTAATTAATTTTTGACAGTCTTTTATCCACCCCACAATCTCTTGGTTAGATCTCAAGATTATGAGATTTTAAATCACTGTTTTTAAGTTAATTTAAAGTTACAAACCCAGCTGAGATGTGACACCTGTTGCACTAGTCATATCTCTATGGGTCAATATTTTTTTATATTCAGGTCAACTTTTTTCACCTAGGATGAATCTCAATTTCTCTTTGTCTCCTAGCCCTAATTCCTGAATAATTAGTCCTGGGATTTTGACTTGTATCATGAACATGAGAAAATACTGTTTTAAAATAAATTATTGATCTTTATCAACACTTTTGGTTATTTAAAGTCACACACCCTGCTGAGGTCTCACACTTGTTGCCTCAGTTACCTTATACTCATTGTAATTCACCAATCTTTGTTTTAGATTATGAGATCTTTATCAATTCTCTTGGTTAATTTCTATAAACCCCTGCTGAGATGTCACAGATTAGTACACATGAAATAGAAAAGTAACTTTGTAAGCTTTCTATTCTTAATTGTACACCTTGCCCTACACCATCTCAAAATGTTGGCCATAAAGAGACCAAGTATATTTGGGACTCTAATGCAGGAAATAAGGACTGGTAAGAACATAAAAGAAGAGGCAACCAGCAACCTAAATATTTTATGGGTTCCTAAAAGAAAAAAGGGAACAAACAAACAAAAACAACAGAAAGTAATCGTTAAAGTGGTGCTCTGATGCGAAAGCCGGATTTAGTTGTCGCACTGAATGTAGACTGTGGGAATGTAGACACAAAGTTAAGAATTGAAAATGTCTTTGGTATTGGTAGGCTAGATATGGACCAGAAATGATGCAATATTCTGGTGTATGTAGCCTTGTTTGCTGTCACCAGAGAGGGTGTTGAGCATGCTCAGTTATTAAGACTGCTCTAAAATCTTCAGTCTTATCCTAAGCTCTAATCTGAGGGCCATGATGAGTGTTTGCTTCTGTGGCGTTCATTTAAGTTCACAGAAAGTGAAAGTGTGTTCATTGTACTTATTTGTCACTGAAAATTTTTTGTCGACAGCCATTGAAAAGCTGATACAAGCAAAAACTGAAACAAGTCCTGTTCTGACATCATTTGATCCAATCCACTCGCCAACAGCAAAGGACCCTCCTGATCAAGGACAAACAAATGTCCCTTCACAGAGCCCTGTTAGCAGTGCGGCATCAACACCATCATCTTCAACCAAACGATCGTCAAGAAGAAGAACAATGCTGTTCAGTTCATCGGTATGTACATTGTAATCAGAGTTAATGAGTAACACTGTATTGTGTTCCTTCTAAGTCACTATGTATTGTTAGTGAGGTTGCCATGTCATAATCAAAACAGTTTTGCTTCCTTTCCTCTTGATATATGCTACCTTATACATTGCTGCTAGAATAGAAAACACCAACCGTGACAAGCCTCTCAGTTAAATAACAACTGAATGGAGTAGGGCTCAAGACTCACTCTTCTATCTTGTAGCATTTATGAGTTAGTGACTGCTAGGCTTAATTTTGTTTTAAAATGTGTAGAAAATCCTCAACAGGCCATGTAATGATGAAATTAATGTTTTGTTAATGATGGAAGTACACACAGCAGGGGCGGATCCAGGATTTTTTTTAGGAGGGGGTGCACTTGTCTCTTGCTCTACTTCAACACCAATAAACCACATAGTTTTTTTTGGAAGAATACCAGTTGTATTAGAAAACTGCAGGTCATCTCAGGGAGCGGGGGTGCGCACCCCCTGCACCCTCCGCCTAGATCCGCCCCTGCACAGCAAGTTCACAGGGGATCCCACACAAATAATTTGAAATTTAGCATAACAGGATTAGAAAAAAAGCAACTGGCATGAAGCAATCTGAGTTGGCTATGTACAAACGTGGTCAAGATTTTGAACTTGGGACGACCACTTAACAAATCCAGCTAGAGGTCAGAGGAGGCCTCAAACATGGGCTGCTGGATTTTAAGTCTGACACAGTGACCACTGGGCCACAGTTCTTCCTTGCAAGATGACCTGCTGATAGAATGACAGGAAATTATTTCCCTTGCCAGGAAGTTAAACTTCACTGGATAGAACTCAGTGCTGAATTGAGGCTATGGATAGTTTAATTTTTTAGCAGTCGGTATGAAAAATCCTAGAATCAAGATGGTATCACAATGGGCTCTTGGAGTGAATTATTCGGAAGGAGAAAAAATTATCAACTGATATACACACAATATTTTGAAATTCAATGCAAAACTGAAACGTTTTTTCCCATCCATGTTGAAATGTTTCAGTGGCTTTCAGTTTCCCAAGAATTTCAGTTTCTTTTTAGGTATTCATATGTAGGTACAGACACTCAATTTACTGTTTCTCATGAAGACTTGTTCTTGCTTTTTGGTTAGTAGGAAATAACATAATAAGGTCTTAGTTGGTATTAATAACCTGTTATTGGTGATTTGGATTTCTAGTGCATTAGGAACAATATTTTGATGTATGATATGTAAGCAACAATACTTTGCACTCACGACAGGTGATTCCTGTAATTTCCTTATGAAAGCAGCTAGTTTGTGCAAATGGGTGACTAAAACTTTTGGTCGTGGATTAATGATTATATTATTATTACAAGATTGTGTCCTAAGTTAGAAATACTTTAGGAGAGTGTGCAAGTTGAGTGATTCTGGCACTGTTTTTTTCTGGCAGTTAAGCTAATAATTTCAGGGAATATACACATAATTATTCAAATAATTATGGATTCATTATATTGTTTAATTAATAGGCACAGCATTCTCAAGCCAGTGTAAGTTATGTCCTTCCACTGACTGTTTTCAAATTGAACAAACCTCAGTAGTTCACTTCTATTTCTCATGATTTGCTAATATACGTGCATCACTGCTTTAATCTGATCCTTGAGGACAATTGCTTTGTTCCGAGCAGCAATTTCTTGCTGGGTTGAGAGGCTTCGAGTTTAAACTATGACTGTTCATACTGTCACATCCCTTGTATAAAAAACGTTGTGGTTATGTTATTACTATTAACATAAAGTTTCAATATTTTTTATAGAAAGAAAAGAAGGAGAAGGAGTTAGTGACAGACACAGATGTTGGAAGTGGGCGATCAATTCCCTTAAAACAGGTGAATTTTATTATTACTGGATCAGTTGTAGTCCCGATTAATAAAGTGCAGTTGAGTTGACAATTTTCGGGCAATATTCCAAGGTTTTTGAACAGCAACAAAAAGGATGTGAGATATCTTATGGATTTTTAGTCAGTGGAGAACATGTGTTTCCTGTTATCAATTGGTTTTAATATGAAAATGAGACAAGTTCCTGGAGGCAGGAGAGGTTTATTTTACAGGTCACATTTCACAGGTTATGATTAAAGGTCTCTGTTTTATTGGTAGGTAACTAAATCAAGCAGTTTTTCTTCAATCGAAAACAACATGTTGGATAGAGTTTAGGGCTAGGATACACTTCTGGTCCTTTTTATTTATCTGTGTCATGGTAACCTGCATTCTGACCTGTGGAATGTGACCTGCATAATTTTGTAAAAAAAATAACAGCTGCAAGTTGCTTGCTTGAAAATGAGGTAAATTTGCATGACAGTGAAAAGGTCTCTACCAAAATAATGATTAAGCGACTACAATGCTGACTCTAATGTTTAATTACTTAAACGGGCTATAAAAGTAAGAGAAGTTAAGACAATCCGTGTTGATCACCCTCTTTGTACATGCAGAAGAGTTTAAATTTGTACAACTTCTTTTGTACTTTGCTGTTTAGCACTGGTGTTGGAAACCATAACATCTCCATAATTTAATTTTCTTTTTCTTCCAGGGTTATTTGCTCAAGAGAAGCACCAGCTCAATCAACAAGGAATGGAAGAAAAAATATGTTACCCTCCTAGAAGATGGAGTTCTGGCATACTATCCTAATTTGCATGTAAGCACCCTATTAATCACCATGATATCAAAAGCATAACACTGTAAATACTTAAATTGGTGCCCTCTTTCAAATAAGTGTCTTCTTCTAATTAGATCCCCCTCCCCTTATTCCAAGAAACCCAATCCATTATAAAATAAGAAAAATCACTGAATATACAGTGTAGAAGGAGAATGGAAGGAATTCAATATTGTAGAACGTAGAGGACCTGAGAGGAAACAGGACTTTGACAGCAACCACTCAGCCACTGTTTTTTCTTACAGACGCATGTATGTTCCAGTTTACTGTCACAGTACATGTATTAACTGGCTGGAAATTAAGAAAATGTAATTTTGAAGCTGAAATTAGAGAAACAAAATAAGTGCACCCTTTAAAATTTAAATTAGCCCTTCCCCCCCCCCCCCCCACCCCAGACTCACAAAATTAAGTTACTTCCCTGCATGCCAATTTAAGCATTAACTTGATCCTGTCCTCTCACAGTGGTAAACGAGAATTTTTCTTCATTGCTTGACCAGAAAAGAAAGTAAAGAAAACAAAGAAACATAGATCTATCATAATAATATTGTGAAAGTTGCAGTTTTAATGCCTCACAAGAATACAACTAACAAAGGCAGAGTTTACGCCATGCCAGCCAATTTTAAAATGCACATTTTTGTTCCATAATAAGCTTCTCTGTATACATCCCTTAAAAAAGAGCTTTTGAAAAAATATGAGTCTCAGCACTCAGACTTACCATTATTACGGTGATGCATACACTACAGTCAATCTAACAAAGTGAAATTTTTGTGTTAATTGTTGACAGGACTATATGGATGATGTTCATAAGAAAACCATTACATTGAAACACACTACTGTCAAAGTGCCTGGAAAAAGACCACCTAAAGCTACCACACCAGCTCAAGGTACCACAATTTAAACTTGTATTGTATAAACTTTCCATGCCTAGAAATGATTTGTTTTTAAGGCATACTCGATTCTCAAGCGAACAAGTCTGAAACTTAAGGGTAGTTTTTATCTTAAAACTGGACTTCCACAGAATGATAGCCACCTGACTTACAGTCAAGCTGAGTCAAACATGCCCCTAGAGAATCTTTTAATGCACTGTTATTTGAAAATTGAATTGGTTTGTCCTTGCTAAGACTGGTATCAAATTCAAATGGACATTCCTATAATGTACATAACGAGCCTTTGAATTTTATGTAGACTACAACTTCCGTGCATTTGGTCAGATTAAAAACCTTTCTCACTTTGAATGGTTAAAATTCCTATGAAGATCTCATTTCAGTTCAATGTTTACATCACTTGGCGGTGAGGTGAAGCTGTTGGCTTTGTCTCCTTTTTCCTTCCTTGTCAATTGGCAGGGGTCATAAAAGGACCCTCACAACTGTTTGAAAAGAGATTTGGGACGTAGACCCTGGAAATATGTTTGATCTTTTCAAGGAAGTGGAAGGGGCTGTCATAACCTGCTTATCTGACCTCATGCTGTTACGGTTATCAAGCCATGCATCAAGAAGTACTGAATCTAGTAAATGTAAAATCTAAAATCAATTTATATATATTTTTACCAGGAAATTCAAGGCCGACAACACCTCCTATGGAAACTGATAACAACAACAGTGGCAGTGAAATAGGAATTAACATTACTGATGGTGTACAAAATGGAACAGATTCTTATACGAGCTACAACTCTCTTTCATCTCAACATGATATCGATGGTGCATTAGCCAGTATTGGAAATCAGTTAGTTACTCCTGCGTCAACAAATATCAGTGCTAACTCAACAAAGACTGATTCTTCAAGTGTAATTAAGAAAAAGAACAAAAGAAGCAAGCATACAAAATCTTGTGAAATAGACTATGAGGAGCTTGAAAAGGCTTTAGCGATTGCTGCAGCCAATGCAGTGGTACCATCGGGGTCCAAAGTGGAGTCACTAAATGTGATATCAGGTAGCGCAAAAAAGAAGGGGCATAGAAGAGTCAAAAGTGGCAGTGGACCCAAAGTTGATTTAGATCCAGGTAATAGATACATCTAGAAATTTATGCTATATTAAAGGCATTTATATGGCTTCTCAAGTCATCATCATCATCATCATTGGTCGACCAAGGAGTGGTCGACTGTAGGTCATCTCCAACTGGCTCGGTTTTGGGTAGTGCACACGTTGTCATCCTCTGAGACATGCTTATTTGGGCCAATCCATTCCTGGACTTGGCTGGGAAAGGACTTATGCGGTCTCCCTGGGGTTCCAAGGGGGGGTTGGGGGTGGGAGGTTCATACAAAGCTTAGATGTTATTGAGCTCACTAACACTTAATGGACCTTTCCATGGTTTTTTTCAATTTTTTTCTTTATGGACAAGTTTGGAAAAATCCATCGACTCCTCTGGAAATAAGAGTGCCTTTAAATTAAGAAAATTGCCAAGTTTGAAAGTGATTTGTTTTCAAGTTTTTCAGGCGAACAGAAAGCTGAGGTGGAGTGCAAGACATGCACAATGGGGGAAGACACAGAAAAAATATTATAAATTATTATTATTATTATTATTATAGATTATTTTTTCTGCACCTCCCTTCGTCTAGTGTGTCATGCATTCCATGTCCACTTTTTGCTCACCTGAAAAACATAAAAAAATAGCACCAGCAGGCTATATCCAAATCAGAGGAGTGTCCACTTGATTGAGATTCACATAAAGGACTGAAGAATGGTAGGGACCAACTTTACGTGTTCATGTTAGGGAGTTGATTTTAAGAGAGCGTTGACTTTGTTGCAGAAATGAGTGACTGGGAATTCACTATAGTATCGTTAGAAGCAAAAAGCTGGCAGTTTGCTGCAGTTACTCAAGAGGTATGGAGTAGTCTGTAATAGATAAGCTATCAAATATGTATGGCTTACAAGAAGGAGTGTTTGTCTGTGATATAACAATTTAAGTAGACAAGGCTCAACAACAAATTCAGACTTGCTGGCATGAAGTTTGTTTATGTCGAAGGCGTCGTCATCATCTTTTTTCTTCTGACTGAATAGCCAGGCCCAGTTTACTGGTACTTTTTTTTTTGCTAAAACGTTTTCGTTTCTGTGGAATTTTTACCTTTCCCTTTATCTCAGATTGTCTTTGTCTCTCTCAAACTGTCTTTGAATTTTGACCATTATATAACACAACTACATCACACATTGCGGAAAAGACTAACACTCCCACATTGGACTGTGCAGCCATAAAAAATGCTGTAGAGTCCAGCTTTACCAGAGTCCAAATCCATAGTCTCCTGAGACTGACAGATGCACACTATTTCTAACACAAAAGCAAAAACTAGAATTAATATGTACAATATTAAAGCTGTTTTATTTTTCACTAACTTTGCTATTTGTACTTTCTTTTTCAGGAACGTGATGACTGGGTACAGGCAATAGAACAGCAGATTCTTTCATGTTTACAGTCGAATGAGAGTGGCAGGGAAAAGGTAATGCATGTACCAGTAATGGTGGGTTATGGTCAAGTCGCCCAAAAGTCATCTCGGCCGAAGCTCTGTCAACCGAAATTTTTAGTTAAGTCACCCGAAATGCTGAGTTATGTTGACCAAATTTTTATCATGCTCAACAACATCCTAACATTTTTATCGTGCTTGTTTTGTCTCAGCAAATCTTAAGAACGATATAAATGGCACACACTCTTTATTAACTCTTTATGACTTTTGGGTGACTTGACCGGTTACCCAGGGGATGGTGATAATGAAAATCATGCAACACAGTCTGTTAAACAGCCCCCTGCAAACAGAGGCTCCTTTTGTCTCATTGTAATGGAGAAGAAAAGGAGGTTCAAGTGGCTCTGCCTGAATTGTGTCAAGTCTTTCAAGTTATCGCAGCCTGAACTTCTAGGCTAGTCAATTGTATTTTATCTTCTCATACTGGTTTTTTCAACTGCGAGCATCTGTTTATCGATAAACCGATGGTCATAACCGAGTCCTCTGTACCAAGTGCACAGCTACTAGGCCTGGGTTCAAAACTGCATTCTAGCAACATTCAGCACATGCTCAACGAAGGCCTTACCCTCTCCCAGTTTTTGTTTTTGGGTATGATAATGTATGCTAATGAAGTTGAAACAAAAGAGCAAATAAAAATTACCTGAGATGAAACAACATACTGATACATTATATATTTTTCATTTTAGACACGGGGTAGTAGCAGTTCATCAGCAAATGGTTTTGATATGCTGTCAATTAGAAACACAGATGGGAATGATGTTTGTGTAGACTGTGGTGCACCAAGTAAGTTGGTTGTCCTGTGACACTTTTGCTATGCATTTACGTTGTTTTGACTCATTAGCAAAAATAGTTTGACTGCATTTTATAAACGCTGTAAATTGTGAAAGCTTGGTTGATCAGGTCCTCTTTGACTGTGTCTGCCTTATTTAGCATACACTAGCATAAATACAATTTTAATTGGAAACAGTGAAATATTTTCCAAAAAATAAACTTAAAAGAAACTCTAACTAAAATACAGAGCGCAACGCAGAAAGCACAGCTTATGAAGTCTGACTATCTTATAATATTCTTTAGCAAACCTATGCTTACACTGATTACAGAGTGAGCATAATTTTCGAGTTCAGTTGAATTTTTGTTGTTAGCAAATGATGCACAATGCAAGATTTTCCTCCGTTTGTTTAATAGCCTCCCACGCAGATGACCTTAGAGCTTGCTTCGTCTCGCCTTCCTGCCCGACCAACATCTTCTGAAACAAGCGTTTAAATTCCTTTTCCATTTTTTTGCAAATATCAGCTGGAGATCGGCTGCAAATTACCTGAGAATCAACCAATTCGTGGGGAAGGAACGCGTGACGAATCCCTAAGAACGACTGCCTGGGAGGATATCAGCTAAATTGCTATTAAATGGGTCTGCTCTACAGCCGTTTTTAGTATCGTCACGCAACTTTCCTTGGGGAGGAGCGTTGAGTGATGACACTAAAAGCGGCTGTGTAGCAGACCATTAAATGGCTGCATCTTAACCCTTTAGTCCCAAGAGTGACCAAAATCGCATTTCTCCTAATGATATCCACACATAATCCAGAGAAAATGTTGTGAGAATTAATAAAGTGATCAGCCTTCGGAAAATGCTCTGATCTTCAAACAAGTTCTCTCAACCAATTCTGTAAGGAAATGTATAGAGATCAGTTTGGAGAATTTGTATCTGGATATTAGGGCTTGAAGGGTTAATAACCAGTGTTCATGCCTGTGTTCATTCCCAGATCCCGATTGGGCATCACTAAATCTCGGAGCACTGATGTGCATAGAATGTAGTGGAATGCATCGAAACCTTGGTACACATTTGTCCAGAGTTCGATCACTTGATCTGGATGACTGGCCGTAAGTAACTTCTCAATTTATGATTTAAGTAACAACATACCAAGAGATATACAAGGCTGAGAGTTCTCCTTAGTAGGGTACAGTTTTGTCTATGTTATTGTCATTGTCAGAGATGCTGTTAACAGCAGGTCGAAAATACGCCCCATTTTCCGTTTCATATGCGTTCTTATTCTGTAAGGGAATGATAGGCCGACCCATTTTAAAGGTATCATCCTTCTCACATTTGTTGAATGGCCTGTAAAACAGTATTTAGTTAATAACAGACCAGGCGGGCAATATAATATGTTGTTTTGTATTATTCAGGTTTGAATTAACTGCTGTAATCAGCTCCATTGGTAACACTCTTGCTAACAGTGTATGGGAAGGAAGGATACAGAACAAAACAAAACCAACACCGTCGTCTCCAAGGTAAATTAAAAATCACAGCAGTTTAAGGGTAAGATAATGATGAAATGGCTCTCGCCCTGAAGCCTAAGGTCCATGAAATCGCAATCAAGAAGAAGAAGAAAGTAGAACGTTTCGATGGAATAGTTGAAATGTGAACTTATGACTTTCTTACTGTTAGTGAGATAATGCAAAGTCGGAAGCGGTCAGTTAATTGGTATGATGGTGATGATAATGATGATGATGATAGGGCTTTCAAGTCGGCGGGAAATCAAACAACGAGAAATTTTTTGTCCCTATTTTTCGTCTTTATTGCTGTGAAAGTAGCCGGGGCCTCGTTAATAGTAGCCGTGAGAATCCCCGGCCCGTAGCCCTTAATGATGTCACTTTTCAAGCTAGTTACTTTTTTTTGTTTGTTTCAAGTGAATTCTTTGTTTTTCAGAGAAGAGAAAGAAAAGTGGATCAGAGCGAAATACGAGGGGAAAGAATTTCTTCAAGAACTTCCACCGAGCGATTTTTCATTAGGCGAAGTGAGTATCCAATGTGATGTGACCTCTTTTAAAGATAGCCTTCATTTGGTTTGTGGTTAGAACTAAGACTAAAGAGAGATGTAGGCATTTTTGAAAGCCAGAGAAAATGGCTGAAGAATAGTGGGGACAAACTCGCGAGTCCTTGTTAGGGACTGAGGTGGCCATGAAAAGGATGTATATGTTACAGGTCAAATTTGATTTTACCCTGCGAGCAAGCTCTCCGATTTGGGCGAGTGAAGCGAGCCTCGCGAAAACGTGCGAGCGAGCGGCGAAGCCACGAGGGGCCCGATTTCAGGTTAATTTTTTTAAACTTAGGTTGATTCTCAATTTCCTTTGTCTCCTAGCCCTAATCAGGGTGCAAAGAAAGTCATTTTTACAGCTTGCCATTCGGACAAGCTGAAGCTAGCATTTACAAGCCCAGACGTCATTTCAACAAGCTCCAAGAACTTTTTGACGAGCAGAATTGATTTCACCGTTCTACTATAATTTAAAATCATTCACTTACCCGTCTAGACGTCTGCTGGCTACTTCAATTTTTATTGAAACCCCTGAGTCATTGTTTGAGGTAAATTAAATATTTATGAACGGGAGCGTTGCCTTTTGCCTTGGCTAAATCTCTATATTATCTGAACAAAACTAAACAACGATTTTAATTATTTTCAACAGCAACTCCTAGAAGCTGTAATTAGAGAAGATTTACCACAGTGTATACTACTCTTGGCTCATTGCACACCTGAAGATCTTAACACCATCTACGAAGACCGCGAAAGTTGCACACCACTTCATTTGAGCTGTTCACTAGGAAATATTGTCATTACGCAACTCCTTATTTGGGTAGGTAGCAAGCACTAGATGTCATAGCTTCGGTTGTTCTAGGATCCGATCGAAAAGGTAAACTTTTTGAGGCTTCAGGTGTATGAAAGGGTAGAGATTCCTTAAGTTGAACTATATGAAAGGGTAGGAAAATCTGTAGTTTCAGTTGTTAAAAAGTCCCAATAGGGCTAACAGGTGCATTTTACAGCTGTAAAAAAGTCGAGAAAGCGTTCTGGTTTTGTGATTTATTCCGATTCATGTCTATTTAAAGATAGTGTTTTGCAGCGGTTAAAACAGATGCATAGTTCTAAACTAGTTATGTGAAAGGGGTACCATTAATTTTGTCAATAGAAGCAATACGAAAGGGGTACCTTTTCTGTCCAAAATGGAATATAAAAGGGTTAAGGATCAGACCTCGGAGCGGAGCCTCCCCGTTTAAAATTTTGTTGAGTACCTTCGGAGGTCTTTCCTACTTTTTATTTTGGATTATGGGATGTGGCTTAAACGCACTTTTTTGCAATGCTCAGACATAACGTAAAGCATATAGTGTACTTTTACCACCTTGGGGGCGGAAAAATTCCCTTGATTTTAAAAGGCGAAAACCTTTTGTGATGTTAACGGAGTTTCATCTCTCTTCCAGTATTTTGCAGATGTACGGATTCTTGACGGGAGAGGTCGCTCAGCTCTGTGGCACGCAAAGAGTGCTGGGAGTAAAGAATGCGCTGATATTTTGCGTCATAACGGTTGCCATGACCTGGGTACAATGATTCCTCAGGTGAGCCGGAATGACGTGTTTCTTTGACACCGGAAGTCAACTGTCGAAGTCATAACTCATCAAACAAATCAAAAAGGCATTTTTGCATTAATCAAAGTGACAAAGCTACAGAGATGATGATTAATTCTGTCCAGAAGGTTAAAACGTTGCGTTGATGACATTTAGCGCAATTTCTGTGCCTTCAACATGCTGGCTTCATGTACGCAAAGATTCTTCGTTCAATTTACGTGACACCCTTGCTTCTTTGGCAGTATATATGAAAAGCGTGATACATATTCCTGTCACCGAGTAATGATGTCACGCAATTTGAGTAGCAAGATGTTTTATCAAATATTAGAAATTAATGTATGAAGTTTTGAAGTTATCGTTACAAAAATTTACTGTTGGTTTACTTCAGTTGTGCAACACCATTAGGCTGAGAAAAGAATTGAAGGCTGCCAAAATACTGAAAGGATATCAGTGAGAGAAAATTTTACATTATGAAGAAAGCACTATAAGAGTTGTATTTATTGTTCTTAGAAAAAGTGTATATATGTTATTAACATGAACGTGTATATAAATATATTGTTATTCCCTTGATATTATGAGGCTTATCACAGAGGCCATCGTACAAAGTGTACACGAAAGGTATAATGCGGGAGTAGAAGCACAAAAGGGGTATGTCGCATACTAAGATGTATTGCTAAATAAATTCATGATAGCCTGTCTGACGGACCCTCAATTTTCTCTTTAGAGATCGTAGAGCGTACGTATGAAAATAGAAACGGTGGGGAATTTATTGAATTCATCGCTTTCGCGCGCTCGCCTCGCTCGCGTGCTCGTCGATTTTAGAAAAGAAAAAGAAACCAAAATCCGTGTACAGGCTACATTCAAGAAGCAATTAGATGTTTTCGTAATCGGAAAATCGCTTACAGTCGAATCCCCCTTAATACAGACACTGAGCGGCCATATACAGTCACTGATTGAGTCAAAAATGTGTCCCTTGTTAAGTGTCCGTGTTAATTACAAAAAAAAAGGGTTGATAGAAGCAAAATATCAAAAACAGAACATTAACATCAACAAACTAAACATCACTAACGTACAAATAACAATTATTCCGTGGACTAAGTGTATCAGAATAGGCAAAAGTGTTCAAAAGGCTCTTATTTATTCTTTGCTTAATTTATTTTATACTCGCTAGAACTAAGTCTAATTTGTAACTAAAATACAGTTAGTAATGACATGGAAAAGTTGTGATTTTCTCAATTAACTTCTCTTAACGAGAAGCTCACTGCAGGACACAGTTGATAAAGCAATGTCCGTATTTCTATATAAATCCATGTTGATCGGGCAAGAAATATTGTCCGTGTCCGTAAAGTGGGGTTCGACTGTACGGCCCCACTCAACCATGAGATCACAACAACAGAAAAATGCTATCCTAGTCTACCCTGCCGGCAAGAAGGCATGGCAAAAATTAATTACGTTTTAAGCTTATTTTTATAGTTTGCGACATATCCCCTTTAAGAGCTGAGGGTACAGCGTTTTACCTTAAATCCTGATTTTATTGCACGTGCATTATTTTTCGTGTATATAACACAATCTTTCGCCCAACTTTACAAATCTTCACATAAGCATTCTGTTAAAGATATATAATACTTTTACAAAAGAAATTAAAAGTCATTGTACTGAGATCAACGGAGAGAGCAGTAATACGGTATGAGTATAGTGAACTTTCTATTACCTAACAATGCATAAAATCTCATTTAATCTGGGCGCTGTCTTTTCGACACTCTGGTAAGAACCCTCTCTCCGCGGAGGCCTCTTTGTGTTGTAGGAGTCTGGGGAGGAGAAAGAGAAAGAGCGCGGCACGATGGGAAGGGGAAAGAGAGAAGAGAGCTCCCGCCTTTTCCCTCTTTCCATCGTCCCACGCACGCTTTCTATTTTTCGATTATTGCTTTTTTTTTTTTTTTTACTGGAATACCCAGTGGAAGCCTCTGTGCATGTGGAGGAGAGAGGTAAGAACTTGGGATTAAGAACTTCTTGGTAAGAACTTGCTTCCAAGCCAAACTCGTTCCCAGGTTTTTTCTTTCCCCTCCCATTCTCTTTGGGAAAAGCCCTGGGGACGAGGTTATTTGTAATTAATGTTCGGATGTGTTCATTTTTTTGTATTATACGCAGGCGATCATACATCCATGAAACCTGCACAAGATAAATTCATAAATTCATAAATTATTAGTATTATCTCGAGATAAATATGCTTTCTCTAGGAAATTTCTTCGTGAGCTCCTTTTAAAGATCAACGTAGAAGCCGTCTTCCACAGAACCGTGGTCAAATGTATTTACAAGCTTGTTGTTTGGGCTGAACTGTTGAGAACAAAGAAGTTATCGTTAATATTGTAGGGTGGACAGGAGCGCGCTACGGCGTTTGTCCCTCAAACAAGGCTGTATATAACACGTCAATTTCGCACTGTGTTTTTATTGGTACCTGGAGTAGAAATCGCGAAATAAATATTAACTATATTACAGCCTAAAACCAAGTTTTTAGACCATAGATGTTTTAAAAATACCTTCATTTTGATGGTCTTAGTATCTCCAAATCTCCAATGACGACGTTTTGATGGGCTTGGCGTCGTTTCCTGGAGAAATAAATTAGAGAAACAAAAATCAAATAGTTCTAGATAATCGGTACATATCTGCAAACTGTAACTCTGCCTAAAATTAGCATCGATTTTAAAAGTTTTAACGAAGTGCCTTGCGTGGCAGGCGCCATAAGAAAGGTGAGGGGAGGGGAGAGGAGGGGAGGGGAAATCCTCTCTCCCTTATCAGTCCCCTCCCTCCTGCTCCCCTTTCGACGCATGCCACGTAGGCTATCAATGAAGGAGCGCACCTGATTTATTCCATCGAAGGTCATCCTATCGGCCCGGGATGTTATCGTGTTTCCTTGGCAACGAGGGTCTGAATTTGACCTACTTCTTTCATTTCCAGATTTGTCAGTCGATTCGGTGTCATTTGCTCTTACTGTGACGGCTGTCTCTACTTTGAGGCCTAAGGCGCCTCCATCCTGACTTCCTTTCACTGAATTCTTCGTGACTGATTCACTCGTCATTTTTTGCATCAAGGCTCTAGATTTCCCGCCAGATTCTTTTAAGCTTCCTACCCAATCACGAAGCTCCTTTTGTTTCTCCTTCTGTCGGGCGATCAAATATGAAAACGCCTCATTTGACGCCTCCTTTGTTTCTGCGCGTTCGAGCGCAACTCTTTTCATTATTCTGTCCAGTGCTCTTCTGGTCTCTATTGCTTGTTTGCGCCCTTTTTGTAGTCTTCGTAAGCCTTGCTCGTGAGCAGAAATCATTCCTTGAACTCTCCCTACGCGCTCTTTTTCGATAGGATTTAGTTTGCGTTCGTTGAAAGGTTTCTTTTGCTGAACGATTTTACGTCGTACAGTTAGTTCCTTGAGGACTGGACAAGCAGGAGATGGAGTAGGAACAACAGGTGGCAGTAAGGGGTGTAGTGGCCTACTGGGCTTGGAGAATAAAACTATAGATAAATACATGTTAGTTTCCATACGTGGATATAACGTAAACTTGGAGACCATAGCCCTATCCATCTAACCCAACAAACTAGATAGGATCATTCTAGCACGTAATAACTTTTTAAAAAATCGGGTTCAACTCTTCGTATACACATCAAGACCCATAAACCAAATTCTTAGCGCATGTTTAGTTTGGAAAATCGCTTTTTAAACAGTCCTGAGTAGTTTTGTTCTTGTTTGTAGAGACGAAACGTTATCCCCGAAACACTGCCGTGCGACGCGCAAGCAAAAAAGTAAAGTTATTTCGACAGGCGCTTCCTGATTGTAGGTCGGATAAGTTTTGATATTTTTAAGATAGAATACTGTATTAACTCAATGGAAAATAATGGTTAACTGTGTAGGTACTTCTAATATTCACTGAGCCTATTTTCGTATTGACACCATCAAACAAAAGAAAGTAGACTGAAATATAAGTAACTCACCATAAAATACGTAAAGAGACTGTAGAAAAGATCGAAGACAGCACTCACTATCAGCGCGAAAAGACAAATAAATAGAACTGCCAACGAGAAGGGAAGATCAAAAAGAAAGAGAAGCACTTCAAGAAACACCATTTTACAAACTTTCAGCTTTTGATTTCTTGTTTTATGTTACGGACGATATTTGTTAAAACTGACGTTATAGATCTGGATCTCATTATGCCGTCATCAATGGTCAAGTACTTCGAATAACCTGAATGAAGCGTAAGGTATGTGAATATTTACCGTTAGGAGCGTGATTGCAATAAAAGCAGTTCCTTTGTGGACAATTGCACATTCATGAATAATTCGTTAATACTGCATAAGGAGAAAAACTGTGAATTTACCAGTTTGATCAGGAATAACACTTAATGTGCGCGCGCATTTCCTTTAAATTCTTTTGCTGGTTTCAGAATGTGCGTGCACCGCATTTTTGCGTCACGGTTGAGGACCACGTGACAAGGGCGAGAATTCCCAGGTAAGGAGGTAGGACAAAAAAAAGCTTTTAAAACAAAGAGTCCTCTAATGCATGTTTTTATAGTCTAGAAATGCTACTTTTCTATCTAGAACGTTACCAAACACTCTTATTTGGCGTATTTTACCTAAAAACAAGAAATAAAAAAATTTCATAATTTTGGCCGAAACCATGGAAAAATGGAAAAATGGCAATTTTGGAAAAATGGCAATTTTGCTACTTTTTTTAATCCATGTTTTTATAGTCTAGAAATGCTAGTTTTCTATCTAGAACGTTACCAAACACTCTTATTTGGCGTATTTTATCTAAAAAGAAGAAATAAAAAATTTCATAATTTTGGCCGAAACCATGGACTAACCCCTTTGGAAAAATGCCAATTTTGCGACGTTTTTTTAATCCATGTTTTTATAGTCTAGAAATGCTAATTTTCTATTAAGATCGTTAGCAAACACTCTTATTTGGCGTATTTTATCTAAAAAAAAGAAATAAAAAAATTTCATAATTTTGGCCAAAAGCATGGACTAACACCTTTGGAAAAATGCCAATTTTTCGAGTTTTTTTTTTAATCCATGTTTTTATAGTCTAGAAATGCTACTTTTCTATCTAGAACGTTACCAAACACTCTTATTTGGCGTATTTTATCTAAAAAGAAGAAATAAAAAATTTCATAATTTTGGCCGAAAGCATGGACTAACCCCTTTGGAAAAATGCCAATTTTGCGACGTTTTTTAAATCCATGTTTTTATAGTCTAGAAATGCTAGTTTTCTATCTAGAACGTTACCAAACAATCTTATTTGGCGTATTTTACCTAAAAAGAAGAAATAAAAAAATTTCATAATTTTGGCCGAAACCATGGACTAACCCCTTTGGAAAAATGCCAATTTTGCGACGTTTTTTTAATCCATGTTTTTATAGTCTAGAAATGCTAATTTTCTATTAAGATCGTTAGCAAACACTCTTATTTGGCGTATTTTATCTAAAAAAAAGAAATAAAAAAATTTCATAATTTTGGCCAAAAGCATGGACTAACACCTTTGGAAAAATGCCAATTTTTCGAGTTTTTTTTTTAATCCATGTTTTTATAGTCTAGAAATGCTACTTTTCTATCTAGAACGTTACCAAACACTCTTATTTGGCGTATTTTATCTAAAAAGAAGAAATAAAAAATTTCATAATTTTGGCCGAAAGCATGGACTAACCCCTTTGGAAAAATGCCAATTTTGCGACGTTTTTTAAATCCATGTTTTTATAGTCTAGAAATGCTAGTTTTCTATCTAGAACGTTACCAAACAATCTTATTTGGCGTATTTTACCTAAAAAGAAGAAATAAAAAAATTTCATAATTTTGGCCGAAACCATGGACTAACCCTTTTGGAAAAATGGCAATTTTGCTACTTTTTTTAATCCATGTTTTTATACTCTAGAAATGCTAGTTTTCTATCTAGAACGTTACCAAACACTCTTATTTGGCGTATTTTATCTAAAAAGAAGAAATAAAAAAATTTCATAATTTTGGCCAAAACCATGGACTAACACCTTTGGAAAATTGCCAATTTTGCCACTTTTTTTTAACCCATGTTTTTATAGTCTAGAAATGCTAGTTTTGTATCTAGAACGTTACCAAACACTCTTATTTGGCGTATTTTATCTAAAAAGAAGAAATAAAAAAAATTCATAAGTTGGGCCAAAACCATGGACGAACCCCCTTGGAAAATTGCTAATTTTGCGACTTTTTTTTAATCGATGTTGTTATAGTCTAGAAATGCTAGTTTTCTATCTAGAACGTTACCAAACACTTTTTAATGGCGATCTTACCTAAAACGAAGAGAGAAAAAAATTTCATAATTTTGGGCGAAACCATGGACCAACCACTTTGGAAAAATGCCAATTTTGCGATTTTTTTTTCATCCATGTTTTTCTAGTCTAGAAATACTAGTTTTCTTTCTAGAACATTACGAAGCACTTCTATTTTGGCGTATCCTACCTAAAAAGTAGAGATAAAAAAATGTCATAATTTTGGCCGAAACCATGGACTAACTCCTTTGGAAAAATACCAATTTTGATACTTTAATTAATCGACGTTTTTGTAGTCTAGAAATGCTAGTTTTCTATCTAGAACGTTACCGAACACTCTTATTTGGCGTATTTTATCTAAAAAAAAGAAATAAAAAAATTTATAATTTTGGCCAAAACCAAGGACTAACCCCTTTGGTCAAACGCCAATTTTGCGAGTTTTTTTTTTAGTCGATGTTTTTATAGTCTAGAAATGCTAGTTTTTTTATCTAGAACGTTACCAAAGACTTTATTATGGCGTATCTTAACTAAAAACAAGAGAGAAAAAAATTTCATAATTTTGGCCGAATCCATGGACTAACCCCTTTGGAAAAATGTCAATTTTACTTCTTTTTTTAATCCATGTTTTTATAGTCTAGAAATGCTAGTTTTCTATCTGGAACGTTACCAAACACTCTTATTTGGCGTATTTTATCTAAAAAGAAGAAATAAAAAAATTTCATAATTTTGGCCGAAACCATGGACTAACCCCTTTGAAAAAATGCCAATTTTGCTACTTTTTTTAATCGATGTTTTTATAGTCTAGAAATGCTAGTTTTCTATCTAGAACGTTACCAAACACTCTTATTTGGCGTATTTTATCTAAAAAGAAGAAATAAAAAAATTTCATAATTTTGGCCGAGACCATGGACTAACCCGTTTTGAAAAATGCCAATTTTGCGACGTTTTTTTAATCCATGTTTTTATAGTCTAGAAATGCTAGTTTCCAATCTAGATCGTTACCAAACACTCTTATTTGGCGTATTTTATCTAAAAAGAAGAAATAAAAAAATTTCATAATTTTGGCCAAAACCATGGACTAACCCCTTTGGAAAATTGCCAATTTTGCGTCTTTTTTTAATCCATGTTTTTATAGTCTAGAAATGCTTGTTTTCTATCTAGAACGTTACCAAACACTCTTATTTGGCGTATTTTATCTAAAAAGAAGAAATAAACAAATTTCATAATTTTGGCCGAGACCATGGACTAACCCGTTTTGAAAAATGCCAATTTTGCGACGTTTTTTTAATCCATGTTTTTATAGTCTAGAAATGCTAGTTTTCTATCTAGAACGTTACCAAACACTTTATTATGGCGTATCTTACCTAACAACAGGAGAGAAAAAAATTTAATAATTTTAACCGAATCCATGGACTAACCCCTTTGGAAAAATTCCAATTTTGCGACTTTTTTTTAATCCATGTTTTTATAGTCTAGAAATGCTAGTTTTCTATCTAGCACGTTACCAAACACTTTTTTATGGCGTATTTTACCTAGGAAGAAGAAATAAAAAAATTTCATAATTTTTACCGAAACCATGGACTAACCCCTTTGGAAAAATGCCAATTTTGCGACCTTTTTTTAATCCATGTTCTTATAGTGTAGAAATGCTAGTTTTCTATCTAGAACGTTACCAAACACTCTTATTTGGCGTATTTTATCTAAAAAGAAGAAATAAAAAAATTTCATAATTTTGGCCAAAACCATGGACTAACCCTTTTGGAAAAATGCCTTTTTTGCTACTTTTTTTCATCCATTTTTTTATAGTTTAGAAATGCTAGTGTTCTATCTAGAACGTTATCAAACACTCTTATTCGGCGTATTTTATCTAAAAAGAAGAAATAAAAAAATTTCATAATTTTGGCCAAAACCATGGACTAACCCCTTTGGAAAATTTCTAATTTTGCGACTTTTTTTAATCCATGTTTTTATAGTGTAGAAATGCTAGTTTTTTATCTAAAACGTTACCAAACACTTTTTTTATGGCGTATCTTACCTAAAAAGAAGAGAGAAAAAAATTTTATAATTTTGGCCGAAACCATGGACTAACCGCTTTGGACAAATGCCAATTTTGTGACCTTTTTTTAATTCATGTTTTTATAGTCTAGAAATGCTAGTTTTCTATCTAGAACGTTACCAAACACTCTTATTTGGCGTATTTTACCTAAAAAGAAGAAATAAAAAAATTTCATAATTTTAGCCGAAAGCATGGACTAACCCCTTTTGAAAAATGCCAATCTTGCGACTTTTTTTTAATCCATGATTTTATAGTCTAGATATGCTAATTTTCTATCTAGAGCTTTACCAAACACTCTTATTTGGCGTATTTTATCTAAAAAGAAGAAATAAAAAAAATCATAATTTAGGCCAAAACCATGGACTAACCCCTTTGGAAAATTGCTAATTTTGCGACTTTTTTTTAATGCATGTTTTTATAGTCTACAAATGCTAGTTTTCTATCTAGAACGTTACCAAACACTTTTTAATGGCGTATCTTACCTAAAAAGAAGAGAGAAAAAAAATTCATAACTTTGGCCGAATCCATGGACTAACCCCGTTGGAAAAATGCCAATTTTGCTACTTTTTTTGATCGATGTTTTTATAGTCTAGAAATGCTACTTTTCTATCTAGAACGTTACCAAACACTCTTATTTGGCGTATTTTATCTAAAAAGAAGAAATAAAAAAATTTCATAATTTTGGCCAAAACCAAGGACTAACCCCTTTGGAAAATTGCCAATTTTGCGGCCTTTTTTTAAATCCATTTTTTTATAGTCTAGAAATGCTAGTGTTCTATCTAGAACGTTACCAAACACTCTTATTTGGCGTATTTTATCTAAAAAGAAAAAATAAAAAAATTTCATAATTTTGGCCAAAACCATGGACTAACCCCTTTGGAAAACTGCCAATTTTGCACTTTTTTTTAACCCATGTTTTTATAGTCCAGAAATGCTAGTTTTCTATCTAGAACGTTACCAAACACTCTTATTTGGCGTATTTTATTTAAAAGGAAGAAATAAAAAAATTTCATAAGTTGGGCCAAAACCATGGACTAACCCCTTTGGAAAATTGCTAATTTTGTGACTTCTTTTTAATGCATGTTTTTATAGTCTAGAAATGCTAGTTTTCTATCTAGAACGTTACCAAACACTTTTTAATGGCGTATCTTACCTAAAAAGAAGAGAGAAAAAAATTTCATAATTTTGGCCGAATCCATGGACTAACCCCTTTGGAAAAATGCCAATTTTGCTACTTTTTTTGATCGATGTTCTAATAGTCTAGAAATGCTACTTTTATATCTAGAACGTTACCAAACACTCTTATTTGGCGTATTTTATCTAAAAAGAAGAAATAAAAAAATTTCATAATTTTGGCCGAAACCATGGACTAACCCCTTTGGAAAAATGCCAATTTTGCTACTTTTTTTGATCGATGTTCTTATAGTCTAGAAATGCTACTTTTATATCTAGAACGTTACCAAACACACTTATTTGGCGTATTTTATCTAAAAAGAAGAAATAAAAAAATTTCATAATTTTGGCCGAAACCATGGACTAACCCCTTTGGAAAAATGCCAATTTTGCTACCTTTTTTAAGCGATGTTTTTATAGTCTGGAAATGCTAGTTTTCTATCTAGAACGTTACCGAACACTCTTATTTGGCGTATTTTATCTAAAAAGAAGAAATAAAAAAATATCATAATTTTGGCCAAAACCATGGACTAACCCGTTTGGAAAAATGCCAATTTTGCGACTTTTTTTTTAATCCATTTTTTTATAGTCTAGAAATGCTAGTTTTCTATCTAGAACGTTAGCAAACACTCTTATTTGGCGTATTTTATCTAAAAAGAAGAAATAAAAAAATTTCACAATTTTCGCCAAAACCAAGGACTAATAACCCCTTCGAAAAAATGCTAATTTTGCGTCTTTTTTTAATCCATGTTTTTATAGTCTAGAAATGTTAGTTTTCTATCTAGCACGTTACCAAACACTTTTTTATGGCGTATCTTACCTAAAGAGAAGACAGAAAAAAATTTCATAATTTTGGCCGAAACCATGGACTAACCCCTTTGGATGAATGCCAATTTTGCGACCTTTTTTTAATCCATGTTTTTATAGTCTAGAAATGCTAATTTTCTGTCTAGAACGTTACCAAACACTCTTATTTGGCGTATTTTATCTAAAAAGAAGAAATAAAAAAATTTCATAATTTTGACCAAAACCATGGACTAACCCCTTTGGAAAATTGCCAATTTTGCGACTTTTTTTAAATCGATGTTTTTATAGTCTAGAAATGCTACTTTTCTATCTAGAACGTTACCAAACACTGTTATTTGGCGTATTTTACCTAAAAAGAAGAAATAAAAAAATTTCAAAAATTTTGGCCAAAACCAAGGACTAACCCCTTTGGAAAAATGCCGATTTTGCAAGTTTTTTTTTAATCCATGTTTTTATAGTCTACAAATGCTAGTTTTCAATCTAGAACGTTACCAAACACTCTTATTTGGCGTATTTAATCTAAAAAGAAGAAATAAAAAAATTTCATAATTTTAGCCGAAAGCATGGACTAACCCCTTTTGAAAAATGCCAATCTTGCGACTTTTTTTTAATCCATGATTTTATAGTCTAGATATGCTAATTTTCTATCTAGAGCTTTACCAAACACTCTTATTTGGCGTATGTTATCTAAAAAGAAGAAATAAAAAAATTTCATAATTTTGGCCAAAACCATGGACTAACCCCTTTGGAAAATTGCTAATTTTGCGATTTTTTTTTAATGCATGTTTTTATAGTCTAGAAATGCTAGTTTTCTATCTAGAACGTTACCAAACACTCTTATTTGGCGTATTTTATCTAAAAAGAAGAAATAAAAAAATTTCATAATTTTGGCCAAAACCAAGGACTAACACCTTTGGAAAATTGCCAATTTTGCGGCCTTTTTTTAAATCCATGTTTTTATAGTCTAGAAATGCTAGTGTTCTATCTAGAACGTTACCAAACACTCTTATTTGGCGTATTTTATCTAAAAAGAAGAAATAAAAAAATTTCATAATTTTGGCCAAAACCATGGACTAACCCCTTTGGAAAACTGCCAATTTTGCACTTTTTTTTAACCCATGTTTTTATAGTCCAGAAATGCTAGTTTTCTATCTAGAACGTTACCAAACACTCTTATTTGGCGTATTTTATTTAAAAGGAAGAAATAAAAAAATTTCATAAGTTGGGCCAAAACCATGGACTAACCCCTTTGGAAAATTGCTAATTTTGTGACTTTTTTTTAATGCATGTTTTTATAGTCTAGAAATGCTAGTTTTCTATCTAGAACGTTACCAAACACTTTTTAATGGCGTATCTTACCTAAAAAGAAGAGAGAAAAAAATTTCATAATTTTGGCCGAATCCATGGACTAACCCCTTTGGAAAAATGCCAATTTTGCTACTTTTTTTGATCGATGTTTTTATAGTCTAGAAATGCTACTTTTCTATCTAGAACGTTACCAAACACTCTTATTTGGCGTATTTTATCTAAAAAGAAGAAATAAAAAAATTTCATAATTTTGGCCAAAACCAAGGACTAACCCCTTTGGAAAATTGCCAATTTTGCGACCTTTTTTTAAATCCATGTTTTTATAGTCTAGAAATGCTAGTGTTCTATCTAGAACGATACCAAACACTCTTATTTGGCGTATTTTATCTAAAAAGAAAAAATAAAAAAATTTCATAATTTTGGCCAAAACCATGGACTAACCCCTTTGGAAAACTGCCAATTTTGCACTTTTTTTTAACCCATGTTTTTATAGTCCAGAAATGCTAGTTTTCTATCTAGAACGTTACCAAACACTCTTATTTGGCGTATTTTATTTAAAAGGAAGAAATAAAAAAATTTCATAAGTTTGGCCAAAACCATGGACTAACCCCTTTGGAAAATTGCTAATTTTGTGACTTCTTTTTAATGCATGTTTTTATAGTCTAGAAATGCTAGTTTTCTATCTAGAACGTTACCAAACACTTTTTAATGGCGTATCTTACCTAAAAAGAAGAGAGAAAAAAATTTCATAATTTTGGCCGAATCCATGGACTAACCCCTTTGGAAAAATGCCAATTTTGCTACTTTTTTTGATCGATGTTCTTATAGTCTAGAAATGCTACTTTTATATCTAGAACGTTACCAAACACTCTTATTTGGCGTATTTTATCTAAAAAGAAGAAATAAAAAAATTTCATAATTTTGGCCGAAACCATGGACTAACCCCTTTAAAAAAATGCCAATTTTGCTACTTTTTTTGATCGATGTTCTTATAGTCTGGAAATGCTAGTTTTCTATCTAGAACGTTACCGAAGACTCTTATTTGGCGTATTTTATCTAAAAAGAAGAAATAAAAAAATATCATAATTTTGGCCAAAACCATGGACTAACCCCTTTGGAAAAATGCCAATTTTGCGACTTTTTTTTTAATCCATTTTTTTATAGTCTAGAAATGCTAGTTTTCTATCTAGAACGTTAGCAAACACTCTTATTTGGCGTATTTTATCTAAAAAGAAGAAATAAAAAAATTTCATAATTTTCGCCAAAACCAAGGACTAATAACCCCTTCGAAAAAATGCTAATTTTGCGTCTTTTTTTAATCCATGTTTTTATAGTCTAGAAATGTTAGTTTTCTATCTAGCACGTTACTAAACACTTTTTTATGGCGTATCTTACCTAAAAAGAAGACAGAAAAAAATTTCATAATTTTGGCCGAAACCATGGACTAACCCCGTTGGATGAATGCCAATTTTGCGACCTTTTTTTAATCCATGTTTTTATAGTCTAGAAATGCTAATTTTCTGTCTAGAACGTTACCAAACACTCTTATATGGCGTATTTTATCTAAAAAGAAGAAATAAAAAAATTTCATAATTTTGACCAAAACCATGGACTAACCCCTTTGGAAAATTGCCAATTTTGCGACTTTTTTTAAATCGATGTTTTTATAGTCTAGAAATGCTACTTTTCTATCTAGAACGTTACCAAACACTGTTATTTGGCGTATTTTACCTAAAAAGAAGAAATAAAAAAATTTCATAACTTTGGCCGAAACCATGGACTAACCCCTTTGGAAAAATGCCAATTTTGCGACCTTTTTTTAATCCATGTTTTTATAGTCTAGAAATGCTAGTTTTCTATCTAGAACGTTATCAAACACTCTTATTTGGCGTATTTTATCTACAAAGAAGAAATAAAAAAATTTCATAATTTTGGCCAAAACCAAGGACTAACCCCTTTGGAAAAATGCCGATTTTGCAAGTTTTTTTTTAATCCATGTTTTTATAGTCTACAAATGCTAGTTTTCAATCTAGAACGTTACCAAACACTCTTATTTGGCGTATTTTATCTAAAAAGAAGAAATAAAAAAATTTCATAATTTTGGCCAAAACCATGGAAAATTGCTAATTTTGCGACTCTGTTTAATCCATGTTTTTATAGTCTAGAAATTCTAGTTTTCTATCTAGAACGTTACCAAACACTTTTTTTGTGGCGTATCTTACCTAAAAACAAGAGAGAAAAAAATTTCATAATTTTTGCCGAATCCATGGACTAACCCCTTTGGAAAAATGTCAATTTTGCTACTTTTTTTAATCGATGTTTTTATAGTCTAGAAATGCTAGTTTTCTATCAAGAACATTACCAATCACTCTTATTTGGCGTATTTTATCTAAAAAGAAGAATAAAAAAATTTCATATTTTTGGCCGAAATCAAGGACTAACCTTTTTAAAAAAATGCCATTTTTTCCACGTTTTTTTTAATCCATGTTTTTATAGTCTAGAAATGCTACTTTTCTATCTAAAACGTTACCAAACATTCTTATTTGGCGTATTTTAGCTAAAAAGAAGAAATAAAAAAATTTCACAATTTTGGCCAAAACCATGGACTAACCCCTTTGGAAAAATGCCAATTTTTCGACTTTTTTTTTAATCCATGCTTTTATAGGCTAGAAATGCTAGTTTTCTGTCTAGAACGTAACCACACACTCTTATTTGGCGTATTTTATCTAAAAAGAAGAAGTAAAAAAAATTCATAATTTTGGCCAAAACCATGGACTAACCCCTTTGAAAATTGCTAATTTTGCGTCTTTTTTTAATCCATGTTTTCCTAGTCTAGAAATGCTAGTTTTCTATCTAGAACGTTACCAAACACTCTTATTTGGCGTATTTTATCTAAAAAGAAGAAATAAAAAAATTTCATAATTTTGGCTAAAACCATGGACTAACCCCTTTGGAAAATTGCTAATTTTGCGACTTTTTTTTAATCCATGTTTTTACAGTCTAGAAATGCTAGTTTTCTATCTAGAACGTTACCAAACACTTTTTTATGGCGTATCTTACATAAAAAGAAAAGAGAAAAAAATTTCATAATTTTGTCCGAAACTAGGACTAACCCCTTTTAAAAAATGCGAATTTTGCGACCTTTTTTAATCCATGTTTTTATAGTGTAGAAATGCTAGTTTTCAATCTAGAACGTTACCAAACACTCTTATTTGTCGTATTTTATCTAAAAAGAAGAAATAAAAAAATTTCATAATTTTGGCCAAAACCATGGAAAATTGCTAATTTTGCGACTCTGTTTAATCCATGTTTTCATAGTCTAGAAATTCTAGTTTTCTATCTAGAACGTTACCAAACACTTTTTTTGTGGCGTATCTTACCTAAAAACAAGAGAGAAAAAAATTTCATAATTTTTGCCGAATCCATGGACTAACCCCTTTGGAAAAATGTCAATTTTGCTACTTTTTTTAATCCATGTTTTTATAGTCTAGAAATGCTAGTTTTCTATCTAGAACGTAACCAAACACTCTTATTTGGCGTATTTTATCTAAAAAGAAGAAGTAAAAAAAATTCATAATTTTGGCCAAAACCATGGACTAACCCCTTTGAAAATTGCTAATTTTGCGTCTTTTTTTAATCCATGTTTTCATAGTCTAGAAATGGTAGTTTTCTATCTAGAACGTTACCAAACACTCTTATTTGGCGTATTTTATCTAAAAAGAAGAAATAAAAAAATTTCATAATTTTGGCCAAAACCATGGACTAACCCCTTTGGAAAATTGCTAATTTTGCGACTTTTTTTTAATCGATGTTTTTATAGTCTAGAAATGCTACTTTTCTATCTAGAACGTTACCAAACACTTTTTTATGGCGTATCTTACATAAAAAGAAGAGAGAAAAAAATTTCATAATTTCGTCCGAAACTAGGACTAACCCCTTTTAAAAAATGCCAATTTTGCAACCTTTTTTAATCCATGTTTTTATAGTCTAGAAATGCTAGTTTTTAATCTAGAACGTTACCAAACACTCTTATTTGGCGTATTTTATCTAAAAAGAAGAAATAAAAAAATTTCATAATTTTGGCCGAAATCATGGACTAACCTTTTTGAAAAATGCCATTTTTTCGACTATTTTTTTAATCCATGTTTTTATAGTCTAGAAATGCTAGTTTTCTATCTAGAACGTTACCAAACGCTCTTTTTTGGCGTATTTTATCTAAAAAGAAAAAATAAAAAAATTTCATAATTTTGGTCAAAACCATCGACTAACCCCTTTGAAAATTGCTAATTTTGCGTCTTTTTTTAATCCATGTTTTCATAGTCTAGAAATGCTAGTTTTGTATCTAGAACGTTACCAAACACTCTTATTTGGCGTATTTTATCTAAAAAGAAGAAATAAAAAAATTTCATAATTTTGGCCAAAACCATGGACTAACCCCTTTTGAAAATTGCTAATTTTGCGACTTTTTTTTAATCGATGTTTTTATAGTCTAGAAATGCTACTTTTCTATCTAGAACGTTACCAAACACTTATTTATGGCGTATCTTACATAAAAAGAAGAGAGAAAAAAATTTCATAATTTTGTCCGAAACCATGCACTAACCCCTTTTAATAAATGCCAATTTTGCGACCTTTTTTAATCCATGTTTTTATAGTCTAGAAATGCTAGTTTTCAATCTAGAACGTTACCAAACACTCTTATTTGGCGTATTTTATCTAAAAAGAAGAAATAAAAAAATTACATAATTTTGGCCGAAATCAAGGACTAATCTTTTTAAAAAAATGCCATTTTTTCGACTTTTTTTTTAATCCATGTTTTTATAGTCTAGAAATGCTACTTTTCTATCTAGAACGTTACCAAGCACTCTTTTTTGGCGTATTTTACCTAAAAAGAAAAAATAAAAAAATTTCATAGTTTTGGCCAAAACCATGGACTAACCCCTTTGGAAAACTGCCAATTTTGCCACTTTTTTTAACCCATGTTTTTATAGTCTAGAAATGCTAGTTTTCAATCTAGAACGTTACCAAACACTCTTATTTGGCGTATTTTATCTAAAAAGAAGAAATAAAAAAATTACATAATTTTGGCCGAAATCAAGGACTAATCTTTTTAAAAAAATGCCATTTTTTCGACTTTTTTTTTAATCCATGTTTTTATAGTCTAGAAATGCTACTTTTCTATCTAGAACGTTACCAAGCACTCTTTTTTGGCGTATTTTACCTAAAAAGAAAAAATAAAAAAATTTCATAGTTTTGGCCAAAACCATGGACTAACCCCTTTGGAAAACTGCCAATTTTGCCACTTTTTTTAACCCATGTTTTTATAGTCTAGAAATGCTAGTTTTCTATCTAGAACGTTAGCAAACACTCTTATTTGGCGTATTTTATCTACAAAGAAGAAATAATAAAATTTCATAAGTTTGGCCGAAACCATGGACTAACCCCTTTGGAAAAATGCCAATTTTGCGACCTTTTTTTAATCCATGTTTTTATAGTCTAGAAATGCTAGTTTTCTATCTAGAACGTTACCAAACACTCTTCTTTGGCGTATTTTATTTAAAAGGAAGAAATAAAAAAATTTCATAATTTTGGCCAAAACCATGGACTAACCCCTTTGGGAAAATGCCAATTTTGCGACCTTTTTTTTAATCCATGTTTTTATAGTCTAGAAATGCTAGTTTTCTATCTAGAACGTTACCAAACACTCTTATTTGGCGTACTTTACCTAAAAAGAAGAAATAAAAAAATTTCATAACTTTGGCCGAAACCATGGACTAACCCCTTTGGAAAAATGCCAATTTTGCTACTTTTTTTTTAATCCATGTTTTTATAGTCTAGAAATGCTAGTTTTCTATCTAGAACGTTAGCAAACACTCTTATTTGGCGTATTTTATCTACAAAGAAGAAATAATAAAATTTCATAAGTTTGGCCGAAACCATGGACTAACCCCTTTGGAAAAATGCCAATTTTGCGACCTTTTTTTAATCCATGTTTTTATAGTCTAGAAATGCTAGTTTTCTATCTAGAACGTTACCAAACACTCTTCTTTGGCGTATTTTATTTAAAAGGAAGAAATAAAAAAATTTCATAATTTTGGCCAAAACCATGGACTAACCCCTTTGGGAAAATGCCAATTTTGCGACCTTTTTTTTAATCCATGTTTTTATAGTCTAGAAATGCTAGTTTTCTATCTAGAACGTTACCAAACACTCTTGTTCGGCGTATTTTGCCTAAAATGAAGAAATAAAAAAATTTCATAATTTTGGCCGAAACCATGGACTAACCCCTTTGGAAAAATGCCAATTTTGCTACTTTTTTTAATCCATGTTTTTATAGTCTAGAAATGCTACTTTTCTATCTAGAACGTTAGCAAACACTCTTATTTGGCGTATTTTATCTAAAAAGAAGAAATAATAAAATTTCATAATTTTGGCCAAAACCATGGACTAACCCCTTTGAAAAAATGGCAATTTTGCGACTTTTTTTTAATGCATGTTTTTATAGTCTAGAAATGCTAGTTTTCTATCTAGAACGTTACCAAACACTCTTATTTGGCGTATTTTATCTAAAAAGAAGAAATAAAAAAATTTCATAATTTTGGCCAAAACCATGGACTAACCCCTTTGGAAAATTGCTAATCTTGTGACTTTTTATAATCCATGTTTTTATAGTCTAGAAATGCTAGTTTTCTATCTAGAACGTTACCAAAGACTTTTTTTATGGCGTATTTTACCTAAAAAGAAGAGAGAAAAAAATTTTATAATTTTGGCCGAAACCATGGATTAACCCCTTTGGAAAAATGTCAATTTTGCGACTTTTTAAAATCGATGTTTTAAAGGCTAGAAAAGCTAGTTTTCTATGTACGAAGTTACCAAACACTTTATCTTACATAAAAAAAGGGGATAAATAAATTTTTAAAATTTTGGACAAAACCATTGACTAACCCCTTTTTGAAAAATGCGAATGTTGCGCCGTTTTTTTTAATCGATGTTTTTAAAGTCTAGAAATACTGGTTTTCTATCTAGAACGTTACCAAGCACTTTTTCTTGGTCTATCTTAGCTAAAAAGAAGGGATAAAGGAAGTTCAAAATTTTGGCCAAAACTATGGAGTAACCCGTTTGGAAAAATGCCCAAAACCCTCGGGAAAGAATCTATTATGGCGACCATGTAAAATGGAAATCTTTATATAGTCTAGAAAGGGTTGTTTTCTTTCCACGAGATATCCGAAGATTATTTCATGACCTATTTTTCCCAACAAGAGAAAAGGAGGAAAGTTTTAATTTTTGACCAAAAGCGTAGGTTACCCCTTGGAAATAATCTGATAGGGCGACTATGAAAACGGATATTTTCCTGATCTAAGAAAGCTTCTTTTTTTTTGTCAAGAAGATAACCAAGAGAGATTTACAGTATATTTTTTAATTTTGTTTTGGAAGTGGTCTAAAGCTTATCTTCTTTCAGTTAAATTTTAAGTTTTTAATTGGAGTTCCGCTTTTAGGCATGGCTAAATCTGTATATGTTTGTTACTACAGTCAAGCCTGTTCTTTAGCGAATTTAATCTCGTACCCAGATCTCCCACGACCCAGGGTGAAAACAGTGTAAAACAGAGTGAGATCTGGGTATTAGATTATAGTGACCCATCTTGGGGAATGAAAATTCTTTGATTGAAACCACTATGGTATACAATACAATAAATACAATACATACACCTAACAAAACATAATTCAATACTTTAATACCACCCAACGACCTGAACATAGCAATGCAGGTATTTGTTTACCTTAAAAGTCTCCTGGAATATTATATCCAGGGTTCATTATTCACTTAGCGCGTTGGCGCTCATTCTTTTAAAATAACAATTCCGCACAACTTCTACTGTGGGAGCAACTTCGTTTTGACTGACTTCTTTCTATAATGTAAACACGCATGCTCTATTTGAAGCCGTTACCGAATGTTACCAGACCTGTCTATATGACTTCCCAGTGAAAACGCATCCTCCTATGCGGCCGTTAATTCAATCGTCACGCAACGTTCGGGAAGGAACATTGCGTGACGAGAGAATGATTGGCCAGATAACTTCGTCTAATGTAAAGTTGATGTTATTTTCTTAGCAATATTTCCTTTCGAGTTAATGGTTATTGCTTAAGATAACACTAACAACGCATTTTTACAGCCTGGGCGTGTAGCTACTTGAAAAAGCCACAAAACGCACAGAGTTGTACAGAGCGATCTCTCGCTAGTATTTGTAAATTTTTACCTCAGATGGAGACTAAACCCATAGAATGTGTTTTGGACGACGAGGTAAACTTGAAAGTGCAATATTGCCGACTTCCTCTTTTGTCACCTTCAAGTTCTACCTATATAGACACAGTACATCACCATAAATAAACTATAATAAACAAAAATATATATCTTCCCCAAGTTCAGGATTAACTTTTTAAACAGTTGAAAGTATTTAACAAACACCACCACCATAGCAAGCTCTTTTCAGACCCTCTCTGCGTTTAAAACGGCCGTCGACGAATCAGGCTGCCAAAATAGTCCCAAAACAGACAGTTTTGTCACGAACTAAAATCCGTCATCAAGCTTCCAAAATGAACATTACTGACCAAGAAGCAAGCGTTAAGTGACGTCATTTGGTAAGCTTGTTAAGGTTTCGCAGATGTCCCATTTTAAAAGAGAAAAAGGGCTGGGTTAATCACTTGCCGCACAGTCCCACCTCATGCAATACTGGAAAGAATTGTTTGAAACCTGGGGCAGGCCTTCCCAACTCAAGACATCTCCTTAGAATTGTTTCTTTAGAGTCAATCCTTAGAATAGGGTCGTGAAACCAGCTCCGCCAGATCCAAACGTCATAGAGAGAATACTCTAATTGATACACAAGATTTTCAAAACTTCCTTGACCACAATCGATGCCATTGAATTTTGCTTAAGCGTCCCTGCCTGCAGAAAAAAGGTATCGCAAAGTTCCAGCATGATAAAGATTCAATGTCATCCTCCGACCTCGGGGCGAAATCTACCTACATCATTCAATTCAGGATTCACTGCATAGATGAATGCCTGGCGATTCAAGACCTGCGAGGAAGCTTCACTGGTTTACAGAGTGTTCAAGTGGCGCTTCCACCTCTTGCACATGTGGTCATAGCTATGAGTCAACCATTGTTCTTCAAGTCTATTGAAACGTTCTTGGCTCAGAAAAAGGGGCTTTCCGCGTCTGTGAAGCAAGAAAAAACAACGACAATTTCGACATGCTCGTTGACAACAACAAAACGGAAACAAATAAATTCAATACTGCTACATTCACTCACCTTAGATCCCGGTCCTCCTCGCCAAAACTGTCGAGGTAGACTGAGCCCCAGATACAAACGCGGTCGCCTCTGATAATGATAATGACTGAAGAAAGTACGATTAAGAATATCCCAGTTCCTCTCCCACAGTCCAGTGCATGCTGATAAATAAAAGTACACAGAATGACAACAATCAGGGTCTGAAAAGAATGGGCAGACGTCACAAGTCACGCGTTCCTTCCCCACGAACGTCTAGGAAACAGGCCCTCTTATGAGGACTATGCGAAGAGAGGGTGAGAAGGAGACAGAGAGGAGGAAAGTAGGAAAAAGGGGGAGAGGGGAGGGAGATGAAGAATATTCGTGGTCAGGGCTACCCTAAAAAAAAAAGATCATCGAATTCTAAGGTGATATCTGGAAACGAAATTCACCTGGGCCGAGTTGTTCAAAGCCGGGTTAAGACAACCCAGGGTTAGTGCGAGATTTGAATTCAGATTTGAAAGCTTAATAAGCATTTCAGTTTTAATTCTTTTTGTCTACAAGTTGATGATTGAAAGCCCTAAATATAACAGAGAAAATTACCCGAGAAAATACTTTTGAACACAAGAAAGAGAAACCAGGGTTAAATTTAACCCCGGGTTAAGCGCTAATCGGCCTTCGAACAACTGGGCCCTGGATTTCACTTTCGAGTGTATTGGAAATTGCGTGTTCGTGATGTTTCGTCATCTAACGAATGAGAGTACGAGCTGTAAATTATTCATTATGAACGGTTTGTGCAACTTGAGTCAAGATTAGTGCCAAATATATGATTGGAAATCAAATTTGGCACCATAACTACAGCACCAAACTTTTGTGTATCTGTTTCTGTGTATACCTAATTATATAGAGGGTTGCTTTGGTGATTGATCATTGGCAATTGGGCATTAGGGCAACCAGAACTCTCTGCGCAATTGCCCAATACCCAATACCCAATACCACCTTGTTGATTGAATCAGGGGATCAATAGACCCTTTTAGCTTATGTGCTTTGTTTTCCCAATAGAGGTCATGTGATAATACCCCAGAGAACTGTTTCTTTCAAATTACGTCTTACTCATGTGCATATCTACGCATAATTCATAAAAAGACAAAGGGGCGAGTTTTCCTGGGACCTCTATTGGGAAAACACCTTCAATTTAAAAAGCTCTATTGAGATTTTTGGTTACCTGACCACCTACCCCTCCCCTAAGTCACTATTTTGCCCTAAGCGAGAAGTAGGTGGTAATCTTGACTTAGGGGAAGGGTTGGGCAGGTATATGTCCATTTAAACGAGTAAACAGCATTGTACTCACGCTTACGTTTACGTCTACGGTAACAAAGAACGCATTTGAGTAAAGGATGATGCAAGCTATTAATTTTGTAGTTGAAATCAATGTATCCGTGTTGAAACACTCTTGTTCGAGATTTGAGGTCACGAGACATACCTGTATACACTCGTAGTGTCTGCTTTCACCTGTTTCGTCCACACAGCAATTCCCCTGGAGACATGTGAATTTACCGCAGACCAAACATACCGCAGGGTCGTCCGGAGTGGAGCCACACTTGATGCACTTCCGCTTCCGGTAGTGCTGAATTAAACTGTTGTAATAAAAGGTGGAGAAATTGGCTTGAGAAACCGCAATTTTGACAAGTAAACGCCCTCTCCATTTTTACTGAAGTGCTCTTCCCTCAGCAGAAATACCCTCGTCAAAACGCAGCCAGCAAGCCGTGTCTTGCAAATGAACCCCCATAAAGTAAAAACACTGGTTGTGTACCATTAACAAGGGCAAATCGGTCGGTACACGGTTTAGGCAAATACAACAACAACAATAACAACAACAATTTTATTAAAAAGCAAAGAAATACATTAAACATACACACTGCCTGTATTTAGCTAAAGCTATTCGAGGCAGGTAGTGTGGGTACTCTACATACGTAAAGATATTTAAATGGTAAACAAAATTCAGGACTGGTAAATTTCGTCCAGGCATCGCGTTTATCATTGGTAAAAATCAGTTCTATTAACTAAAAACGGCCGCGAAAGCCTGAGACTGGTTTCAAAGACGGCTTGCGGAAAAAATAGGACTACCGTTTTCAGATGTTCCGTTGCTCCCGTAAATTTTCCGCTGGAAAAAAAGCTGTGTTCCATTTACTTTCCAACCTTATTTTCCGGAAACTTTTTGTAAATGGTAAACAACTATTTACTTCAAATGCTTAAAGTGCTACTACGACGAAAATTTTTGTTTTTGTTTCCGAGTTTTTTTAACATAAATCTTTTGTATATGTTCAAAATTATACAAATAGCGAAAAATTGGAACGATACTTGCGTACGGGGGCTGGAAATTTCCCACTGAAAAGTGCGTAAATACCGTCCGCCATTACAAAGTTCGCAAAGCAATAGCCCGCGAGATCTCCGCAAAGCGGTCGTGCGTTTGACCACGTGATTTATGCACTGTGACGTAGAAACATCAACCAAAAGATTCGCATTTGGGAAAAGTTTGTGAGTTTAGAGCCTTTTAACAAGACGTTTAAGATGTCATCTCCGTCGGATTCCTCTTCCTGCACATCTGAAAGTGATCTAGATATTCCATCTAAATATTCCAAGTTTCACCCACCTGTCATATCGTTGAGGCAGCTGGAGAAGTCTTGGTAACGGCCACTGGCGTAAGTTTGGAAGAAGCTCCTGCAAATTCCAAGAATCAGATTAAGCTGATGCTATACGGGACGATTCGCAACGATTGTTTTTTGGCGCAACACAGCGAGCATTGCAATGTTGGAACAATGTCGTAACCATTCGCAGCAATGCGCAAACAATGTTGCAACTATGCGTTACGCTAAAAATCGTCGGCGCGAGTCGTCCCGAGTAAAGTCACCTTATTACAAGGACTAAACCAAATATTTAGACAACGCTGGTTCTGGCTGTTTGGAGTAAATTTAGTAACTGCACTTCATCCTATTTGTTTGTTTATTTGCTGATTTATCACGGAGGACAAATTACAGCGAGGTATATTACGAAAGAAGTTTACAATTTTCGCAGCTGCGTGCAAACCTGGGCATATCTCGTAAAGATAAATCGGCGACAAGGCCTAAAAAAACTGCTGACGCTGATGAATTTAGAACTCCTCATCAATCACACGTTTTAAGTTCAGGCATGGATAAGAAGTGTGACATTTTTAAATATTCAGCTCACTGAGCGATGAGGTATTTTTTTGAGAGATGATTTGCAAGTGGCAATATCAGAGATAGGGAATTCCAGAACTCGGTTAACGTTAGAGTTGATCTTGACCTTTCCTTCTTGCCGCAAACACAATAAGTTAAGTTACCACTATAGCCTGAGAAAACAACCGACATTTCGCGACGCCTCTACTGTGTTTCCCGCGAAATGACGTCTGAAGAACGAGAGCAGAAATTCCATACTGATGACGTTTCACTACCCAAATCTGGGTGGTGCTTCTGATTGGTCGTACCGTGAGGGAAATTTGTTTCAACCAATCAGGAGCACTACCCAGATCTGGGTAGTAACGCGTTATCAGTATGGAAACGTGGGCTGTTTTCTCAGGCTATTACATTACGATCATGTTATTCACCCTGGTTAAAGTCATCTTGCGTTCCATCACCGACAGCAGCAGACCTTCACACCATTGTCGAAGAATTACCAGCGGCTTGGACCGAGGCCACTGCAGACAGTTGACGCATGAAAAGGACTCGGCACTATTACTAGATGAATCTTGCAGTGCGCACAAACCAAGAGTAGAGGCCAGAACTCGAAACTCGGCATCAGTCCCCTTAAAAAGAAAAGCCACCCAGTAACAAAACATGCTCTGGTGTGCGTGCGCCACATTGAATCAAACGGAACAAAACAGTAAGGACATAACGGATTGGTGTTTTGGGGGTAAAAGTAACTTGGAACTACGATTAAGAACCTATTTTTATTTAAATAAAATTCCCCGAAGCATCAACTCGAACTCACTTAAGGTACGGAAAAACGGGAAACAAAAAAAACGGGCAACTTGTCTAGCAACATTGCAGCAAAACGAGTTGAATAGTGATGTTCCGCGTTTTACTACCCACGTTCAAACCTGTTAACAACCTGATTTGTTGCAAGACAGGTTTGATGTGGGTGGTAAAACGCGCAACATCGCTATTCAACTCGTTTTACAGCAATATTGCAAGACCACTTGCACGTTTTCTGTTGCACGTTTTCCCGTACCTTAAGTGAAGTTAGTTCTAAGCGGATCGGTTGGGACGCAAATTTACCCAAAGATTCTCGTGTAGCCTGCGTAGCTTACGGTTTGTTTGGTAAGAGGAGAAAAAAAGCTGCGCCCCATTCTCCTCGCTGCACCCGCTCCAGCCTATTCTCAACTTTAGAATAGACAAGGAAACTGGGCCGAGTTAACTTTTGCAAAGACTTCTGGGATTGTTAGTAGGGACAAGAAAAAGAGTTGGCCAATAGCTGACCGGCGCATGCCCAGTAACGACCCCGGAAATAACTGCAGGACGCATTTCGGCTCTAGTTCCCTTTTCGTTTCTCAAGTGGCGAACTCACTGATGTCATAAAGCTCTCTCTCCCTGCATTAGTTTTAACTCCCACGATCGGACTTGGTCTTACCTCTACTTCTGGTAGATTAATATTGTAGACAAGACGCGCCATGGTACAAGCGGAGCGCAAGAATGGCACGCAAGAATCCTGCAAGGTTCGCTCTACTGTATGTGGAGACCATACTGTTTGAGAAATCTGCGGAACAGAGATCAAGAACAGAATGGAGGAGTCAAACGGTGCCAGGACAAACTCTCGATTACTAAGATAAGTTTTCATTATTACCTCTATATAAGTCGCATCGAGAGTAGTGTGGAGAATACAGGTGTCAATATTAACGCTAAGTGCACTGATTGGATTTACTCACCCCTGCAGTGTGATGATCTTCCTTAAACAGGCTGCTGTTACTGAGCATGCGACAAACGTAACCAAGCAACAACTCAGCGGGTAACGAACTCTGAGACTTGTCCTACCGCAATGAACAGGAAAACATCAAAACAACGGTAATCAAATAAACATTTCCTAGACGCGTTGAGTGATGAGACAACCCTTCTTCTGCCACCGACTACGGTTGCATACTGAGCGACCCAGCCTTTTGAGTGTTAGCAAGGCTGGTGGTGGCTTTGTTTTGATAGAAACCTAACTTGTTTTTCAATCCATAAGAGCATGATATACATTTGAAAAGCAGCGAGGTTTCTAAAAACAACTTCACCTCCATCTCCGCTTCCACTCAAGGCCAGGATACTAAGAACACCACTTTAAACTGAAAGTTAAGTAAGACTTATTTTCACCTTAAAGAAACAAGAAAAGAAGGAAAAAACTCAAGGTAAACAGGATTCATATAAACACCCACTCATGTTCGTACGTCATTAAAAAAGCAACCAGGAATAGTGCATTTCATTATAGGGCAACCTCAGCGAGATGACAAGAAGATACGGCAAAATCTGCGTTTGTCACAAAAACAAAAGCTCACGAGGTCTCTGAGGGGATTTAGGCTGGTAGGTAGAACCTAAAGCTTACCTTACCTAGTCCCTGTACGGCGTCCTCCCAGGCTTTCTCGGTCAATGCATATCGGTGACGTATCCGAGATGTCAAAAACTCGCTCGGACCACGTGACCCGAAACGCATCGGCCGCGCGGAATAATGAGGCCGAGGGACTGGGCAAATGCTTACCTATGTATCGCATTGTTGGATATGTGTGAATGTTAAAGAGGAAATTACATCACCAAATTGCTTATAATTGAATTCCATGTTATGCACGTTACGACAAATACACTTGCCTGCGAGGCTGCCTTTTTCCCCAAATCTTGCCAGGAAAGTTTTTCGTCGCCAACAAACTTGCAACAGGTGTCAACCAGAGTCTAAATCAAGGCACACAATGGATTTGGTAAAAAAAAAAATACTATACGCGTGGCATGCTTGGTGACGCCAGCCATCTGGTATAACTGGTCTATTTTCCAAATGTTGGGGGGTATTTTGTCTTCCGTCTAGCAGAGTCTGAGGCTATGTTTACAGAAAACCGGATAGCTTTTGCGCCAGCATAAAAACCATAGCGGATAAGGCTTCTGTTCACAAATAAGAACGCTGATTTCAGCGCGATTTCTGTAACGGAGCGAAGCTGCGCCGCGCGGATCTCTTAAAGTGAGGAGTCACATATCAGATAGGTGTTCATACGATACCGGAGAACTTCCTGTCGGCACAAAAAGCTATCTGTCTGGTGTGATCAAAGCCTAAATTTCTCTCCCTGTTTGTGGGGCCTTTCCCTGCTGATAAGCCGCGGATTTCTAACTCCGCCAAAAAAAAAATTTAACATTTGCAACGGGGACAAAAAAAATACTTGGTAACTTTCGAGCAATCTTCAGAACATGTATGTACAATCAAGCGAGGTGTGTTTACGGTGAAATGAGTTCTTACCTGGGTGAACATTAAGTTGAAAACAAGCTGCACAAGGCATTTGAAGTCACCTACAGTTCAACAACAAATAAAGTTGGTAAGTTGTTGTTAAGAGAGGCCAAGTAAACAACACGACCGCAAAGCAATAGAACGTGTGATGTTCGGTATCTATACCAGCGTACCAAATTTGAACAACACTACCAGCAAACAATCCTTTAAAGCCTGCCTTCTCCTCAGACGCTTCGTTTTTCGCACGTTTTTCGCTCGAGGACAAAGGCGAGCGCGAAACGTGAGTGACTGGTAATGAAGCGCAAGGAACCACGGGAAGGGGAATGAGAAGAGGCGAAGCGTCTCGCCTGTTTCATCCTTCACGTCTTCCGTTGCGCGCAAATTTACATCAAGAGAGTGGCGTCTAGGCAGCTTTTACAGCTATTTCGGTTACATTGTCAGGAAGCATATGTGACGAAGCCTTAGAGCAATATGGGTAGTTTCATTAAAAACAAACAAACAAACAAACAAACAAACAAACAAAATAAGACCATGAAGCAGATTTCTTTTCATAAAATCACAACAGGGAACTTGAGCAGCGACGCTTTGGAGCGACGTACGTCAACCGGAAGTGAGCTTTTTTCTCTTTTAATATGCCTTGACGCTACCAAATTTGTATTGCTAAGCGTCTGAACTCTTAAAAAGACGATTTGATTTGCCCAAGAATTAACAATAATATACCCTGTCCTTCACGGCCACGGTTTGGATCTCTGTTCACTAAGCCGTGTTTCGTATCGTACAGCACTACTCTTGTTCGCAACGAGTAAATCTATGGAGAAAATACGGGTTCATAAAAACGATAATGATTTACTTACGCAATGAAAGCGCTGTAGGCCACGACAACATCATCTGAATTAAGAGCGACGTAGCGTCTCGTAGCAAAATCGGACAGTCTCCAGTTTTACGAGACGAACTGAAAACAAAACAGGAACTGATTACAGTTACTAATGATATGCTTTAGACGGGCTATGTCATAACTTGCACCATGTCAGGTAATCCAATACAGTCTTGAATTCTGGATTCCACACTGTCGATTCCGAATTCCGGGTACTGAATTCCAGATTCCTTGTCAGCAGAACTTGTATTCTGGATTCCAGTCGTTAGCGGGATTTTGGATTTCTTGAGCTGGACTACGGATCTTAAAGCCGAGGATTCCGGATTGCGGATTCTACAAGCAAATGTTTCCTGTGATTGCGGATTCCACAAGCAAAAATTTCCCGGAATCTGGATTCCTCAAACAACAATTTCCTGGATTCTGGATTCCACAAGAAAAAATTTCCCGGATTCTGAATTCCACAAGCAAAGATTTCCCGGATTCTGGATTCGACAAGCCAAAATTTCTCGTATTCTAAATTCCACAACCAAAAATTTCCCGGATTCTGGATTCCACAAGCAAAAATTTCCCGGATTCTGGAATCCAGATTACCTTACATGGGGAGACATAAAGATATAACTGGTATTTTCGTTTGCCTTTTCGTTTTGTCCAAGAGAGATAGACAACCCATCTGAGAAGGTAGCATACCTGGTCGAGGATTCCCGGAAGTCATCAGTCCCAGTCAGGTCCGACCATACGGACAGTAAAGGACCCACCATTGTCTGGGAGTGAAACTGGAACGCACGAACCAATGGACCTGAAACATTAGTACACAGAATCTTCGTATAAGCGTTGCTTTTAAGTGAAATACAAGCTGTTAACAAAGAAAAGTTGCTTTATTAGTCTCGGTTGCTTTAGCGGCGAGACTCAGAAAATGCAAGCGTTTCTTTTTTTCGTCGGTGGGCCCCAAATATGGTCCCAGGCGTTCCTAGCTTAGATCGTGGAAACTGGGGATAAGTATCTTGGCGTGACGAGGGCAATGCAGGGAAGATTAATGCGAAATATGTAGAGCTTTTCCGGAGCGAGTTATTTTTGCTGTAGTTTGAGAAATGTGTTTTTATATTTCATACTGACGTCTTCGTTGATGTTTCCTTGGTGTCATAGATTCGCAAGGTCCTAACCCTAACCCATAACCCTTTTTTCTTTGCTTCATATTGCCTTTGATTGTGAACGATTCCTTGAAATTACAGTATAATTACCTAGACATCAATTTTCACTTTACATTTATTGTGACTGCATGTTTTAGTAGTTTTTAGCAGCTTAGTGTACTTTTGATGTCGACGGCTAACAACAGAACACAAGGCATGACAAGGAAACGTCACAAAAGAAGAAGAAGAAGAGTGTCCACGGTCTGATGTTTCTAATAATAATAATTGCTAAACTTCAACTTCATAAAAAAAAAATCACGTTTAAGCAATCTCATAGCTTTTCTTGAGGTTTACCCACATAATAATTAATGGTTAGCGAATGGGCACAAATTCAGTTACCCAACTGTAACATTATAATATTTTTAAAACGGAAGACATGCGAAGTTTCTGACTATTGTATGTACCAAGGCAGTCAATGGTTACTATGTAACCTGGCTAGCTAGCATTTTTTTTTTCCGCACATAGTCCTTATGGCTTACACGCCCGACACAGGATCCTTAAGAATTAATTGCCTCCTCATTTCTTATCTAATCTCCAAGCAAGTGAGACTTCACAATTTTAAGCGCGTTCTTGTTCACCTTAACCTAAATGTTATAGGGAAAAAACTTGTCCCTTTAAATACATTATTAATCACTTTACCTCGTCACGCAACCCTCTTCCCCAAAGAAATATTCTTTTGGAGAAGAGCGTTGCGTGACGCAGCAAAAGAGACCTTTAGATTCGAGGACGAAGACTAGGCGAGGACGCAATTTGACTTAAAGCTTTTTTCCGCGAATTCTAAAAACATAGACACTCCGGAAAGCTTCACAAGAAATGTGGTTATTTCTATTGAAGGGGTTGAGCCCTCTAACATTTGATAACTTGTTTTCGTAACTACGACATTTTCGCTTAACCCTGTAGTAAAATGACGACTGCTATCGCGTTTTCCCGCCAAAATTACGCTGGTTCACTCTTGCGCCCCACTTGGTACTGAGAAAATCTCTAATCAGAGCATGCGCGGGAGAATAATCCACGATTCGCCGTCACATTAACAGCAAATCGATGGATCATGCTGGTTATAGTTAACGTCATTTAAATATTACTTCCTCCTAGAAACCTACAGATAAAAAGAAACGAAGAAGGCACTCACCAAAACAAGATTTTCTTGGAGCTGAGAGCTTCCTGGCGGCTTTATCTACTTGTTCCAATTCTAAATTTGTCCTACACACAAAAACGAGCACTGTATTTGTAAATTGTGGAAAAAGGGTAAAGACATTAGAAGCCTGCGTAGCAGGCACCGGTTTCTTAAGGCGAAAGGAGAAATACTCGAGGACGCGCGCGCAGAAAACTAACCGACGCTTGCCATTAATGCTTTAGCCAGTTAATCACATTTTCCGCATTCCGAGTGTACCCGGGCCATAAATATAACGTACCTTGCCATCTTACAAAGCAGGCTAAATTTCTTTTCAGTGGAACTCCTGTGACTTTCTCCGTCCAATGCAGACACTGTTTCTACAACAGCTTTAATTGCTGCACCAAGCACAGTGAAGTTAAGGGCACTTGCTGTCAGTTTAGTGACGTTCTACAAAGATAACATAACAGATAGTACTTTTGTCTGTTGTATTAACCCTTTAAACCCTAAGATCAAAATTTGAATTCTCATTTGTTGCCCCTATTCATTTCCTACAGAAGTAGTGCGGAGAAGTTGATAAAATATCAACTGGCAAATTTAACTTGTGTGAACATGTCCGTAATTCTTATGACCACTCTGTTTTACAAAGCATTGATATTACAAGGAGAAATTTGGTGCTGATCACTCTTATGGCTTAAAGGGTTAACACTCAGTCAATAATACAAATGTAGTTCTAACAAGGCTGTGCACACAATCATACGAACTGACCATTCAAACGAAAGCTGCGGAGCAATACTCTCCTGTGGTGCTACTTAAACCTAAGAGAGCAGCCCGTGCCGAACGAGTGAATACTTGCTACGTCTCTCGATCCGCGCTTGTCTCTTGTCCTTCGCACGCGGCTGAATGACACCTGTTATGCAAGCAATAGGTCGTACCAATTGATTCATTCGTGGCCGTTTTACTATGTGGCGCAATATACCTAACCTCGCACAAGTTGCAGTTAAGAAAAATGAAAGCAATCGCCAAATCACTTTTAACTACTATGAATACATACACGGAGCTTGAATTTTCTCAAGACTGCATGAAGGTCCTTTGTCTGTTCCTTGTGGCTTTGTTCTTTATTCTAAAAGCAAAGAGAGCTTAAGGGTGAGAGCAGTGATACCCTTGAACAACGTAGGATCTCTTGGAAATGTTTGAAATTTAACAACTAAGACTTCAGTTGAGCCGAGAGTACACTAGGATGACATAAAGAAGATAATTATTACGTTTTGGGAAGTTTTAGTAGGGAAACGCGCAAGGCTAGTTTGAGCCTAATAAATAATAGGGGACAAAAACAAACACTGTAAAATGTCTGAGGAAAACATGTTTTTAAGGTCATAAAAAAGTTCTCTTATTGCGGGCGACAAGAGGAGCCCCCAATCCTAATCTCGAGGTTGTTATTACGCATGCGTCGCATGTATGTAGCCAGCATTCGTTTGAATTTCCACTAAAAATGAATGGAATGCACAGAACACAATTTGATCACGCACGTTTGGACCTTCTATCACTGGTAATCTGATCACGCGTGTTTTGACAATCTGTCACGTGAAACGTACGCAAAGCACAGCGAAGGAGCAAGAACGATTTGCTTCGATCGTTGTCGCCCGCACTCGGTAACCATTGGTTATTACTAGTATGTTACCTAACCCTTCAGTTTCGTATGATTGAATAATATTTCCTTGTATTAATTATTCCATTCGGGGCTCAGTTTAATAAACAAGTGTAGCTATTGTTGTCATACTCTGAAACAATGGCTACACTTGTAAAATTTTATTAAATCAATCCCAGGTTACCTTTAGTGGCGTTTTCGTAGGAATAATATTTGAGGGTACAACAGGCAGAACGCAGTTTCCGAGTTGCCGACACAAAGGACATGTGAACTCTCCATTCCTTGGGTTGAAAGGCTGCATTTGATGCAGGTGATGAAGTTGATTGGCATCTTCATCCTGGATAACATCACAAAAAAGTTGTTACTAAAACATGAACATATTGTGTTGCATATTGAGGTGGTGGTGAAAATTATGACAATAATGATAATAGTGATATTGATGACGATGATAACAATGGTAATCACGGCCACGATGGCGGTGATTACGGTGATACCAATGATGGCGACGAGGATGTTGAAGACCATGGTGATGATTATGATGACAATAATTTTGGAGGTGGTGGTGAAAATTATGACAATAATGATAATAGTGATATTGATGACGATGATAACAATGGTAATCACGGCCGCGATGGCGGTGAATACGGTGATACCAATGATGATGACGATGATGTTGATCAGCAAAGTGATGATGATGATGATGATGGCGATTACGATCACGATAATATTAAATTTGTATTGCTATTAAAATTTCAACAGTTGGGTTTTGCATTCTGCTAAATTATGATGCCAGGTGTGCTACCACTGGCATCTTTCTTTTTCATTGAATAACATTATAGTGCTACCTTTGCAATTTTTAATTAAAGTTTTTCGTTTTATTAAATCCTAGTGCTAATAAAGTAGCACTGTTTTAACAATATAACAGAGGCATTCCTTTCCTACTGCATGACAGATAGGAAAACAACAGTTCATAGATCAGGACACCTTAGAGTTGATAAATTTGTTAGTTTTATTCCAATGTTAGTATTTATATTTGAACTTTAATAACTCTTCCACTACTTTTCCAGTTTGCAAAAAGGAATGAAAAAAGACTACTAAATACCTGGAGAGATTTCAAGTACGATTGATGGCAGTCTACATGAAGCAGATGACCGCATGACTGCATATGTATCCCTCCTTCTGTGCCAAACGCAGACGCATCTAGGCTGGGAAGCTGTTAAATTACATAACTTGTTCATAAATAAATCACATTAATAATCGTGGATTATCAAATCGGTGTAAATCAAATATATAATCGTGAACTATGATAATCCTTTCAAATCATATACAATAATACCCTGTGACTAAGAACCTGGAGTATTCCAAGTTAGCTTAAAGAGGTCTCATATAAATGGTAGTTAGCACAAGCTTAGGCTATTCAGCTTCTTACGAAGGTTCTTATTTTCTGAAGAAAGAAAAACAATAAGAGTATTTAGTGGTTCAGCATATTCCTAATATAAAATCTGCATACCAAACCGGATGTTATGTATAATTACCATTAAAAAAAAAGAACTAAAGCATTGACCTCATTGACATATATATTGCAGTTGGAATGGCAAGGTATCTATGTCTCCAAAGAGGATTCTGACTGTGGACATCTTATTTGCCCAAGTGTTCAGAACCTGTTTCAAATTTTAGGGTAAACAAGGGCTTAACAGGCAAATTTTAGCCTAACAGGTTCTTAAAATCCAGGTTCTTAGTTGCGGGGGTTTACTTTGCATCATCGTGAATTATCATAATCATTATGAATCATATAAGTCATTGTGACTCATTATAATCGATTATGATGAATTATGATGCAAAATACCAATTCTGGATCCATACCAGGTCAAAGTGTCTCCTCAGTGCTTCAAATCTTTTTCTGAACGTTGTCCCGCAGTTTATGACTCGAGCCTCTTCTTCTTCGCGGCTAAGTGGCAGCTGGGTATGCCTCACGTGAAATGCTCTGTGTTTCAACACTGTTACATGAGAAAAAACAGGCACGCAATTGTTAAATAAGTTATTGCTCAGTACCCTTTTTAAGACTGCATATAACCTGCGTAGCTGCTGGCGCGATTGATATGTGCGGGGTACTTTCTTGTCCGACGCAAGGGACTCCCAAACTTCTCGTGGCTCTGCCACTGAAAAACAATAGCACTTCCCCGCTTATCCCGCCAGCTTTGCAGAGAAATGATTGGGTTTCGCACACTCCTTATCTTCCCTTCTTAATTCGTAAATGCCCGAAGGGCATAGACCTGTTTGATAAAGGCGGCCTATTGATATATTCTTTTAAATACTTGTATTCTGGGTAGGATGTATTTCGTAGAGCGCTCAATTCATTTGATTGAAGAGCACTGACTATACCTTCACAGGAGTTCAGGCTTCAGGAGCAATCATCGTTTATATATATGATAATTAGCCTTTCAGACCTCGTTTGAAAGTAAGAATTCTTTTGTATTTTGCACATGTTAACGAGGTCAGAAAGGCTAATTATCATACTATAAAAGAATATGTTGATAGGCCGCCATTATGAAAGAGGTCTATTTCACGAGCTATCGTTGTAGGGTTGAGATATGCAAATGAGTCACTCACGCGACGTAGACGATCTTCGGCTCGCTCCGAAGTCGCCCGATATGAAAACGACATGCTGTCGTTGTTGCCAAAAGGTACTTTGGGCAACTTCAGGTGTGCATTCGCACACGCCACCTCGTGAGAACCCTGGGAGCGAGGTTGTTTTACGTTTGATTATCTTTAAGAAATCGTACATTAAAAAGCAAGAAAACAAGACTATAGGAATAGAGGGGTGAAAAGTCATTAATCAGTTGGCATTCCTTTCTGTTCCCATAGCAGTGTAAAAATCGTAGAAGCGAAAATCGTATAGCGGTATCACGGATAAGGGACATATCCATTACAAGTGCTACACCGCTTGCAAACCCTGTATAGAACTTGATCATTTTAAATGACTGTACAATCGCCAGTGGTATTTTCCTCACCTGAGCTTGGCTGTAGAAGAACCACTAACCCTACTGGGCTACCCTCTGTGGATGTAGATGATTGGCCACAAATAACACAATCAAAGATTTCTTGGGCTGATTCACCGCTTGAGCTGCCGACAGTCTCCCCATCTCCGTCTAACTTGTCAAGCACGTCTGAAAAAAGCAAATTAAGCTGCAAAGTTGTAGAGGACAACACCTTAACCTAACTGTAACAAAAGATTAATGATAATAATAATAATAATAATAACAATAATAATATATGAACGATGGTTTTTAACTTACGAACAACCTTATTTTGTAATTAAGACGTCCATAAAGCTTGTAGGATTTTTTATTTATTTATTTATTTTATGACACTTTTATCAAATCATTTTTACCCAGTTCTTTTTTTTGCCCAAATTATTGTGTAATTGTTACCACAAATTTTAGTCGATGCTGCGGCTGGTTACGGTTTGCCGCCCAGCCAAAGCTTTTAGTTTTTACTCTGGACATCCAGACGTTTGTACTGCCATAATAATAATAATAATAATAATAATAATAATAATAAAAATAATAAACCAATCTTTATTTAAGTATCAGAACAATAAGTAATTATTTACAATTTTAAACTATATCGTATTGTTTACAAATTAGAAACTAAATATATGTCCGCGATAGAAAAACTATTTACAATTATGAATAATTTAAAAGACTAAGAAAAAAACTATCAAAAATCTAGGCCTAAAATTATGAGTGCAGATGTAGACCAGCTACAGCGAAAGTGAAGTCTTCTGAGACCTCACGTGATTTGAATGGATATCTAGAACCTCTGACGCATCTGTGTACAGTTCTTAATATAGCAAATGAATAATAATAATAATAATGATAATAATAATAATGTAATAACAAAATAAAGGGAGAATGATTACAAGTTTTCTGCGCTAAGAGTTCTGGGATCTTTTGGAATATAAGCCAATGTATCAATGTAATGATTGGTTCATGACGGCTGTCAGTCATAACTAATATATGGATCGAGCTGCGAATTGTATTTTTTGTCAACTCATATGGTTAGACTAGGTTTGATTTAAAATTATTGTTCCTAAAACCTGACACCTCTTCCCTGGTCGAGAATTCACGAAGTTTAAACAAAAGAACACAGATGAAAATAGTTTCTTTTAGTAAAATTAAATGAAGAACAACTTAAGTCACTTTACTCTGTTATATAAAATAAGGTAGATAAACAGAACTGGGATGCTTTGAGCCTGAGGTATTTGTTTCATAACCTACTTCCATATCCACTACACCATCGAGTAGTAGCTGCCAAATCCAGTTATTACTTATATACTTACGCCGTATCCTAATACAATATTTGAAAGATAACCGTTTTCAGTTCAGTGTTTAACTCTAATTACTGCAGATCAGAGACTAACTCTCTCATAGGTTCTCTTCATAGCTGGCGCTCTGCACTTTTGTTTTTTTCAGCAATTCTGCAAGGTTAAGTGGGGTTCTGCTCCAGTATCGTTACGTTAAAAGAATAATGCGTTGTGTAAACTTCGTATGGTGTCCAATCTGGCTTCACCCGATGTTATCTAATGCTAACCATAAAATACCTGGATCGTTGCTCATTGTTTTCTCCATGAAAACTTTCTGTTTGGATGCAAACTCAGCCAGAACTTTTTGTTGGCGTTCTCTGGCAAGTTTTCGCCTGTAAAAGAGAAAGCAATTACTCAACATAAATCAAAGATTGGAAGTTAATGAGCGAGTGAATTTTAAGACAAAACGGCACTGGAGCGGATTCGTTTTTGCTCATAATATATTGTTTGGCTGCAAACCACTATTTAAGATTTAGAAGGCTAAAATGAAAATGACTTACAGACTTTTAAGACCCAGCAATAACGTTGGTTGCAACGGCCGGCAAGGTAGCCAACTAAGTTCAGGAAAAATATTATACACGTCGGATTAAGTCTGTGTTAAGGCTGTCAATGACCTTGACCCTTGCAGCTCACGAGAGAAGGGCTTAACCCGCATATGAAACCCCACTGGAACGAAATATGCGCACTTAAATACATTCTTTACCTTCGTGCTCTGGCCTCGGCGTCTTCTGTATCCCCATCAGGTGAACAAGGACTGGCACTAGTCTTTCCAGGCCCTGACTGGAGCTTGTTCAGTGCAGCAGCATTGTCAAGGCTGGAGTTACGGATCATATCTAGCAGGTCTGATAAGTACTGGACTCCATTACCGTATGCTGTGCTCCTTTTTTGCAAAGAAAAGATAGGCCATCAACAATCTTGGACATGATAAAATGGAACAGCAAACCCCCCACCCCCCCTCCAAATCAAGGATGAAGCCGCGCACAAGTCAAAACGCGCTATTTTCCCATCCTTGATTTGGGGGACGGGGGTGGGGGCGGGGGGGGGGGGGGGGGTACAAATTTTCCATCTATTTTATCCAAGATTGAAGGTAAGGGTCGCAACTTTAGTGGTAAAACCCTGTTCTTATCTTGTGTCTGCTGTCAAATTTCTAATTCAGTCAACTTTCCTTAACACGGTCAACTTTGGGACCAGCACTATGCATGTGTCCGTCTTGGAGAAAGTCAAGTGAAAGAGTAAAGAAAGGCAGGGACCAACTCTAGGTGTCAATTTTGGCGAGGTGTTTGTCTTATAGAGCTCTCCGTTGAGAGAGAGCTGACTGTATTTTGTCACTAAGTCTTGTATTGTAGGAATAAAAAGTCGCTGATGAAACTACTATGTGTCCTTCTGGAGTGGTTGGTATCAGGATTCGTGAACTAAAGTCACTCGGGATCAAGGTACATCATAGGAACTGTTAAATCCCATCTAGACAAGGTTCTATTGGTAACTTGGATGCTCCATAACCCCAGCAAACCTGGATCATAAATCCTACTCCAGAACACCCCACCTAAAGCAACGCACCCTTAAATAACCTCACGTGACTTACGTTCGGTTGCGTGACAAGAAACGGTTTAACGTGTGCGAAGATCACATGGTCACATCAGAGCAAATTATATCACTATTCATTCTGTTTTTGATCGGCTCAAATCCCCTGGCTAATTCTTCATAACAAGCTAGTGTTGACCAAATTTGGAAGACGATTCGATAAAATGACAGCAACTGCTGAGGGAATCCACTACACGCTTCAAAATGGCGTCTAACAGAGCGAAATGGAGCAAATATCTACATATTTACATAACGGGTAATCAAGGTGTAAAACAGCATTTTGTGACGGTAACCAGGCACTAGTGCTTGGGCATCAAGTGTGAACAGCCCCTTAGCCCATCGAAATATCGCTTTCAGAGGTCAAGAACGAATTAGCATAATCATATCAATAGTTGAAAGCATGATTACACAAATTACCAACCTCCCAGGGGATGACGTAGCACTGGTCATAATTGACATCAGCTTCACCAACAGGCTCAAAATACTCTGATTAATTCCTTCCACCGCGCATGCGCTTGAGGCTTCTGACTTATGGGGGGTCCCCAGGGATGAAGAACCCTCAGCGTCTGTTCCACACCAGCTTGTTTCCATAGCAACATCGCCTACAGCCACTTCCAACTCGGGAAGAACTTCTTCTTTGCTGAAGTGCATATCAATTGCCACCTCAAGATTTCCTCTACAGGCTCTCAGCAGGTTAATTGCGATACCTAGTGAAAAAAAATGGAGGTTACGCCGTCCGATCTCACCTCCCACGCCGGCGTTTTTAGGGGAGTGGTATTTCCTTCCTGCGTGGGAGGCTATGTTCAATCCCTAAGAGAGGCCTCATAGAGGGTTTTCGTGTGGCGTCTCATCTTCCATATTGGTGTGCCAAAACAATGAAACGGCGGCCATGTTAGCCTGTCCCAGGCGTTCAGATTGACAGGAGCGATCAAAAGCAAAGAGGAGCGCAAAAAAATGAAAACGAGGGAGGGGTGGGGGGGGGGGGGGGGGGGGAGAGAAGAGAGTGAGGGAACCCGCACCGCCCTCCCCAGTCCTCCCTCTACTTCACTTCGCACCGCTTCCCACCATCTTCTGAACGCCTGGAAAAGGCTACGACCATGTTGGTGTCTCAAACCAATCCAGTGGAAGATAAACTCTTCTCTTTTATCCAGTAAATTTGCATTTGCTGGTAACGTGAGTGAAAACGCTCTGTAGTGACACTGCTCAATCACACACAAAGGTCGTGAAAAAAAATACGTATCATCAACAAGGGAGAAAAGTCTTGATTGTTGAACAAATAACAATCGGCCATCGGTCAATGTCAGACTAAAAAGACCATTTCCCAGTTCCAAAAACTCTCACTATCAAAACGAGGCTAAGTGCCAATCCTTTCTTGTTTCTTGGCATAAAAATAACAAATCACATTCATATCAAACTTGCTGAACCGCAAGCCTTGCGTTCCAACAAGTTTTTCCATATTACAGAACATCCAAATCCCAGAGAACCTTCGTTTTGTGTCAATCTCCCTAAAACTCGTTTTCTAGTAATATTTTTCATGTTCTTTCCATCTAATTGTAAATTGTAAGTGTAATTAGTTTACTCACGGAGCACTCAGGAATTCATGAGAACTCATTGAAACGTGTCCGTTCGTTCCAGATCGAATTGGAATTTGGAAGTGTTGGTTTTTAAGGAAAGAGGAAAACCGGAGTACCCGGAGAAAAATCTCTCGGAGCAAAGGAGAGAAACAACAACAAACTCAATCCACATATGGCATCAACGTCAGGATTTGAACCCGGGCCACATTGGTGGAAAGCCAGTGTTCTCTCTGCGCCACTCTGGCTTCCCTCCCATCTCTGTGTTGTTTAAGTTGTATCCCATAAGTTTTGCATTAAGGTCACGTGACTTTGAGCGAGTGAAGGGCCAATTTTTCATAAAAGGAGTATTGAGAAAAGCAAAAAAATAACTGAAATAACAGTATAAACTCACCCTTAGAAGCATTGGTTACACTGATAAACTGACGCACCAGGCCTTGAAAAGCTGCAGTATTTTCTACACTAAAATGGTCACCTTCCACGAAACCCAAGGACTGCTTCTCGAGGGAAACATTGACACCTTTCCGCGCAGATTCTGCAGTTTGTGAGATATTGATGGTGGAAGCAGTGCCTGTAAGTGTGAGTGCACAGATAACCGAGGTCATAAATATTTGTAAAAAAAGATGTTTTGGATTTCTGATCCTTTTTCAGTTAAGTGACAGTTTTGTTTAACATTGAAAAGGTTTATACATCCGAAACATCAAATTTCCAAACATTGTGACACTCATAGATATTTGGTTTTTCTATAACAATTCCATCAGTTGGACCATATTAAAATACAAATTCTCCTTCTTATAGAAGTAGTAAGGAGAATTTGTTTAAATATCTTAAGAATTCTCTTGCTTTCTTACTCTCACTGCTCTCACTTGTATCCATTGGCTCTTCCACGGCCTGTACCACGTGACCGATATTCACAACGAGGCTTGTTGAGTTAAAACCGAGGTCATTAATGGTGTTTGGCCAGCCAGGAGGAACTTTTTTACTCTAAAAGGAAGAAATGTTATTGATGAATATCAAACCCACAATCAACTCATTCTCAGCCGTTCACTTTCGGATCCTGGTCAAACCTAGCTGTACTCCTTCGACTTAACGGAGAGAAAGAGTGATTCAGCCACGTGCTCGGGATGTTAGAACTGAATTAAAATCGCTATTAACATCTACCAGTATAAAGGGCTTCAAAATTTACATTCAACCGCTCTCCAGGAAAGGAGGAACTGGGGGAAACTTTAAGAACCACAGCACTCAATTTGTCAGTATCGCAAGAAAGAAGATTAAATGCATACGACGAAAGTGCGCTTTGATTTAGAAACAAGGATCAACTAAAACAAGCTTTCACAGCAGGATTGTACCACAGCTACATATCGCTTGCATGGACCGAGAAGGATGCGAGAAACCGGGCGCGGGACAAAAACACGTAATTAATTAAATGATTCTCACTCTGAAGAGCCACCCGTGATATTTATTTAGATACATCAGCAACATGGAGAGTTCCAACGCGAATGGCTGAAAAGAAAAAGTAAAACAAAGACTTTCAAAGATCTGAATAATCACTCAGTTATCTCCAGTCAACTCACACACTCGAGTGTTTAATTTGAACTTTCGCGAGAGCAGGACAACCCGTACACGGGCATTGATTGTGAGGAAAAAATCCTTAAGTGCGTCCACTCAAGTGGAAGTTACTGAGCACTATCAGTACTTTCCACTTTTATGGGTCACGAGGCGATTCTAACTTTTGCATCTGTGAAGGAAATCCTATGGTGTGACCATTCAAATGAAAGCTACTGAGCAGTACTTTCCTGTAGTACAGTTTATAATACTCTACAAGGTGGTTCTTTTGCGTCTGTGGATGAAATCCTATGGTGTGACCATTCTAAGAGTTACGATAAACACACCTGGTTTTGATCAGTAGCAAATGCCAGGTTCTTGGGCGGTACATTGAGTCTTTCAGAGATACTATAAATTGCAAACAAAAAAAACGCAATCAAGGCTATGTTACTCGTGACGTTTTTCATGATGAATTTGCTAATCTGAAGATATATACGAAGGACAGGGTAACTTTCCATGCAGGGATGCCTCCTGACATGCAGTGTTTTCTCAAGTAATGCACACCTTGCTTAAACCCTTTAAGCCTTAAGAGTGATCAGCATCAAATTTCTTTTTGTAATATCAATGCTTTGTAAAACAGAGTGATCATGAGAATTACGGACAAGATCACACAAGATGAATTTGCTTGATATTTTATCAACTTCTCCCCACTACTTCTGTAGGAAATGAATAGGGGCAAGAAATGAGAATTCAAATTTTGATCTTAGGGTTTAAAGGGTTAGAGCAGTTTTAATACGAAATTAATTTGAGAATTGCTTCAGTGTTGCATTGCTACAGGATGCAACGAGGTGAAGAATAATGGGGTCAGGTGCAAAACAGGAACTAATTATAGCTCACATGGGTCGCATGCAATAACACACTTTTTCCCGCGCTTTGCAGCCACATCATATATTCACCTCAATTTTTGATTCGTTCATCTGCACATTTGTATACAATGTCTGATTCGTACTCACGCGCCTACATGCTTTAATAACGAAGCATGGGAAAGTCACTGGTCAACGCAAACGGTCATTGGAAGGGTAAACCACACAAGCTTCGCGGGCTTCGAAAGCCTTACACTCGATCCCCTGAAATCTTCTACAATACTCCTGGGCACTGGCCAGAGTAACAACTTTTTGTTTTTGGTTGTTCGCCAAAATATTTCTAAAAAAAAATTCGATTTCTGCGAGAATCGAGTCGAGCAGAAATGGATCAAAAGATTGACCCACCTAATTTGTCCCACAGAGTCATTTTGTAGCAGCTAAGTTCGAGCAGAGCATCAACCCGTGATGCGAAGAAAACGAACAAAAAGAGAGAATAAAAGAGAAGAGAAGTCTTACCTGACAAGATGTCGAGTGAGTTTTGTGATAAGCTCTCGCCTTTGAACAGGCTGTTGTTCTATAAGAAACTGAATGTGTTGTAGTTGGGCGATTTTCTCTCGAGTGCTGCTTTGGTTTTCTAAGTATTTAAAAAAAATACACATAAGAAGTGAAGTGCTTGTTCGCCCACACTACTATCGATAATGTTGTGTTTTGTAGCTTCATGGGCACAGAATTGACCCATGGGGATGGGCACAAACGGGACTCTAAGGTCCCATACTAGGTACCCTCTCCTCCCTACCCATTCACACAATCAATGGAAGATAAACACTAGGAGTGGTTACTCTTCTAGTTGTTGTCTTTCATCTATATCTAATATCCGAGAACAGTGTCAATATTAATCATTTCAAAATAAATAAATAAATAAATAGAAGGGCAGTATTTAACGAACAAAGAGTATGCTAGCATTGCCCTTGCTTTGTTAGTGAAATCAAGAAACTGGCATGCATCAGGAAACCAATTCATCGACTCTCAAATTTGGCCGTGTTTTTCATTAAAAACCGTGAGAGTTGATCCGGCCAGTCTGCTACCCAACTAGCTGAGATTTTCTTGTATTTTATTCATCTTTTGTATTGGTGGAAGCTACTTGTTCTTACGCTTTTGACTAAATATCAATGAAACCGGCACAGCAGCAGAAGTTGGACTACTTACGGAGAGCACTAGTCAGCACACCACTCATAAACTGAAGGAAGGGCTCAAAAAGAGTAGGTTTCATGAGGCGGTGATTGTGCAGAACATCTGCCATAACAGCTGACACCTCATGAGGAGAGTGTCTATCAGGGTGCAGAGGTGTATATGGATCTGTAATGTCACAAAGAGAAATTATTAACATACAAATTCTCCAAACTGATCTTCACACATTTCCTTAAAAAAATAGTTGAGAGAATTTGGTAAAAGATCAAAGCATTTTCCCTTTAGTGATATTTTATTTGTTCCTATAACCTTTTCTCTTAACAACGTATCAATATTGTTACGAGAAAATTGATGTTGGTCAATATTGGGGCGTGATCATCCGACATCATAACACTACAAGAACAAACAGATGACTGCAACGATTGAGAAAAGGTTTGTTTCTGAAAATTTCCCCCCTGTAACCAGCTTCCTTTTGAACTGGCAGAAAATATTAAAGACTTTTCACATCTAAACTTGAATCAGCTATGATTATAAGATATTCATGATGCAGCAAAATGAGCAGTTCTAAAAAAACACCTTGCATCTAATGTCCCTCTTTTCCTACCAAGCGCCCTTTTTAGCGTTTGTTTTCATTTTTTTTTTTGGACCAGAATTTATTATTATTAAATCATTAGTTTAAAAATCGGTGTGAGGAGATGTAATTCTGTTTACCTTGTTGTAACCTATACAACAGTTCTCTATTTAAAAAGTGATGGGTACCAATTTGGTGGAGATCTTCTACATCTTTTCCTGTTAAAAAAAAAGGCATTAACCAAGACAAGCGTGAAAACGTGCCAGACGACAACATAATTATATAATTATAGGATAATGCATGAGCTCCGAGGCCTTCTTAAAAATAATGACCGAGCATGCAGCGCAATTAGGTCCTTATTTTTAAGGACTAGTAATCAATTGTAATAATGGCAACAATAATAATACTAATAACAAAAACAACATCATCAACTGTTCACATCTTGAGGCAAAATGAATGGACCTCTAATTTTTCAGTCTTTGCCCCAAATCCTATGATGTATTAAAAAAAATCAAGAGAATAACATTTCTTGAGCAGTGCTTCCACAAAGTACTACCTGTTTTGCACACATACATACACACACGTTATTTCAACTCAAATTATCTTTGAGCAAAAAATGTATGTATGAATGAATGAATAATAAATAAATAACATTCTTAAATCTTATATTAAATTAATTTTTTACAATTTTTACATAAAGACTCTACAATACTACAAACTACAAGTTGCAATGTTCATAAAATAATATTTCAGATTTTTCTTGACTTTTGGTTACTTTTAGTCCCACTCTATAAGAAAGGTTTTGGAAAGCTTAGAAAGTTAACGGCAACATAATGCTTGAATGAGGATTCTCAAGAACACTTAATAAGCTAACAAACCATGAACGTTGAGGAAGTCAATGCAGCGATCAACAATAATGCAGCCAATTTCCTTTGAGTCCTGACTGCCAGCTGCGCAACGCAAAGAACCCTGACAAAATGAAGACACAATGATGAAAATGTGATGGTGAATTTCTGAACACACATTACACTGAAAATTGAGACAACTGCATTTTGGGTGCCATCCATATGGATATGTAAAGAAAACACACCCTGTTCGGTTTCCCGCAATGCACTGGCATCAAGACTGAAAATGAAAAAATTGGAAAACGACTGGGGCCAACTGCGAACCAACTAACATCCAGTCAAAACTCCTTTTTAAATGCCAGATGATAGTTGTTACGTCTGACCTTACCTCTTATGTAATGGCCCCTGGTCATCTAGTCTCCTTGTATCCATTCCATTTGGACAGGAAAACCACGGAAAATATTAGGCTCAATTACTACCTGCTGTTCAGAAAATGAGCTGGCGCTCTTCCCCAAAAAGACTCTTCTAAGAGAGGAACAAGACCCGACCCGAGAGAGCAGCTGATTGGAGCCTGATAAAATATCAGTGTGTATTTTTTTTCTGCCAAAATTAATATATCAAGTCACTTCCAATGTAACAATTTAACTCAACTTACAAGATGGGAGATTTTAAGTGCATCCAGTATAGCTAGCTTTGTCAGATAAATGGAAGAGTACAAGACTGCATCTGGTAAGGAGCTACTGTCTTCCACAGCCTGAAGAAAACAACATGAGAAAGTAAATTCAAAAGAGTTATAATGACTTTTACAGCCTCCTAAGTTCAAAGACCAAAGAAAGAATTCCCAAAAAATATCAAACTTCGCAAAAAGCAAAGAAATAAAGGGTTCTATGCATTATTGTTCAGCCAAAGAAGTTTCATTTCAATGGTAACATCATAGGATTCCATAAATTCAAGACTTAAAAGGTAGAACTTACTGCTGAAGATGTTTCATTTGAGTGGTATAGCACCATAGGATTTCATCCACAGACTCAAAAGTTAAAACTACATACTGCATAAATAGTACCACGTGAAAGTACTGCTGAAGAGGTTTTATTTGAACGGTAACATCATAGGATTCCATCTACACATTTAAAAGTTTGAGTGGCAAAAATTCTTACCAAAATGTGGTCAAAAAGTGAAAGGGGTAAAGTTAACCCAAGGACCATGAGACCCTTGAAACCAAGGATTGGATGTTAAGGTCCTTCCAAGAGCCCCTGTTGCTTGTCTTATACATGAAAATGCTCATGAGAGGCTATGGGGTTTCAAACGCCTTGGATCCTTGACTTCACAATCTACTGGTTGTAAACAATAATCCCGAAGACACAAGGAAGCCAACCAACACTAAACCTATTTGAAATCTAACGTAATAAGGACTACAGTTCTTTCTTCATTACAATTACTTTAAACTATAGATCAATCAAGCCAGAATGTAAACTTTTTGAAAAAATACAGTGATGAGAGCTAAATATCAGAATCTTTGGAGAAATTTCATAGCCTTGAATAACCATGATAAATCAGCTGTTACCTTGTGAAAGATGAAAAACAATATTCCATGTAGCTTCTTTGAATGAAGAAACTGTGTTAATCGACTGAACTTTGCACAGAGTGGTTTCAGTGGCAAAAATGGAGGCCAGAGTGGGCCATTTGCAGGTGATCCATTCTTACAAGCACTGCAAAAATATGGAAAACAAAATACTGTACAAGCAACTTTCATTATCTGGAAGTTATGTAACTAGACCCTCAAAAGTTAGCCTGCAAGCAAGCTCTCAGTGGCCGATCCAGACCTTTAGAGAGAAGGGGGTTGGAGGGGGGAGGGGGGAGGGGGGAGGGGGTGCTGGTCATCCAGTCTCTGAGACAAGGGGTACCCAGTCTCAAAAAAAAAAAATTGGGGCCCTTTGGCCTCAGTTTCCTCTAAAAATAAACACATAAAAAAATATAAGATTTATTTCATAAATCATTAACAATAAATACATAAATGGCCAGCTCCCAACATCAGTGGCTTCATAGTTCAGTTGGTTAGAGCATCACACTGGTATCGCGAGGCCACGGGTTCAAATCCCATTGAAGCCCTGAATTTTTTTCAGGCTTCTTAAGCAATCACATAAATTGCGTTCACAACTGCAAAGATCCTTCTTCATTTGATTCAAATCTTTGTACAGTGGTAAATTGAATTTTTAAACACTCAGCTGATAAAACCAGTGTTAAGCCCAGGACCCTGTTATGGGGAATGAAGAGATTTATGATAATTGATAAACAGGCAGTTAACAGTCAACAGTCTCACAAATCAGTTAACTAAAGATTGAGAATAACTATTTACTCACCTTGCTTTGTAACGCTCCATAGATGATTGTACATCTTGGCGTTGGACAGCTCTTAATAGCACATGAATGAAATCAAAATCATTCTTCCAAACGGAATCTAAATGGAAAATACACCAAACTTGTTTTATAACATGTTCCGACCACTTCTACTTAACAAAAAATAATATTTTGTCATACTGCTTGCAAGCATCAGCTGTAACTGAATGATTGTTGTTATTTTTTTATATTTTTAGTTAAAGGAGAAAATCTCTTGCAGGCAAGCCCTGTTTTATGAGTCAGACATTGCTGTGAAAGAAAAAAGAGGCTTTCAAGGATTTAAAATAGATTTTACTGGGAAGAAACAGCCCCTTAGTACAAAGAAGTGTACCTTTGGGAATGTAAATGCCCTGCTGCATCGATCCACTCTCAAAACTTGGACCTCTGTAATCTGCCAGCTTGGATTAAGAATCAAAATCACAAAATTGTTATTTCAGTCTACAAGAAAATATCAAAGCAAATCAGTCCCTTAGCCCCATTTGGACTTGCCGGCAATGCTGGCTGGCAAGGTGCTTAATGAATGGCCAGAAAATCTGCTGAAGCTGAAACTGGTATGGGTATAATTACCAAGAGAACTGTTATTTTCTGGTTGATTAGTTTGTTGTGACTGTTGTTTAATTTTCCAGGAATGTAAATTTACATTTTATTAATTGAGTTTTTCCTTATGTCCTTGTGTAGTTTGTTGTATGTAAAATCTGTTCACAGGTTTAACTAGTATTCAACCTACAATCAGTTAGAAAGGTCAGAGTCCAAGCAAAAAGGTAATGCTAACTGACTGAAAACTGGTTTACACCTCAGAACAGACTTTACCTATTACATAATTATGCTTTATACATACGTTTTGTGATCACATCTACCCCCAACCCCCTCCCATATCCTAGTACGTATGCTTTACACTGTTTCTTTGTGTACCCCAAATATCACAACATCCAGGTACTGCAGACAGGAATCTTACCTCACTAAGTGTGACCCCATCTTACCTCACAAACAGTATTATTTTATTTACTGCAGCCCAACCCTCTCAACATCTAGGCACTGTAAATAAGTCTTACCTCACTAAGTGTGCTTTCAAAATCCTGTGTGTTGTGAGATTGCCCTGGTTTATCAGGGATGTGCACAACGTTAAAGAAAATAGTTTTAATTTAGGTGTGTGTGTGTGTGTGTGTGGGGGGGGGGGGGGGGGGGTAATAACTCTGTTGCCATTTAACATATTTTTAGTTCAGGTTCCGAAATTTTGTCAATTATTATAAGCTCTTAAACTTACCTGGTTTAGCATATGGCTCATGGCTGCCCAACAAAAAGTTGCATTAAATATCACCCTTTTTACACTTGATTGTGAAAAGAGTTGAGCTAATGATTTTAAACCCACCTAAACAAATCATGTTGGAAAGCTGATTTAATAACTTTCCCTATCAATCCAACCTTTTATGAGCTTTTTTGTATTTCTTTTTTATTGTGCTCTCATACTGTTTTCAGTAGTTCGCAATCAGGCACCTTTTCATTATCTTACAAATTTGCCCAAACATTCTTTGTTGTTTGTTTTTTTCCCACAAATTTTCTTCCCAGGCAATAACTGGGGAATATGACTAACATGTACAATATCTGGCCCCAGTTGTTCAAAAGGTGGATAACGATATCCACCAGATAAATCTCTATCCACTGAATAACACAATTGGTTTCCGTGATACTCATCCACTGCATAGTGATTTATCCAGTGGAAAGCCCTATTTAAAGTTTAAACAACCCAGGCCAGGTGAATAATTACAACATGGAAATTCAAAGCAAAAAGGATATGAGATCGAGCAGCTGACTGTGTGTTTTGTCTCCCATACAGAGCTGAGCTACCATCTCTTGTCGTAAGATTTCTTTTTCAGTAAGACCTGGAAAAAAATCAAGATAATAAAAAGTTACATCTTTTAGGAGATACATCAATCCTTAAAGTCATGTGCTGTAGAATTTTTTCCATTCTTTTAATGTTATTATGACTAGCTTGCGAATAAAGCCACATCTCAATTGCTTCCAGCTTCTGGGGATAATTTGCGAGGGAGACGTCTTCACTTTTAATAACAAATAACCTGAAAAATTCCATGTACATTATAAGGAAGGTCACATGCAAGCTGCAAAAGATCTACTTTGTACAGGTGTATAAGTGGCTAGATTTTTAGTTAGGCTTAGTTAACCTCAAGCCAATGCCGCCAGTGGTTTTCCCATAATTTTATTAGCATGTGTGACGTGCAGGGTCACCCATTTGGGGTTTTCAGGGCTGCTTTCCTTTTGCATTATTTTGCAAGCTATTTTCGCTGATCATTGCGGATCACTTTTGCTTTGTGTTGGCGAATCTTTGTGGATTCTTGCTCCCTCTCCTCCTTCCCTTCCACTGAGTATTTTCCCAGTGTGACAGTGCCAGTTAATGGCTGCTGGCAGGGGTGGTTCCTGCTTCCAGGGTTGCCTGGTTACCTCCTTGCCTTATTTTTTGCATCTGGCCTCCCCCATGAACCTTTTAGGCCCCAGTTCCCAAGGTCATCAACTGGCGATGAGTTCAATGAATAGGCAAGCAAGGGAACCCATTACTTGGAACCCGCTCTGCAGGCAACAGAGCTAACTCTGTGTAAAAAACCTAAACTGATCTGTAGATTTTGAAATGTGGAAAAAATATGAGCAAAAGGCCGTAGTGTTACCTAAATGTAGTCTTGTGCTGAGAAGAGTGATGAGTAGAGTCAGCATTCCTTCCACCATGGATACTTCTGAGTCAACATCAAAACAAGGAGGACTGGACACCACTGGCACGCCAAACTTAAACCAGTGTGTTAGACTGAAACTAAAGGTTAAAAAAATAACAATGACTACCTGACAAAGGAAATCCATTTTTTAAAATTTTATGGCCAGTGATAATATTAGCACTGTTTTAAAAGGAATACAGTGAATTCATAATCATCATCATTCATCATCATTCATCATCATCTTGCCTGTACTCAGAAAGGCAAAAAGTACAGTAGATTAAACAAACCTCTCAATCATGATATCAATGAAGACATCAGGATCCAAAAACATGGCACAGATCTGAAACAGATCACAAGTGATTCTTTTATATAAAGTCTTCAGTTTCCAAGGTATTTATCTTTGACCTTGTCCTTGAGATGTAATATATGTAGAAATTCAAAGACAAAAAAAGCAAAAATTCCTGGACAACACAAATCAAGAAAAGAAATTTTCAAAACACTTCACCTGCAACAGGAAAATATCCAAATCCTGTATTGAATTGCAAAAATGGCACTCAACATATAATCGAACTTGACTTCTGATTTGAGATCCATTGCGCACCCATCTGCCAGCGCGGATTTCACAAATTGCAGCCTGTGAATCATACATTTAGTTGATGTCAATATGATATCTTGTTGAAAAAAATACATTCAATGGAAATAAGTTCTTCAAGTCTGTGGTGCCCTCCTTTGGTTTCACGAGTCACTCCACCCAACTCATGCGACAAAAGTACTGTATTTCTCTTACACTGGATTCTTCGATTGCATGTACAGAGCTGTAAAGTAAGTTGCCACCCTCTCGCAAGACAAGAGTCTTGACTTGAGAGACAAGCATTGTGTCTTTGGCCCTCCAGACTCTTGTCTCATGACAGGGTTCAAAAAAACTGTAAGTATAATATGTCACAGTTTTGAATGGCACATGTTCACAAGTAAATACTTCTGCGCACAACTTAGAAGCAGATCAACAATGGCATTTATAAAAATAATGCTTTAGCTTTAAAACTTTGATCAAAGAATCCACTTAGAGAAAATTTCGTTATGTTTACCTGAATGTGCAAAAGATCTTCACAAATGCTTCGCAACAGATGATGCGAAGGAATCACTTGCTCCAAGGGAACATCAAAGTGTGATACAGCCTTAGTATTAAAGAAAAGTACTTTATGTGTTTATTTATGCATTTTAGTAAGATAGTACAAATGGAGGACACTATTTTTATGTCTCCTATTTTATTTCTTCTTCTGGAGACACGCCAAGGTCTTTCCATTTGCAGCAAGAAGGCAGTACCTTTAAGACCCTGAGTATTGGTCTGACCACAGGGACTGAACCTGCGACCTCCTGTTTAGCAGTGAAGCCTTCTACCAACTGAGCTAGTCACGCTGCACATTGCATGATGAATTCACATTTTAATTAAAAATATTAAATACACAAAACAAATTAAATAGCTACATGTACACTGTATGAAGTAATACTAATTATTAAAAAAAATACATGTACCGTAAAATGCTTACCAGGCTTATAAATGCAGCAAGATGTCGATGAAGAGGAAGATGAAAAGTTACTTCTCCTCGCTGAGGCTACAACAACAATAAGATCAACATCAATATTTCAATTTGTCTACAAAGACAAAGTCAGCATTTAATGTAACCATTCCAAATTGATTATGCACACACTAACCTTGCTGTCAACCTTCTTGTACCATCTTTCAAGAGCATCTATACTTCCACTAATCATGTTCTGGACACATTGGATATTTTTCTGAAACAGGTACAAAAAGTAACTTTTTGAAACCTGATCTACAGTGTACCAGTCCTCAAGGAAGTAGATTCATTATTCTGTTCCATTTGAGGGAGTTATAAAGATTTGAAATGACAAGTAATCTCTGATATTTTTCTTGCAAATAATTTTTTTCTCTTGAAAGGACATATTATGTCCCACTCAGACACCATCTTGGTCGGACAAAAGAAAATTTTGGTTGGTCATCACCAAAAAAGGTTGCCAGGCACTGTACATGTACATGCAATCAATTAGCAATTAGCAGGTGGGAAATTGAACAGCTGGGAATTTCTTTTGGTTCTACTTTTCTCTTGTTTCCTGTGAAAATAGCTAAGAAGTCATACCCATAGTCATGCAGCCAGGGAAAATCTCCGCCCCCCAGCCCTTAAAGAGAGCCCTAACATTCATATGGTACTATTTGTTTTTGAGCATTTTAGAAAATGATGTTTGGATTGTTTTTGTCAAATTTCACTTGAACCAAATGTTGGGAGTAGTAGGGTTAACTTGAGTATAACTGTAATGATGATCAGGAACATACCAGAGTTATGCAAGCATTAACAAAGCTCCAAAGAGGTGATGATGCAGCTTCCAGCTCCACTGCAAATGCTGTATAGTATGTGTTTGGCTCAAACTCAATATGTCGCAGTAGCTTACGGCTGTTTAAGTTCATTCCTGTGTGAAACAATAGATAATAATCATTATAAAACAGAAACTACATGTATGATACTGGTAATGCAAATTATGATTCTAAATGTACAAAATTTAAAAAACCCTTATATGTGGAAAAAGGTAACAAAATATAGAGTTTGTATGGGAGTTGAGAGAAACAAGGTTTTGTAAAGGTGGCCATAAGTGGAGCTGTTGGCTTATGAGAGTGTCCATTAGGAGAGCTCCCACTGTATAATAATACCACTGCGCGCTGAAACATTAACAGAGTACTAGTAACCTCTCTAGAAACAACCTAACCTGTCAAGTGTCCAATGAATTTAAGCCACAGCTTGATGAGATCTCTGTTCTGCATAAACATCTCTGCTATTGTCTTGTGTGACAGGACATTGATGAAATCACTTACAATTGGCCAGTAACAATGATTCTTAAGGGTGGGACCTTCACAATCCACTACATCGTGGTTGGAAACCATGTCTGTAAAAAACAAGGGAATCAGTATCAGCAGACTTGGATATGAGTGCAAGATTGAGGGCAATGGTAAGTATTATTTTTTAATAAAAACAACACGGAAGTTTATGCGCCTCTGATGGTAACTTTTTAGGACACCCTTAACCCTTATGTCTCTATCTGCTAGTAAGAAACAGGAAAAACTGAAATTCATTCCTAAGGACTTTGACATTTTAACGCCACACTAAAACCTGATCTTGCACTCATAATCATATCTAGACTGTCATACCAGTCCAGCTTTATTCATAGTCTAGTTATGAGGACAGTTAAGTCTTTCTCAACAGAAACTTTCACATGACTACGCCTCTTAAAACACATGTCATACCTCAAAATGAAATTCAAAATGGTTTCAACCTAGTTTGATACTCAATTTTCTTTGTCTCCAAGCCCTAAATTTTCATCATCACAAATTTCAATAGGATTGGTAACAGGGGCAGACCTACATGTAGGGGGAGGGTGCAGGGGGTGTACACCCCTCCCCCGCTCCTAAGATGACCTGCAGCTTTCTAATAAACACTGTGCAGTCGCTTCACAATTATGCAAAATCTGTTGTATCATGTGATATGTATTCTCAGCATTTCACATTATGTTATTGCCTAGTCAAAAGCCTTCTTCTTCGTATTCGCTGTCAAAATTGGTTTATGTCACAAGTCAGTAACGCCATCCCTCAGTGGTGCATCCCCTCCGAAGAAACATCCTGGATCTGCCCATGAGTAAGCTAAGGAAAATGGGAACAAACTACAACAATACAGTGAAACCTGTATTAGGCGGACAACGTATTAAGCGGACACCTCTATTAAGTGGACAGTAGCCCAAGCCCCAAATTTATTTCCCTTATTTACTTTAGATGAAACCTTTATTAAGCAGACACCTCTATTAAGCGGACGCAGACACCTAAACCTGTATTAAACAGACACTTGTAATCAAATTCCACTACCCAACATGCCAGACACCGAAAATGTGAAAGATTGCCACCCACAAATTTTCATTTTTTACCTTAAAAAAATGTGACTTGATGAACGTATTTGATTAGTTTCACAGTAAAGTTTTTTTTTGCTATTTCGTTTTGTTTGTATAGAGCTTGTTTCACTCATCTGATTTCTTCAAATTTGAGTTGCAATCTATGTTTATGGTACTTTGATCAACTGGTCCACTTAAGTAGAGAAATTAATGCAAACGTATATCGTCATAGTCTCTGGGAGTATTCTAAACGTTTCCACTGTTTCTTTTGAATGGCATTTGACACCTCATATGACATTATCTATTGAAACCTGTCTCAGGCGGACACCCTGTATTAAGTGGACACTACAGCATTCCCCGAGGGTGTCCGCTTAATACAGGTTTCACTGTATGGTGAAACCATTGTAACCTGAATTTCATTTTGACCTACAACTGACAGTGACACTTAGAGGCTGGTCTCTGCCATTCTTCAGTCTTTTTTGTTGACTCTCTTGTAAGACAAACTTTTCATAGAACCCTTGGTCAGTCTAGGTGGTGTTTTTTTTAGAAAGAGTTGACTATACAAAAGCAGTGTATTCGGTAGGCATACATGCATGTAACACTCATATGGCTTTAGTCCGTCCTAAACTTTTCTCTACAAAACTGATAAAAACGTTTCTCTTACCTCCACGCCTAAATGGCTGCAGCAAAGGTCTTGCCATGTCATGTAAAACTTTGACCATGATTTGCAGTAAATTCTGCTCCTGTACTACTTTCTCTGCAAGGATTTTGTTACTGAATAACTGAACACTGACATGAACCACACGGTTTGACAACTGCTCCACAGCACGCTGGTCACCATTTTGTACCAGAGCCTTGGCTATCTTCTGATAATTCTGACAAAATACTCGTGTAAATGCTTCCTGTTGAAAATAATAATAATAATAATAATAATAAGAAGAAGAAGAAGAAGAAGAAGAAGAAGAAGTAACAATAATAATAATAATAAACATCATTTATATACTGCAAACATCTATACGTGTAAAAAATTCATGCATTGACATGTAAATGTAGCTGATTAAGTCTCACATCTTGTGACCCAAACAATATTTATGGAATGTTGCCAATAACCACACATTTGCAACTAAAAATCTTAGAAAATACAAACCCAAATAAACATGATAAAATTATTTTTAAGACAGATAACACATGGCTATAAAGATGAATTAACACCAGATATTATTTACTTGGTGTTTAGATGGATTATAACATGCTTTGATCAAAATTGGTTTTCAGTTCAATTATTGTCCATCAGACCTTGAAGGCATGCTGACAAAGGGAAAATATGTTCACAGATTTTAATCAAGACAAAAAAGGAAGAGACTGTAAGGATCAGGGTTCCTTTATTTTGCATGGATTCTTGGAAGGACTTGGAAAATATTTTGCAACTTCTCCTCCACAGGTCCATACTTTGAGACATCAGTGGAATGTTCAAACAATAAATAAGTGTATCACCATAATGAATTCTATTTACTTTGACTTCAACTCTATACCTTCATCTAGATGGAGCAACCATTTTTTAGAGTATATTTTGGCCAAAACACCGCAAATGATATGTACCAGTTCTAAAATAAACTGATCAGATCAAATTGGTTTATTCATTAACTACCTAGTTGCATGTACCTTGTAGTCTGCATTTGGCAACAGATGAAGAAGAAATGTGACTATTTTCTCTGGAAATTCAAATTGTGTCACAAAGTCCATCAAAAAATCCAAAAATGTTACATTAGCAAAGTCATCCATACTGTCGGCAGACATGACACTTGAGCAAGAACTTGAACTACCCATTCTACCAATCGATGAAAGTGAAGGGCTACGAAATGACGAGGTACAAGAAGCAGTATAAGAAGTTCTCCTTTCCTTTAAAGTTCTTTCTACATCCATGATTTTCATCATCAATGACTCAGCTGCTATAGTTTTCATGGTGTTAGTGTCACATAAATGAACAAGAAAATTCACCAGGACCTTAGCATCATTCATATCATCCGATAATGGATCTGAAAAGTAAAATGCAGAGATCAGTATACAATGTACATGTACACTGTAGGCCCTTGAGTAAATATAAATGGATAATTAATACAATAAATGAAAAGGGCTTAGTTGCAACCTTTATAACAGTGTTTTCCTTATCAGGCGGTAACCGGTAAAAAAAATTTACTGCCTGAAGCAACACTTCTTACCACCTGCAACCATGTGAAGGTTTACTAAAATTAAAAAACAGTAGATTTTTAAAAAAGGAAAGTTTGATCCGATCTGATTCTCACAAAGAAAATGAATAAATACATATGGAAAAGTACTAAAGTATACATAGCTTTTCTTTTTATGGGCCACACATTATTTTTGGAAAGAGAACACTGAAGACCGAGTAAAATTATTGAAATCAACCATTTTAAAATGTTGTCTTAAAATAACAATGGCCAATTTGAGTAAAATAGGTCTTAAAATCAGGGAATGACATTTCAGAGAATTAAGCTCCTAAATTGCAAGGGCGGGGCCATGTCCCTCGCTCCACTGCCCCCCTCCCCCCAGGAAAGTGCGCCTCTGGTGCATATTTTTTGTCTTACTGGCTACGAATGGTGCTTACCTGCTGAGCTAAAATTAGGGACTGTTATAAGACTCTGCAGGGGCTCCAAAAAACCTTGAATTTCAGCATGCCATTTGGGCAAGCAGCTCTCACATTTCACTTGTCTTACATGAAGTGTATGATTTAGTTGGAGAATGACTTGGCTGAGCCTTTGCTCATTTCATAAGTGAGCTTTAAAAGTTACTTTCAAAGAAAGAAAATCTACTTGTCCATATCTTCCAATATACATAGCCTGTATTGTTTTCAAGCCCTGCCCTGGTCGGTGATCTGACCAGGGTTCAAACCTACGACCTCCTAATAAGCAGACCAGCACATTTCCCACTGAGCCAAATGGCTGGCAGTTAGTAGTTATGGAAGCAGCATGCATGGCTGATTTTAGGGATCAATTTAAGTTTCTGGGAAACTGCCCACCTACCCCTCCCCTAAGCTAACATCAACACTTACTTCTCACTTTGGGCAAAACGATGGCTTAGGGGAGGGGTAGGTGGGCAGTTTCCCAGAAACCCTAACTTGATCCGATTTTAGTTAGTTTGCTGAAATTTCAACCCGAAGGCCCAGAGTTCAATCCCTGCCCTAACCACTAGCTGGATTTGTTCCCGGTATTCCCAAGTGCAACTTCTCGGTCATGCTTGTAAGAAGTAGACAAGTGGTTTGCCTCTAGCCAGTTGGGATTCTTAACCATGTTATGTTTACATGTATTTCTGTCCTTCAGCATTTGTGGGCCACAATGTAAACTGCTGGTTTACCAGTAATTGTGTTACCCCTACAAAGTCAAGTCAATTTTTCTTAGGCCTGAATCAGACGCTGAACTTTCACAAGCTGTGCCTAATTCGAATTAAGGCAGACCCAAACTATTTAGACAGCCTGAGTTAATTCAGATGCTGATCTTAATTCCAGTTGAACTAAATTCAAAATGAGAAAAATGTCCAGATGATGTCTGATGTCTTGCAAACTACTTTATTATAATTTATGCTCTAGATTCGGTACATGAAAAGTTCGGCGTATGAATCAAAGCCAGGCCAGGCTAGATGTGAAGAACAGCTGAGCCGTTCCAAATTGAAATAACTTTTCATGTACTTAATTCAATGTATTAGGTTCAGCTCAGGAAAAGATCGGCGTCTGAACCAGGCCATAGTTGCCATCAGGTGAATGACTTATGTACATGTACCTATTGTGTATGGCTCCAGTTCTTTTAGCTGTTGATGAAGCCTTACACAGAGCCTTGGAACAACAATTTGAGCCATGGCTAACAGTTCAGGAGGTGGAGATTTTGAGACAGTGGTATCCTTCTTTCCATGCCGATGACAAAACCTGTAATGAAAAGATTTGTTGATAAATTTTAGCCCCTCATCTGAGCTCCTGTATAGAGCATGTTACAAGGATATGTCTGGGAACACAGGACCATGCATCACAGATCTAGAGCTGTAGTCAATAGTAAACAAATTGAAGGAGTTCATAAAGACAAAACAGCTAGATTCTCCTTCTTGATAGCCTCTTTGGAAGCTAAAGGAGAATTTAACAAAATATCAAGAGTTGCTTATACTGCAGAGCTTTATTCAATGCACCCCTTCAATATTGTTATGGTAGTTTCATGGTGTTGTAGATGGGTACAATCTCCAATGAAATTCATCATTCATTCATTCATTTATTTGTTTCACGTACCAAATCCAGGAGAGATAATCACATCACTTACATGCAGAATCTCCAGATGCAAATAGAGTTTAGAGTGATTATGTAAAGGATGTGCTCTACCAGTTCCCAGGCAGCCCATAGCACCTAACTTTTGTTCAAAGCCTTGTAAGTGTAAATTTGTTTCAAATTCAGTTTTAACCCTCTTATTCCCAGAAGTTGCCAAAGTCAAAATTACACAAAACTTGCAAATTGGAACTGCAAAATGCTGATTATGATATATTATTAAAATAAAAAAGATGCAAGACCCCTCCTTTCTTTTAACTTTTGATAAACAGCAGTACATTTAAGCAAATATCCATCAACACTGCTGGATAGAAAGCTCTAAAATAAGGTAACCTACCGAGTTTAAAGGTGAAACATCCAAAGAGAGCAAACATATTACCCCACAAAACTGCAACATTACTTTTACAGATGTTTGTATGGTGGGGGGTACAAACTTTACATGAATGTAAACACATTCACATTCATGTTTGTATGGTGGGGGGTACAAACTTGCCTCCCACTGTGACTCTGCCGAGCTATATTTTTCTTAGTTTTCAACAGATCACTTTCTCGGCAAATTTGCTGATTTAAGGCTTTCTTTCCAGCCATGTTGATGGAGTTTTGCTACCTGGTCCCAGACAAAAGTCAAAAAATCCATGGAGGGGTCTATTTTCCCCAGTGTAAGGGATTCCGAAATCCGGAAAAATTTTGCTTGTGGAATCCGGAACCCTGGGCTTTGGAATCCGGAGTACAGCTCAAGGAATCTGAAATCCTACAAAGGAATGGAATCCAGAATCCAAGTTCTACCAACAAAGACTGGAATCAAGTACCTGGAATCTGGAATCCACGGCGTGGAATCCAGAATCCAAGACTGTCTTGGATTCCCTTATATAGGGCGATCTATTTCATCCAGATACTCAGGAGTTAAAAGACTCTATCATTAAATCTGGGAGTGGAAGGTTTATACACGTAGCTCATTGCATAATATAAACAAAAGCAATCAAAATCAGCTTATAAACTGATTACATTTAACAGTAAAACATTGCTCTAAAAATTATGATGCATTAAAAGCTCTGGGTTCATAACATACTACAAATGGTATGGAATGTAATAAACTTAGCCAAGAACTTTCAATTTCTAAAGCAAAATGGTAAAGGTGATGATGTGATACAAATGAAAGCTATCAACAACGCAACAGAATTATGTAATTGCCTTATCTTTACATTTATCTGGAATTTTAAAAAAGGAATATATAGTCTGATTATAAACAAAAACATTAAAGGCAAAATTTGCCCTTGTGAAATAACGAATAAACTAATCATTGTTAGTTCCTCACCCCTCTCTTTTCATAACATCCTCATCTCCGCAGTCACAAGCTCCTCCAGCCTGACTTTTGAACATATTAAAATCATGTCCTTCATGATTTCCAGCGTGAAAACAATCCGCACATAATGACATACAAGGAGAAATGCCACAATCTCTACAACGATACGCCACAAAATTCTTATTCCATACCAAACCACAAATAGTTGGTGTGTCGTAAGAGCGTAACACATTTCTAAATTCCTCTGGGGGCCTTCCTCCAGCAATTAACCACAGACACCATTCTTGTCTTTCCGCGTCAAAAGGATGTTGAAGACTAAGTACACCGTCTAAAAAAGCTCGTATTTCCCTCTTTCCTTTCTCCGTGTGACAGTGAGCTCTGAAATTAGCAGCTGTGCTTTGCTTGGCTCTTAAAGAACCACCATCCGCCATGTTTTATTTTTGTCATCATTTGTTGCCTCGTACTCAGTGCTCATGCGTGAAATTAATGGCAAACGAGAGAGGGCTGAGGCGAGTAAAACTGCGCTTGCGCAATTTCCTTCCAGTCAATCCAAGATGGCGACCAGTGCCGTGAGTACGACGGACCGGTTTTATTTCACCAAAGAACAATTACAAAATACACCATCTCGAAAGAATGGAATTGACGCAGAGAAGGAGCAAAGTTACAGGCAACAAGCGGCAACGCTGATTCAAGATATGGGGCAGCGTCTTTCCGTGTATCCTTTCGCAAAAAGTCGTTTCTTGTGAAGTGTTCGTCTACGAAAAATTGCATAATTATTGCAGAGTTGCAATGTTAGTTAAGCCAACGAAGTAGACCTCAAGATGCGATTTCTTTTCTTAGTTGAACGATAAATTAATACTTTTACCGCATTTTTGAATTCCTTAACCAGTTTGTGTAGGAGCCAGCTGACAATTAACACCGCAATTGTGTACATGCACCGGTTCTACATGTTCCACTCATTCAGTAAATTCCATCGAAATGTAAGCTTTTCCATTTGCGTTGTATTTTACCACAATAATTCTTTTTAATATGATTAACTGTAGAATTTCCGTTTTTCTTTTTGGAGGTGTCTATGACTCACCTAACGCCTATCTGGCCTTTGGTAATTTAACTTTGTTCAGGTTTTCTTATACGAAAGTTTTGTACAGTCTGGAATATTTAACCATTCTTGTACAGAATGTTGTGACTTAAATTGTCTGGACAGTTATTTAATAAAAATTCTTTATGTTGATGCTTAATTTGTGTTTTAGACTTGTAGAAGTGTTAAAGCAAGTCCGTTGGCTATTTATTGTATTCATTTGTACTGTTTCATAGCACCTGGCTCCATGTTGTCTTTTCCTTGCTGCTAAAATTGAAGAACAGCCACGTAAATTGGAACACGTTCTTAAGGTGGCCCATGCCTGTCTACACAGAGATGCTCCACCATTGGATCTAAAGAGTGAGGTACAAGCAGATTATATTCGTTTCATTTACATTATTGTGCTTTTCTTTAAAAACTAATAGCCCACGTTTGATATATTAAAATAATATTATTCTAACATGACTCTGAGGCTTTCTGCTCATTTTTCTACATTTGGTTTGGTTTTCTTTGTGCTCAAGTCTCTTCTAGGAATGGCGAGATGATGGAATCATTAAAAATTTGCAGTTTTGACCCTAAAGCCTCGGAGTCATGTTAGAATTTTAATATATCGAAAGCGGGCTATTAGATAATCAAGGTTTGTACATGTACTTTACTTATGCCAGTCAACTTTTATGCATTATGGGTGATTCTGAAGCCTGCTGACTTAAGACATAGATGTCACGCATCAAGGACAATTTCTCATGCATGATTCAGAAGAGTTGTTCTTAAACACAATTAATAGCAAAAATTTAATTCAATTTCCCTGGAAATATTCCAAAAGCACCCTTAAGGTTGATCTTGTGTTAACACACCTAAACTGTTGCCTTTGAAGTAGCTTTGGAAGAGCTCAAAGGTCGGTGTAACAACTTCAGACATTTTCAACAACATTCAGAAGTCTTTGAAAATCGACAGTAATATACTGAAGTCCCTGTGACATGTTCGGAAACTCCAGTCATGACACAAGGTGAAAATCTCACACATATGACTTGAAAAAAGTTGGCTTGTCTAGTATTTGAGTATGGTATGAGGGTTACACTAAAGTACCATGACTGTATTTTTGCTTATTTCAACGCAGTTAAATTGTTGCTCTTTTTCTTATCACCGGCATTATCCTTTGGGACAAAATACATGTACTGCCCTTTTATTGATTCAGGTGTATTTTTGCATTCAGGAATACTTGCAACAAGCTCAAGACTTGGTTGAAAATGAAAGCATCCTGTTACAAACTCTAGGTAAAGAAAAAACAGAGATACATGTTAATAGCGGGGCTCCATGCCCACATGAGTGTAGCCCCATACCTAAGAAAATGCATTTGACTACCCATCAGGGAGATTCTGGTAATCACATGACTGTATTTCCAACCAACCAACTAACCGACAGCCCGTCCATCCACACCACAGGCATACCAGGGTAAAATAACTCAATCAACAGCTATAGCAACTCAAGGTTATTTTGGCAAGAAATCGCATAGCCACCAGTGTCTTTTGAAGCAGAGAAAGAGAAAGTACGTACCAGGCCAGCGAAGCTCAACAAGACAAAGAGCGACAGAGAGCTAGAGCAAGAGATAAAAAAAGGAGACATTTTATTTTGGAAGAACAACATGAAATTTTTGTAGCTGTGGTGAGAAAAATTAATGAGAAATGCTAGCGCCAACTAAGGTGTAACAAAAAATGAGCGGCAGTGAAAAAACAAGTGAACTAAAACTTGACGACATTTCCTCCGTAAAACGTGTAACCGGGAAGTTTCTGGGAGTTTTACACTGTAGTCAATTATTGTCTGTGTAAAGTTCAGGGACCATGTTTTCTCATTTCAATCTTATTAAGGTTCCCTCATTAGTAATTTAAAGTGTGCGCATTTTTTTCTTCCTAGTCATAATTACATGTAACCCTGCATTTACCGGTAACTTTGCCATGGGGTGGTGCATATTAATCAAAAAGTTTTTGAATGTTTGCAGGATTTGAGATCACCGTACATCACCCACATACTTATGTTGTCAAATGTATTCAGTTGGTCAGAGGTGAGTACACTATTTTCGTTCAATACATGGACATTACATTGTGCATTATCTGTACTCTCAGGCAAAGGAGGTTGGCTATGTGCCAGATTAAACCTAGCTTGCAAATACAGCCATCTCTCCTTGCTCGTTGTTGCTAGGGCCGTTCTGCAAGAGAGACGTCCATTCCATAATGACAGAAATGCCATACTGATAATGTATGCGTAAAATCTGTGCGGCGTCTGATTAGGTGGCCTGAAAAAAAGTCCCAAGCAGGGTCAGAGCGAGGAGAGACAGGTTTATTTGCAGGCGAGAATTAAATGACCTTTCACCTAGAGAAATGTGATTTCAACTTTTGAGTCTGTGGCCATTTAAGTGATGCAAGAAACAGGCACCCCACATTTTGTCAGCGTTCACATGTAAATTATCTCGAGTACACTCATGCTTTGCTACAAGAAATGTGTCCTGTCAATACATGTAATATTGATAGCCAGCTTAAGAACTGTAGACTCAAAAGCTTGAATTGCATTATTTAACTCACTTCTGTGGAATTACTGCCTGTCTCTAAAGTTGTAGGGGTCATAGCTTTGCTTCAACTTACACTTGTTTCATTCAGGTGTAATTTTACATTGTGATTTCATCTCTCAGGTATAAGTTTCGTCAGTGTGGCTTAGAATTTGTACACAATGTAAGAAATTTTTTCTTTTCTGGTTTTAAGTTTAAAGCTCGCAATGATACCAAAAGTAAACAAAAGAGATCCAAGTGGAAGTTAAGCTTGGTCAATTATTATGTTGAAATAAATACAGTGACTAAGCCCTTTCATTCTTTGTTTGTATTACTGTGATGCATTTTTATTCAAACTCTAAAACCCTTTACTGTCATTGTTATTTGCATGTTTAGATCTGGTTGCAATGTACATGCACACGTGTATAGGTGATGTACATTTACATGTACTTGCACAGTGCAGGTCCATTGTATTTATTTGAGATTCAATTGTATGTAGTACTTGTGGTGAACGATTGAATATTTCTAATTTAACATTTCCCACTGCCCACTCCAGCAAGCAAGGACCTTGGCCAGACCTCCTACTTCATGGCCACAAACAGGTAGAGCCTTACAACCTTGCATCAATCTAATCATTACAATGTAAGGCTTTCTTGCTGAGATAACTACATGAGGATACCCATGTAGTATGCTAAGTTGTAATACTTGAAAGATTCAAAGTCTTTTTATGTTATTGCATTTTATGTTATTCCAGCAGTATTTTGTTCTTGTCATATACAACTGCTGTATTAACCTTTTGTATTGTTATAAAAATAATGTCATGACCTCGTGAACAACGTCAACTGCAGAGGAGATTTCCCCGTGCTGGTTCAGTTTGAAACTCCATGTTCCGGTGAATATTTTTCAGTTTTACCACACTCAAGGCGGTTTCACTCCTGGTCTTCTGCTTTGATATTTTGAACCTTAAAATATTCGAGTTTCAAGCAGCAAAAGGGAAGGAAAAGTTATAAATTGACGTGTTTGTGGGTAAGAACAGATGTCCAAACTTTTGGGGTTTGTTTACAACAAAGGTCATCAAAGGCCACGTGAAATCTGACGCTCAGAAGATCAATTAACTTTGACTGTCCTTAATAAGTAGGAGTTCCCTTTATGACAGAGTGCTTTGAGGATTTCTGACGATTTCAGCTGGGAATTTCTTGTCTGAAATGACCATGTGTGCTTTATTCTGTAGCCTTCACCTCACTACGCTGTGTCTCCAATACAAACCGCCTGTAGTGGCATGTGCATGTATTCACTTGGCCTCAAAGTGGTCCAACTGGGAAGTAAGTAATTAAGACTTTACAAGAGAAGGACTCTTCATTAATCCTTGGAAGTTTGAATTTCTTTGGTGATTTGCATAATTAGAAACCTTTGGACAACCCCAGTAATGTTTGAAGAAAATTATGGCCCACAAGGAGATTGTAAATTTCTCCTGGAGTGTAAGACTTCATATCTCACTCCTTTCATTGGAGGAAAAAGAATTTGCCTCTTAAATGTGACATGAACACAGACTCAAAACTGACCAACTGCAAAAAACACGGTCTTTTTTGTTTGTTCTCTATTTTGTTTAATTGTCTGGTTACATTTACCTTTGTTGTCAGTGTAGTAACATTTGTTGATTTATTTATCTTTTTAGATTCCAAGGTCAAATGATGGGAAAGACTGGTGGGAATACATTGATCCATCTGTAAACAAAACAATGTTAGATGGTATGGCTTTCATGACTTCTTTATATTGTTTGCATGTTTGCTGTTGATTGGTTTACTTCCTATTTTTGGGCAACATGCCTAGCTATACTGCTAAGGCATCCCATTATCTTTACCCCAAAGTAGTTATCATGGTTTGTAGATGCTTCTGTGGCTTTGGTCAATAATAACAATTTTAATAGTAAATGTCCACAGTGCAAGACCACTTGTATGCATTTCAAATATCTTACAGAAATTGCTCAAGATTTTCTTAGAGTCATGGAAAAATGCCCTAATAGACTCAAAAGGAAGATCAACACAGTGACTAACTTAAAGGCAAGAAATTTGAGTTTTGTTCTTCTTGGTATTTGCTTTCATTAGATTTCAGCCACATTGTGTTTTTGTTTTGTTTTTCCCTACTCTTATTGTCTCTATAGGATTCCATGTAAAAGGGCTTAATTTGTGAAGGATTATAAATATTTGTGTTTGAGTTTTTGAGTTTTACCTTGTGAATGTAGTAGAACATTAATCATGTGTGAGAGTGTTTCATCTGGTTAGCCAATACCGAGAGAAGTGTATAAAAAACGCTTTTTAGTAGAGTTTTGAGATATGATATAAAAAGCTAGGGTCCAGGTAGCTCTTTAATCAATGGTTTGTTTGAGTATTTAAATCAACTTTAACACAAAAATCACATTGAGATTTCCTTTGTTTCTCACTTCCCTTCCTCTTCATACATGTAGTGCCACTATAAAAGGCGTGAGCTGTGGGTTATAACGCATGCTGTTTTGTTTGCATTTCCAGGGTGTATCACACAGCAAAGTAGCTAAAGGCGAGTCAAGTAAAGTAAACAGTGTAGCTAGTAGTGGTAACTTGGGACTACCTTCGGCTTCTAGTCACAATAGCTTGGATGGAACCCATAATGGATTTAATTCTCACGACGGAGGGCATTCGCAAAATGATTTTGATGCAAAGGCGTCCCATAGTAAGTCGAGACTTGATAAAGATAAAGAAAAAGAAAGGGAAAAGAGAAAAGAATCCACGTTGGGTAAACTTAAACCCTTGCCATCCTCCTCTACTGTGACTTCTTTAACTGGATCAGGCTCGTCTTCATCTGCTATGCCCTACCCGCCTTTACCTCCATTACCACCGCTTACATCTAAATATGCAACAGTCACTACTGCTAGTCAAATGCAACCTAGCGAATCAAAGGTTTCTACAACTGCAGCTCATTCTACATCAGGGATGTCATCGTCAGCGAAGGATCCTTTATCTTCAAGAAGCAAACATAGACACCATCATCATGATGAATCTCAACCTGCAAAGAAACACAAGTCTTCGCATTCGCACTCACAGCGATCTCATTCCTCAGCGCATCGAAAGCCTGGGTCTTCCTCACAGTCATCTGATTCTTCACCGTCTGCAACCATTAAGCATTCCCACTCATCTGCGCACAAAAGCTCAAGCCATGCTGTTAAACCTTTGAACCCTCTTCACCCTTCGGCTTCACAAATGCCCCACACCTCTTCCCACTCTTATTCACACTCCTCCAGGAAACCGCATCCGTCATCTCATCACACTTCCTCAAGCCATAAGTCATCTTCGTCGCATCACGGACATGGCCATTCTTCATCGCAAAAGTCTTCTTCGGGATCAATCGATTCTTCTAAAAAACACTCAAGTACAGTTAAACCAGTAGCAACAGCAACAGTTGCTAGGCCAATAACTCCACCGCCGCCCCCTCCACCTCCCCCACCCGGAGTAGAATTTAATGTGCTGTCTTCGTTGAATGCGCCAGGAATGCTCGGTGTTTTTCCTGGTGCGGAAATGCAGCTCCCGGTTGGGCAATTTCCCCCACAATTTTTGCCACCAACCTTTACTTCAAGTGTGATGCCAGGTATGATGCAAGGAATGGTTCCCCCTCCACCACCCCCTGATCCCGAACCTTCCTCGCCCCCTCCACCACCTCCTCCAATGCCTTGACACTGGTAGTGAAGAGTTGATCGCGGGCAGTTTATTGAAAAGGACAATCATTAGCGTCGCCTTAGAAAGCGTTCCGCGTCTAGACACTCCATGTGAACGTTGGAAATCTTCCAAGCACGACGTAGAAAATATAATTGATTCTTCAAGTTCAGTTAATACAGAAAGGTGCAATCAGCAGTGAGCTATTCCAAAGAACCTCGAAAGAAATGTTTGAATACGTATTATCTTAAAAGATAAAATCTTGAATCATCCAGGAAGCGCATTTTCCAAAACATAACAAGGAAACTGAATCAAACCGAAAATGTTCTTTGATGTATAACTATTTTTAAAGTGACTGTTGGCTGTTAGGGTGCTTTGCGTGACAACGTAAACTGCTGCCCGATATTAACGGACGCAACATTGTCGGATGTTACATGTTGCATGTTGCATACCCTGTTGCATGTTGTTGCGTGTTGTTGAAAGTTGTTCTATCTTTTCGTGCACCACTGCCAACACGGACACAAGAACTCCAAACATTGTTGGTCCAACAATGTTGGGAGTTGTTGCGTCCGTTTGCACTAGCTTTCTTCTGATGTCGCTGGCTACTGAACTACGCTTGGGAGCGACTCTTAGAAGCTTGGCATTTGCTAATTATTTTATGTATTTATATGCTTAGGCACAGCAAATTTTTCTGTAAATAACAGTGTAATTTTCTTTCTTTACATTATGTAAGGATGAACAGCGAAAACAATGAAAATAAGATATTATACTATGACGACAATTAAGCGACATTAAGTGGTGTCATAATCAAAACTGTATATTTCCATATACTTTGCACAATGCCGTACAGTTTGTTACTCTAGGTTTCTACCTTCACAAGACTGCTCTTCAACAGCCAGGTAGCCGGAGGCTTAAGAGCCCTCATGAACTAATAAAAATAAACGATCCACGGAGTCCAGAAGGTTCCGTTTGAACATTTGAATAATTTATTAACGTCTTACCTTATATATCCTCATCGATAAACCCAATTAGAAAATCCAAAAGGATCTTTATTGATGCATTTTGAAGAGATTCTCTAGTCTATATCTCCTGATCGACGCGTTACAAGCCGCCGTGTTGGAAAAAAAAATGGCCGCTAGCCATTTCCTCGTAGGTGCCAAAAGCGAAGCTTTCCGAACGAGAAACGTACGGAAATCCTCTGGAACCTGTGAAGATTGGAGTCGTGATCGGAGCCATAAGCTGATAGGAATTGAAGGAGCAATAATCAGCACCCTCCATTTTGCCATTTTGCCCAAAACATCACTGGTCATTGGTCAATTTGAAAACGGAGACTTTTTCTGCTTTAGCCTTCTGTCTACACGTAAACGGCGTTTTCGGGAACCAGAAACGAAGTTTTTTTTAGAACGTCGGGTTCTCGTTTACGTGTGGACCTACGCAAACGGAGGCTTTTGAATACGGTGATGTCGTACATATTACTATCATTACGCATGCCCTGTTTTAAAGGGATGTTATCGTATTTCACAAGTTATCGTATTTCCGTCGTTTTAGCTTTTTCATCTGGAAGGGCAAAAACGATTTTCCTCCGATCTCAAAATTATGTGGATACGTGTGGCAATCATGGCCATAAGCGAAATCATTTGGTTTTCACTATATATAGTAAGCTCTGCGCTTTTCAGATTACGGCTCCGACTCTGTTGCTATTGAACAGCAGCCTATAAGATTATGTGAAGGGTGTGGCCTGCGTAGTTGGTGCTTGAAATTAATAGGTGCAAGAAAGAATGGGGCGCGCGACGGGGGAGGAAGAGCTTCCTCTCCCCTCGCTTGTCTCCCTCACGCGCCCACTTCTTCCAAGCGCCTGCTACAAGGGTGCTACAAGCTCTGGGAGCTTTACTGGCGACTTTGGAATGCGAGAAACAGAATGACGGTGAACTTTCTCCGAACAACTAAAAGCTTTGCTGGTCAAAGGAACAATGTACGAAAAATAAACTTCAAATCCTTTCACAATTACATCGACTTATCTAATATATTAATTTGACGAACGTTGGCAGAAGTTAGTTAACATTAATATACTTTACTTTAACTAAAAATGTGAATTAGAATTATATCAATACATTGCATTGTGTTTTTTTGGTTAAAAGAAGTCTGCTGTGGTCTGCCACACAGTCGTTTTTACTTTCGTCACGCAACGCTCCTCCCAGATGTGAATCCAGGCTGATTTTTAACAATATAAAGGTTAACTACCACCTGGGGAGGAGCGTTGCGTGACGACACCAAAAACGGCTGTGTAGCAGACAAAGTCCACTGCAGATAGCGGGGAAACTGTAATTTTAGGGTGTTACAAGAGTTTTTTGTTTCAGTAACTGAAAAAGTTTTCGCTTGTTTTTCTAGACTGCGAGCAGTCTTTCTTTTCTTCAAATTTAGTGAGAGAAATGCACGCGCGCGCGAGCACCTAAGGCGCGAGAAACGAGGGCGGCAAATTGGTAATTTTCGTGTCTCGCGGGTTTTGCTCGACGGACTAAGAAAAAGGAGAGTCTGCGCTTAGTCTGTTGTAATTCTAGTAATGATAAAGGGTTGCCGTATTGGTCTTGAAAGCCGTTGTTTGTGGAAGTTCTAAGGGTGCGTTCGATTGATCACGTTCCGGAATAAGAATACGCAAGGGTACCTCTTCTACCTTGTTTTTTGGGCCACTTAAAAAAAATATCGACGTTACCTTCGATGAAAAGCATTAGCTTTGTAACAGTTAACAGGGTTTGCGAAGCTACGAAACTTAAGAAAAGCAATCTAAGAAATGCGGTGTAATAACAGGTTACAGGCCTTTAAAACTCGTGGGTAACAGTTTCGATAGCATATATACTCGATGTCAACAGGCAACCCTTCAAAAACGATTCTAGTCCTGAATATTGAATGTAAATTGTCTCGTGATTTGATTGCAAGGCTTTGTTGGGCAGGCATTCGTGTTACGTTTGACTTTTCTGAAAGGCAGGTTGTTTACTCAACTGTGACTGCTGAACCAAAAGCAACAAGCCAAACACCCTCGAGAAACTTAGGTGCTATTTTCTAAGCTTTTGAAGCAAAACGAAAATAAGAAGACCAGGTGACTAGTTTATTCTGTACTAAGATGGCTCCGTGATGGTTAATGGTTGTAATCTTTAAAGGTTAAGCAAAGTCAAATGTATTAATTGTTAACATTTAATAAATTGGCCAGGTTTCACGCACTTGTTGTAGAAATGTTGAGAAGAGCGGCCAGGGGTACTGTACTTGCTTAACTGTCATTCGACCTCCTGATCTTGCCTATTTCTTTCCCCTTTGACACAATACTGTAATTCACTCGCATAAAACAAACAATTAAATCACAGATATCTTTGTTATAACGTTCAAAACTCTAAAAGATATCAAGCGTTCAATTCAGATCACTTAGTCCCGGGGCGGGGGTTTGTCGGCGATCAATAATTAATCCAAAAGGAATAAAGGCTGGGTAGCTACATAACAAGAGCGGAATTAGGGGTGGACCCAGGGGGCCCTGGCGCCTCCTTTTGTCCGGCAATTTTCTTTCTTTTGTAAACGTGTGTCGGGTGGTACTTCGAGCTTTGTTACTTAAATATATTTCTTTAATAAACATTGTTAAAAAGAAATTTATCGAACTTTGTCTTTGTCGGGAGGTTGTGCTCTCGCCGCAATCGCTTCGGCCCCTGCTAGCATCATAAAGACCCTCCATAAAGTGTTAATTACCTCTTTGACCACAACCACACCTGTGCTTTATTTTAATAAAATATTTAAAAATATTCCTGGCTTTACTTGTTCTATGTGGAATCCAGATATTTGCTTAATTTAAGTGTTTCAAGAAATATCTTGAAATGTTTTGACAATATTCAACCTTCGTTTTTGACGGTTGACGGTAAACGGTTAAATTGAAATTAAATTCTAGGCCGTTTGACGTCTTAGGCCGGTAAACCCCATTGAAACCCTCCGCTTCGGAATCGAACCCCTTACCCTTTTATATACCATTTTTGACAGAAACAGTACCCCTTTCGCATAGGCTTTTGTCGATTGTGCTCAACAAACGAGCATATTATGCTTCTGGCAGTGCTCAATGGAAATTATGCCGCAATTGTGCTTGTTTCTCTGAATTACGCTCCTTGCATTTGAATTATGCCTCTTGGTTTTTGAGCCAAATAAGGGCTGAACCCCGGGTATAGTTTTGTTTTATTCTTTTGTTTACTTCTTCATCGCCTTACCGTATGGATCAGTTTGCCGTTTCATATTTTTTTAAACACAAGTGTTCGACGAGGAGGACGCCATCTTTGATCATAGATCCCAGACAGCTCGCTACCGAGTCGTACGAAAGGGGCCTGAAACCAAGAAACACGACAACGACCGAACAAACAAACAAACAAACATCGTTTCTTCCACTCTCTGCAATAAGGACTGAACTGTCAAGTGATAAAATTAACACTAATGATACTAGGATATATATCTAAAATGCAATGAAACTAATCTAAAAATTTGAAAGTAATAAAATCATTCGCCCTTTTGGTTCTAATGTAAGGGCGTAGACGTTTCTTGGCCAGATCTGAGATTGTATGGTATACAACGTAGTCGTCTTTCCTCAAGAAAGTTTCTAGAAACACAATTAAGAAAGTACAAGTATATTCAGTACAAAATTACAACAATTTTTCACAACGTGGAAGGAAAACAACAGATTATGATAGCAGTGGTTTTCTTTCAAAAAGCTAAAAATTATGCGCGTTTTTCCAAATTATGCTAGCACAATCGACAAAATCCTACTTTCGTAAACCTTTTATTGACAAATTGTACCCTTTCCACAAGACTAACTTCTTACTAACTCTTATTCTTTAACTATAGTTTATGTCTACAACTTTTCGACTCTAACTTATTTCCTTCCCAAATAAACATCATTCCCCCCCCCCCCCCCCCCACAAAAAAAAAACAACCAGAATGCCGCCTTAAGAGAAAGTTGATGTTGGTCTCTATTGGGACTTGATTGATGAAACAGTTGAAATTTCAATGGAAACAAATAAATAGAACTGAAAACATTGCCATAGTAACAAATTTTAGCTGGCTGGAAAAATATTGCCACTATATGCTGTTGATATTTGGCTAATTATAATAGTTTTTTTTCTCTCTCTTGACGGTAGCCGCTGCAACGCAGGCTTTATCTTTACAGGAGAGGAGATGTTTATCCTGCGAGTTCAGGCATCTTTCAAACTCTTCCCGCCGCCCACCTTCCCCCTTAGCTGGGGGCAATGAGAGGCGCGTGAATTAGCCCGCCAAGCCAGATGTTAGTCAGTGATTTTCACAAAGGAAAAATGAGAGTTTCATATTTTGTTTACAGTTCTTTTAATAATTTCCCCTTCTGATTTGAACCAAGTTTAACAAAACAAAACTGGTTTCCTTGATGCATAATAAATATTTAATTACCTTTGAAAAGGTTGCAGCTACAGAATCATTCTATATTTGACGACTAAACTTCTCTCAAGGAGCTGTCTATCAAAAAATGCTGAACGCGTATGTTAATGCTGTGAAGATTGTTAGGCTTCTACTGTTATATTTCTGTGTACTGCAGTTTGTTCTTCCCTCTGGAAAATGTTATTGTACAAATGGAATGTGCGAGTCAAAGTCTCTCTCTCTGAAAACCGACACCAAACATAATTCTTTCCTTGATGGATATGTGTTTGAGACTTTGAACGTTTCAAGCTGGAAAGAATGTTTTTACGTGTGTGCAAGAAAATGCATGTGCCACTCCTTTAATTTTAACGAGCTGAAAAAAACTGAAAATTGTGAGTTGAGTGAAGGAACTTCAAAACTGGACCCGAACTCACTAAAGGAAAAGAATGGTGTGACGTACTACGAAATAGGGAGGTCATACTTCGACAAAAAGGTAAACGTTATTCATAAGATAGTTAGGTTGGTGGTGGAAAATGCCGAGAGGCGGAAAGCGTACATTGTGAAAAGGCCTTAAACAACTAGCTATAGGGGCACGTACAAATCGAGTTTCACAAAGATTAAATATTGGGATTAACAATTCTATCTTTTATTTCTTATCACAGATTTTTAATTATAGTAGTTGTCTTTTCCTAAGAACTGTTTTAATTGGCATTCGCTTCTAACAAGTAAATATGCAAGACCTGCTCATGTTTTCAACTAGTAAGCTACCGAGTATCCTTTTTGGCATTCTGCTCGGTTGCTTATGGGACGTTTGGCTGTGTGTGGAATTTATCTTGTAGGTTTGACTCGACAAAACAGTTTTTGCGTTTGTTACCCCGTTGTTATCGACAATTTGTTTGGAAAATATAATCCTGCACCCCTATCTTGCTTTCCCACAATAGTTTCAAATAAAATGTTACAAATTATAAAAATTCGTTTGTGAAAATTTTAGAATAGCAGAATGAAAAGGTTTCATTTGACTGGTCACACCAGAACAGGATTTCATCCACGGACTCAAAAGTGAGAATTACATTAACATCACATGTCGCATGATTAACTTTGCGAGACAATGGGATGTTTAATCTGACAAAGACCTTGTTTCTCTGTAGAGTGGTCTTCATAAAAGCTGTTCTGATCAAACTTGTCATAACAAGTGCTGTGAGTCCAACCCCTGTCAACACGGAGGCACGTGTCATGAAGTGTGTGACGTCACAAAGAGAAGATTCAACTGCACATGTCTACCAGCCTTTGGCGGACACAGGTGTCAATTTAAGCTTCGTTCATGTGCCGACGTCATGAAATTTTCCAAATTGAAAACCAATGGAATCTACCACATTATGGACTACAACAACATTTTGTTTCCAGTCTACTGCGACTTTGGTTCTGAGCCTGGCATGGCATGGACTCTGATCCAGTCCCACTCCTTCCAAAACAATGACCCGTTCAAAGATAAACCATTCTACCTGCGTGACATGCCAATCAATCAAGATGTACCTGAATGGAACAGCTACCGTCTGTCAATGTCCCGTATAACATCAATCCAAAAGTTCTCCACCCACTGGCGAGCCACTTGTAATTTTCCAACAGATGGCGTGGACTACCGGGATTACTGGAGGGTCTCCCTTACTAATTTGGATCTTCTTGTGAAGCTTCCAAAAAAAATCTCGTGTGTTTTCGCCGAGTTGATCAATGTCCGTGGAAATAGCTGCACCAACTGCACAGTTTTGACCGGCTACGGTGAGGGAATGTCTCTGCACATGGACAGCTGGTTTAGCAACGGTGAATGTGAATTTGATGGACAGCCTGGGGGAGTACATAACGAAGACAACTTTGGTCATTACGGTTTTACTAACCCTGCTTTCCGCTGCACCTCCTCAGTGAATTCGACTTCTCAGTTCTGGCTCGGAAGTTTTTAAGTATGCGTGTAAAAAACATCGAAAGTTGATTCCTTTGTTATCACATTCTTATTATTGAACCAGAGTTAAACTACAATAAGAACCAAGTCTGTATTAACAGATCGATCACGTTTATGTAAAATGGCACGCGCGTAATTTGTACAAGGTGACAAAAAGGTTTCCGTAACTTGCCATTTGCTATTTCGTTATACCCACAAAAAAATACTAAAAAAGTATCATTTCAGGTTCATCCATATGAATTATTTCAAACGAGCAGTTTTAATCAGTCTCTTCATTTCTTGATCATGATTTGAACAAATTATGAACTTGACGTTTGTTGTTCATCATCATCATCATCATCATCATCATCATCATCATCATCATTTATTAGCCTTTGTGTTAGAACAAATTTTAAAGTATACAGCAAGTTGTCAGGCGAGGCCTAGGAGACCTCAAGAAACCACCAGGCTTATAGGAGAGGCCACCTCAGTTCGCAGTAAATGTGAATTATAAGTCTCTCCGGGGTGACATACAAAATCGTACTAACGTTTTAGTAATTCTTCAAGAGTACAAATTAACTTTTTCGCATTAGTTAAAGGTCAAGTAGAAATATTTCAGTCTTTGTTTGCAATTTATGTGCTCGTATTATAGTTACAAAAAAAGCTGGTACCGACCTTTTTACGCGGGATGACGTAATCAGCCAGCGTCTAAAATTCGGTAGCACATTCCTTTCGTCGTCTTGGGAGTCAAAAATTGCCTTGTTTTTTTAACTTTCCCGTATCCCGTGCCCGTCCCGAAAAATTGTGTGGATTTTTATTGGCCGCAACGTTGAAGCACTTGCAAGTCAGGCTGGATTGCACAAGCCGAAAAAAGATACTGCGTCAGCAAATGAGGGAAAAGTAAGGTCACCGTGTAGAGGAGGACGAAGACTCAAGGCCGTGCTCTTAATACGGCGCAAGACTTGGCCTCGGGCGACTGAAAATATTGTCTAGGTGGCCCAGCCGGGCGACTTGCTGGTGTTGGTTTCTTGTCTCTGTTGAGTTACAGTCAAAAAGCTAAGAATGTCTAGAATTTATTGACTTGCCTAATCGTAGCTCTCTCGGTGGCTTCGCGGCCTAAAAAGAACGCTCCGCTCGCTAAGAAACTCTTGAGGTCGACTTGTAAGTAGCAATAAGTAGTATGTCTATCAAAAAGCTTTTGGAAAATGTTGTTAAATCGGGCAGCGGGCACGCGTTGACGTTCAAAGGTTGTTTCACGTGAATTCACATGTAACATAATCCTTGACTATGAACGTGACAAGCTGCACAGTTTTCGATAATAACAGCTTTTCATGATAACATTGAAATTTTTTCTTCAAATTACGATTGTTCATTAGTTAGTTTTTCAAAACAAATTGTTACTTTTGCTCTGACAGGCGTGAAGTACGGTCGGCGACGCAAAACAATATTTTCGTATTTTGAAAAATCGCTGAATAAACAAGGGTCGGTCTTTTATGTTCTTTAAATATTTTTACCTTTTTTTACTGCTGTGTCTGCGAGGCTAAAACATAACTAAGATTGTTATTCCAGTAAAATACGATGCATAAAAAAGAAGAGAAACGGCTATAGTAATTGTGATTGTTCTAGAATCGGATATAAATCCCGCATTGTCTTTCGTGTCGTGACCAGGCATTACGTATCACGTACTAAAAATAAATACGAAAAAGCTAACCGAATCTACATTTGTCCCGAACATTTCACCGGTAATATAGAAAGAAAATACTTCCGTTTTGCGCTTAAACGACGACTTTACAACAATCTATTCAAAAGAGATAATGGTTTTAATGCAGCCCGGAGGGGGAGCACTTCCTTATAAAGAGGCTAATGGGGATGTGCCGCTGGATGAGGTCGCATTTTCACGACTAGATTGACTATTAATGGAGTTGCATTTTCAAAAGAGTTACTACTTTTGGGGGTAAGAGAGCTGTTCATATTTACGGTTAGCAAACGTATCAGGATATTTGTACTGTAGGTGAAAAGTAAAGTGTTCTTCATTCAATTTATTAAAAAAATGGGTCAATTCATTTTTTGATGACCTATTTAAAGGATTGATAAGTTAGATACGTAAATAGAAAGTGACTAAGTTGGCATCGCAAAAATTACATATTTGCCCAAGAGTGACTGATGTGGGGTCTACAATTGGCCAGAGAAAAGACTATAATGGGGTAGGGGCTCTGAGAGGCCAGCGGCACATACCCAGCAAAAATTAACGCAAGTAACCCCCCGGGGGGCGCCGCGGTTTCGTTGAAATCATAACAGTTTTCCTGGAAAGCTCCACGGGATCTCAGTCAATCTTAATAAGCGAATTTTCTTTTCAACCTAAATCAAAATGATTAGTAAAAAGAATAGTGCCCTTATTTTTGACCCCAAATTTACTTTGCCATTTAAAAAACATGAAATGTTCGGCGGCGTTGTCCATGTTTCTCATATGGTGCGAAAACTTACTTTCATATGACAACGTGCCGGTTTTTTTTTTTTTTTTTTTCGCACGCTCAGGAGGTCAAAGGGATGTGATTTTTCATGAAAAAAATATTCACAGACTTCTGCTTGACTTGTTAAGAAAATAATTTGTTTAATTTTTAATAATTAACAAACAGCTCATTGATTTATTAATTTGGGCGACCAACTTGGAGGCCCGGGCACCGCAGCTAAAAATGCTTCGGGAGCCCAAAGGGCTTCCTGAAGTTTTCCCTAGAGCACTTCCTTGAAGCCCTGTAGTTATTGGAAGTATGATACATTACATGCTATTGTTAAATGTGGAAGCGCACTTTTTGAGGACATTAGTAAAGGAATGCAAATTTTAGTGAACTACCCCATACTACTAAGATATATGGTGGTAATATTGATATAAGTTTTGTTTTGAGTAGCAAAGGAACCCTTGTGTGTAACTCATCTTCTAGTGTATTAGTCCTTAACAGAACATCTCCGTCTCTCCTGCACACATTTGTTGCATACACTGCACAACTTTCCATTGCCATCCAACATACCCGTAATTCTCTCTTAAACCCACACATCCCGCGTAAGCGCCTTCGGGCGTCTTCTTGTTTACACCTAACAAACCCTCTTGTGTAGACCGCGTAGGGTGTTACCCAAACAGAACGAGAAAGATGAACAGACGTAAGCGTTTTTTACTTTTTTAGGCATCCCCCATACACACCGTCAGTTCCATAGGTAATTCGTCTCGAGTTATTTTTAGAATCGGGATAAAGTTACCTCGCGCGCTGCGTGGATGTTTCGTGGAGGTTTCGCATGACTAAACGCCGTGCAAGACATGTCGGGCGAAAGGCAATGAAAGCGTAAAGAGATCGAGAGCATTCCTGTATATTGACGCGAAATGAGTCGGCGCTCACCTGGGAAAAGGGAATCGTTAGACTAACCCGTGAAATCAGTTTAACTTGAAGTTGTCGTAACCTCAGTGCTTTAATAAAATGAGAAATTTCGCCGGTCTATTGAAACCGGTCGTTTGTACAATAAAGAAAGTAGGACGCCAAGTGTTATTTTTGTTGAATAATAAAAGACTAATAAAAGAATAAATATCAAACCAGAAATTACTTTCTTCAAACTGTAAATTATAAATGATCCTGAAAGAATATTCAGTGTGTTAAGGATTTCCCTGCTTTACTGTTAGCTCTATACAAGAGAGGAAGGGCGATTCTTTTTTAATTTCCGTTTCGCTGACACAGCTTTAGCAGAAATCTCAATGTAGTCGTTTTCGTCGACAAAACGAATAGCAAAATCGATCTCCACGTCTTCCGCCATTTTGTTCTGCGTCAATTCGTGAAGGACGCGTGGCTCTGAGCGTGGGTCATCCACGCGGAACACATTCGCGCTATGTGATTGGCTGTTGTCTAATCCCCCTTGGGATCTGTGGTCTTAAAAATAACTCGAGACGAATTACCTATGGAATAGGGTGTGTATGGGGGATGCCTTCTCTGTCCCATTTATCCTCTCTTGGATTGTATGGTATACAACGTAGTCGTCTTTCCTGAAGAAACTGTCTAGAAACACAATTCAGTAAGTAGAAGTATATTCAGTACAAAATTACAACAATTTTTCACAACGTCGAAGGAAAACAACAGATTATGCTAGCAGTGCTTTTCTTTCAAAAAGCTAAAAATTATGCTCGTTTTGCCAAAATATGCTAGCACAATCGACAAAATCCTACCTTCGTAAACCTTTTATTGACAAATTGTACCCCCTCCACAAGACTAACTTTTTACTCTTACTCTTTAACAATATTTTATGTCTACAACTTTTCTACTCTAACTTATTTCCTTCCCAAATAAACATCATTCCCCTCCCCCCAAAAAAACAACCAGAATGCCGCCTTAAGAGAAAGTTGATGCTGGTCTCTATTGGGACTTGATTGGTGAAACAGTTGAAATTTCAATGGAAACAAATAAATAGAACTGAAAACATTGCCATAGGATTAAATTTTAGCTGGCTGGAAAAATATTGCCACTATATGCTGTTGATATTTGGCTAATTATAATAGTTTTTCTTCTCTCTCTTCACAGTAGCCGCTGCAACGCAGGCTTTATCTTTACAGAAGAGGAGATGTTTATCTTGCGAGTTCAGGCATCTTCCCGCCCCCCACCCTCCCCCCCAGCTGAGAGCAATGAGAGGCGCGTGAATTCGCTGGCCAAGCCAGATGTTAGTCAGCGATTTTCATAAAGGAAAAATGAGGGTTTCATATTTTGTTTACAGTTCTTTTAATAATTTCCCCTTCTGATTTGAACCAAGCTTAACAAAACAAAACTGGTTTCCTTGATGCATAATAAATATTTAATTACCTTTGAAAAGGTTGGAGCTACAGAATCATTCTATATTTGACGACTAAACTTCTCTCAAGGAGCTGTCTATCAAAAAATGCTGAACGCGTATGTTAATGCTGTGAAGATTGTTAGGCTTCTACTGTTATATTTCTCTATATTGCAGTTTGTTCTTCCCTCCGGAAAATGTTATTGTACAAAAGGAATGTGCGAGTCAAAGTCTCTCTCTCTGAAAACCGACACCAAACATAATTCTTTCCTTGATGGATATGTGTTTGAGACTTTGAACGTTTCAAGCTGGAAAGAATGTTTTTACGTGTGTGCAAGAAAATGCATGTGCCACTCCTTTAATTTTAACGAGCTGAAAAAAACTGAAAATTGTGAGTTGAGTGATGGAACTTCAAAACTGGACCCGAACTCACTAAAGGAAAAGAATGGTGCGACGTACTACGAAGTAGGGAGGTCATACTTCGACCAAAAGGTAAACGTTAGTCATAAGATAGTTAGTTTGGTGGTGGAGAATGCCGAGAGGCGGAAAGCGTGAAAAGATGGATGAATCGTAAGAGGCCTTAAACAACTATCTATAGGGGCACGTACAAATTGAGTTTCACAAAGATTAAATGTTGGGATTAACAATTCTATCTTTTATTTCTTATCACAGATTTTTAATTACAGTGGTTGTCTTTTACTAAGAACTGACTTAATTAGCATTCGCTTCTAACAAGTAAATATGCAAGACCTGTTTTCAACTAGTAAGCTACTGAGTATCCTTTTTTGGCATTCTGCTCTGTCGCTTATGGGACGTTTGGCTGTGTGTGGAATTTATCTTGTAGGTTTGACTCGACAAAAGAGTTTTTGCGTTTGTTACCCCGTTGTTATCGACAATTTGTTTGGAAAATATAATCCTGCACCCCTACCTTGCTTTCCCACAATAGTTTCTCGTATTAAATGTTACAAATCCAAAAATTCCTTTGAGAAAATTTAGAATAGCAGAATGTAAAGGTTTCATTTGACTGGTCACACCAGAGCAGGATTTCATCCTCGGACTCAAAAGTGAGAATTATATTAACATTACATGTCACATGATTAATTTTGCGAGACAATGGGAAGACAAATCTGACAAAGACCTTGTTTCTCTGTAGAGTGGTCTTCATAAAAGCTGTTCTGATCAAACTTGTCATAACAAGTGCTGTGAGTCCAACCCCTGTCAACACGGAGGCACGTGTCATGAAGTATGTGACGTCACAAAGAGAAGATTCAACTGTACATATCTACCAGCCTTTGGCGGACACAGGTGTCAATTATTTAAGCCACGCTCATGTGCGCACGTCATGAAATTTTCAAAATTGAAAACCAATGGAATCTACCACATTATGGACTACAACAACATTTTGTTTCCAGTCTACTGCGACTTTGGTTCTGAGCCTGGCATGGCATGGACTCTGATCCAGTCCCACTCCTTCCAAAACAATGACGTGTTCAAAGATATACCATTCTACCTGCATGACATGCCAATCAATCAACATGTACCTGAATGGAACAGCTATCGTCTGTCAATGTCCCGTATAACATCAATCCAAAAGTTCTCCACCCACTGGCGAGCCACTTGTAATTTTCCAACAGATGGCGTGGACTACCGGGATTACTGGAGGGTCTCCCTTACTAATTTGGATCTTCTTGTGAAGCTTCCAATAGAAATCTCGTGTGTTTTCGCCGAGTTGATCAATGTCCGTGGAAATAACTGCACCAACTGCACAGTTTTGACCGGCTACGGTAAGGGAATGTCTCTGCACATGGACAGCTGGTTTAGCTACTCAGAAGGCTGTGAATTTGATGGACAGCCTGGGGGAGTACATAACGAAGACAACTTTGGTCATTACGGTTTTACTAACCCTGCTTTCCGCTGCACCTCCTCAGTGAATTCGACTTCTCAGTTCTGGCTCGGAAGTTTTTAAGTATGCGTGTAAAAAACATCGAAAGTTGATTCCTTTGTTATCACATTCTTATTATTGAACCAGAGTTAAACTACAATAAGAACCAAGTCTGTATTAACACGATCACGTTTATGTAAAATGGTACGCGCGTAATTTGTACAAGGTGACAAAAAGGTTTCCGTAACTTGCCATTTGCTATTTCGTTATACCTACAAAAAAATACTAAAGAAGTATCATTTTAGGTTCATCCATATGAATTATTTCCAACGAGCAGTTTTAATCAGTCTCTTCATTTCTTGATCATGATTTGAACAAATTATGAACTTGACGTTTGCTGTTCATCATCATCATCATCATCATCATCATCATTTATTAGCCTTTGTGTTAGAACAAATTTTAAAGTATACAGCAAGTTGTTAGACGAGGAGACCTCAAGAAACCACCAGGCTTATAAGAGAAGCCACCTCAGTTTGCAGTAAATGTGAATTATAAGTCTCTTTGGGGTGACATACAAAATCGTACTAACGTTTTAGTAATTCTTCAAGAGTACAAATTAACTTCTTCGCATTAGTTAAAGGTCAGGTAGAAATATTTCAGTCTTTGTTTGCAATTTATGTGCTCGTATTATAGTTGCAAAAAAACGCTGGTACCGACCTTTTTTATATCTAACAAACCCTCTTGCGTAGACCGCGTAGGGTGTTACCCAAACAGAACGAGAAAGATAAACAGATGTAAGCGTTTTTTCCTTTTTTATTCGATTTCCTACATCATACCTTTTGCAAAACCTTTAACAACAACATCGAGTGGGTTTCTCAGCGAGCAATAAGATTTCTGAGCAAAACGATGTCTTTGGGGCACAGCGGAAAAAAGAATAAAAAGTGCGGAAATTTTGGGGTTTGTGGTGCATAAAGTTCGCCTGCAGTTTAGCAAAACTGATTCTAAAAAAAGGCAAACGTAAAATGAGTTTTTACAGGGCATTTTCAGTGATTTTGAAACATTTTTACACTTTATTAAATCAAAGTTAATAAAAGCGCACGGGGTTCTCGTTTACCATATATATAAACATTTATTCCTTTCAAATAAAATAAAACTTGGAATTAGTGGAAGTAATGTATCAGATATGTAGTCTGCTCAACAGCCGTTCTTTTAGTCTTTGTGTCATCATGGAAGGAGCGTTGCTTGACGACTCAAAAAAAGGCTGTGAAGCAGACCAACTTGATAATTTAATGAAATACTGAGTGGAGTGTTTGATATAGCCCGTCAAATAATAAATAAAAGGTAATGAAAAACAGTCTAAACCAAACCTCTGTAACTATGATGGTTTTCTTTTTATATCATCCTATGATTATTAATGAGATGATAAACACGGCTTTGAATTTTAAAATTGTGGAATTTACTCTCTTCCAATGGTATCCCAACCTCCTCCCTGTTGCCAAACTGATTGACAAGAGTCTTACAGCTTAACGGCATTGATAAAGGTGCCAATTCCATAACTTTGGACGGTCGTTCAGTTTTATAGCTCTTTGATCTTCAAACAGTCATCGCGCGTACAAACGGATGGTGTGCGAAAAAATCTTTGTTTCTTAAAACCGACACCAAACACATAATGTTTTTGAGGCTTTTAACGTTTTGATCTGGAAAGAATGTTGTTACGTGTACGCAAGGAAATGCATGTGCCACTCCTTTAACTCATCTATGGTAAAATAGAACAGGTATTGACACCTCTGTAACTATGATGTTTTTCTTGTTTTTTATCGTCATGAATTATTGAGATGATAGACACACTTTTAAATATGTAAAAATAGTGGAATTTACTTTCTCCCTACTGTATCCCACTCTCCTCCCTTTTGTCTAGCTGACTGACAAGAGTTTTACAGTTACATGTCATGGATAAAAGGACCCCTTACACGACTGCGGACGGCCGTTATTTATTGCTTTTAAATCTTTTACTATTTTTTGCTCTTTCATCTTCAAACAGTCATTGTATAAACGAATGGCGCGAGAAAAAGTCTTTGTCTCTTAAAACCGACGCCAAACACAATTTGTCCCTTTTTGGATATGTTTTTGAGGCCTTGAACGTTTTGATCTGGAAAGAGTGTTTTCATGTGTGCCTGAGAAAATGTCTGTGTCACTCGTTTAACTTTAACGAACTCAACAAAACCAAAAGTTGTGAGCTGAACGATGCAGCAGCAACATTGGAACCGAAGGCCCTGAAGAAAAAGAAAGGCGTAGCTTATTACGAAATAGGGAGGTCTTACTTTGACAAGGAGGTAATTTTGCTTTTAGTCACAGCTCCGCTCCGCTAAGGGTCATTTTTTTAGTAGATCGACCGGAACTTAAGCGTTCCAGCAAAAAATCAACCTTTAAATTTTTTTTGATCTCTGTTGTTTCAGGCGTTAGCTTGTGGTAAACTTAACAACCACACTCTGCTCAAAAATATATTTGAATTCGGGTCCCTTTCTTCCACAAACATTAGTAAGACTGAAAAAATAAATAAATAAATAAAATAAGACATTATTTAAAGGGATTAGTACCATTGGTTACAAAAACTCATTCGGTTTCCAGGTGGACTACATTTTAAAACTATAAACAAATTAAAATGCAAAGGTTTGCCTTCCCTCCTCCGCTTTACACTTTTTAAATATTTAAAATAAAACTGAGTATCATAATCAAAGAATTTTTAGAAAAGGTTTTAACTGTCAAAATTACCGTTGAAAGAGAAAGATATTTTGTCCAGTCATTTTCAGGTTTACAATAAAAAATACATTTGTTTGGAGTTTAGTATGAGAAGAGATGTGGGACATAGACACCTGTCTGGAAAGACAAGTGATCGTTTTACATTCTAATGTTTTCACCGTTTTGTTTTAATTGTTTTACTTCTTATTTCAATAGTCCATTCACAATATTACAAAACGCATGCTAGTAGTCTTGCCTCAGCAAAATTAAGCCTCGTTGGTGCGTTCCCTTGCATTTTGGGTGCGTTCCCTTTACTAATATGCATAAGGGTTGAGTCTATGACGTCATCCATCGTTATAACCTAGAGAAAAAGTGTGTTCCTCTATGCTAATTAAGTGTCTAATTAGTATCTAGCCATATCTAGGTAAAAATGTGTTCCTCCATACTAATACCTGTCTTCCTGCAAACTAATTCGGTATAGGTTTACTAATGAGGGTCTCTCTACTACAATACATACATACTTTATTGTTACCTCTTCAAAGGGGTTTTCCTGGTTTTCAATAGGAACAATAGGCTTGCCTAGGCTTGCCCGGTAAGTAGCTTTAGTCCGGTTTGCTAAAACCTCTATTTCGAGTCTATTAAAAGGTAAATAGGAATAAGAGAAGCGATCTCCTGGCAACGCGAGAAACGGCTTACTATATCTTATTTAGCGCTAAAACTCGGATATATAAACAAAACACATACAGAAAGTGGTGCTAAAAAGTCTTTATTTCACTTTAGCTTATGTCTTCTTATTTAGCGCTAAAACTCGGATATATAAACAAAAGACACACACATACACTAATTAGTGGAGCTGAAAACTCTTTATTTCAAGTTTGTTTGACAAATGCAAAACCATTTTCTCCCATCTATCTCCAGGAAATGAAAAACTATTAAAGTCTCAGCGTTTCACGCAGCGTTAGTCAGTTAATTATGTGAGTTCGCAAGCCCAAAGTTGAATACAAATTAGTTCATCTCTACAGGAAAAACCCAAGGGAGCATCTTCACTTATTAGTATAAACAATCAATTGTAACACGCGACTAATAACGGCTAGCAATAGAACCAGGCAAGAGATACTGTTTTAAAAAATTTATTAAAAAGGAATGACAAAAAGAGTCAAATACACAGCGATTTGTAAGGGATTGAAATTAATTAATCCTCTTCTTCGTTCTCCTCTTTAGAAGGGGGATGGTGCGTTTATTTCGAAGTAATTGTCCGCTGGGAGTCCAGAAAAGAATATCTTTGGAAGCGGCCATACTATGCAGCAAATCAAAAGCACGCTTTTCCGACACTGCTCGGGAAAGATGAGTCAAAACATCTTTTATTCTTGGTTCTTTATCTGTTCGCTTTCATCACCAGAACTTTCGCTTTCTTCATGTTCACTCTGGTGTTCTTCTTCAACCAAATCTATCTTTCTCTTCATTTTGATGAGTACCCGTGACAGACTTAGCTTCGAATGATCAACTTACCGAAGTGCGTCACCTCTTTTATAGCATAATTAGAAATCCTAAGCTTGAAACAACAGTAGCCTGTGTACAGCCGCCCCTTACCTCGATTTTTTTTTTTGAGGTAAGGGGCGGCTGTACACAGGCTAAACAACAGGGGCTAATACATCTTCAATAAAACCACTACCCTCTTGTAAAAGGACTCGCTTTTTTGTTTTTCAAGGGACATTTGGGCAGGCCAGGTCAAGTAAAGCATCCTTATATGACATCAATATCCTCTTATTTTCTTCGGGGATGGGAATGTGTTCCATAACTAAACTGTATAAGACCTGGACTAGTGCATGTAGTTGTTGTGGAGTAGCTGTCTTTAAAAGAAACTGGCGCTGATAAGCAGGGAAATCAGCTAACAGTTGAAAACCACGATTGTTGTTCACAACACGAGACATTGCTACAAAATGAACTAAGAATGGCAGTTGGTAGTCTTTTATAGAATCTCGTGGAGGGAAAACAATAGCAATGTGGTGGTGGCGGTAGTGGCGGTTGTGGAGGGAAAACAATGAAAATGTGGTGGCGGTGGTGGTGGTGGAAGAAAACAGTGGAAATGTGGTGGTGGTGGTGGTAGTGGAGGGAAAACTATAGCAATAGTGGCGGTGGTGGTGCAGGAAGAAAACAACGGAATTGTATGGCCTGAAAACCTATATAAATGCTCAACATTCTTCCCCTTTTATCAGTCTACATTCTGCTCCTGAGGAGTTGACATGAGTTGGCTCTGTTCCGTTTGCTAAAAATCCTTTAGTAGAAAAGATAGTATGCAAAGGCACGTGATGTCTAAACACCGCAAGGCTGGTCTCACCCCATTTTAATCAATAATTTTATTCAATAATAATTGTCCGACGTACCTTCGGGAGCGGTTTCATAGAACCTCTGAACTGATTTATGACTATAATTTGAGGGGTTCTAACTATGATCTCCAACTACAACTACCTGAAACAAATTTTCTTGAGCGTTCATTTTTTTATCGGGGTTTAATGGCTTGGAACCAACTGTCAAGTAAAACACGTGATCAGATGGGGGATCTTACTAGCTTTAAACTCGCGATATCCTAGGATATACTACGTAACTTTTTATTATGTTTTTATCTTATTTCTTTAATGACTCATTTCTTGCTGTTATATTGTATTTCAAATTACTACTATTTTTATTTTATTTATTTTTTTACTACTATTATTAGTCTTGATTACCATATAAACTAGATGGTCACGTTCATGACAGTCGATAGGAACAGATAAAATTGTCAATTCTTGTGCTAATTATTGTTAGTTAATCGCTAGTCTTAATTTCTATAAATTGTAATTATCACACGGCATGTCTGAAAACCAGCTTGCTGAGCCATTTACCGTGTTTAAATAAAGTTGATTGTTGATTAATTAATTGATTGAAGACAAAAAAAAATGCTAATGCCCGGAAGGGAGGAGGGGGGGGGGGGGGGGGGTGGGGGGTTGGGCGCAGCTGAAATTGACTGAAGCATAACCATGATGGTTTTCTTGTTTTTTATCGTCATGAATTATTAACTATGATAGACACACTTTTGAATGTGTACAAAAATAGTGGAAATTACTTCCTCCCTGCTGTATCCTACTCTCCTCCCTTTTGTCTAGCTGACTGACAAGAGTTTACAGTTACATGACATGGATAAAAGGACCCCTTCCATTACTGCGGACGGCCGTTATTTATTGCTTTTAAATCTTCTACTATTTTTTGCTGTCTCATCTTCAAACAGTCATTGTACAAACGAATGGTGCGAGAAAAAGTCTTTGTCTCTTAAAACCGACGCCAAACACAATTCGTCCCTAGCTGGATATGTTTTTGAGGCCTTGAACGTTTCGATCTGGAAAGAATGTTTTCAGGTGTGCCTGAGCAAATGTCTGTGCCACTCGTTTAACTTTAACAAACTCAACAAAACCAAAAATTGTGAGCTGAACGATGCAACAGCAACACTGGAACCGAAGTCCCTGGAGAAAAGAGAAGGCATAACTTATTACGAAATAGGGAGGTCTTACTTCAACAAAGAGGTAATTTTAGTTTTATTCCCAGCTCCGCTAAGGGTCATTTTTTTAATGGATCAACAAGCAAAAATTTATCTTTTAAATTTTTTTCGGTCTCTGTTGTTTCAGGCGTTAGCTTGTGGTAAACTTAACAACCACACTCTGCTCAAAAACATAATTTAAATTCGGTGTCCCTTTTTTCCACAAACATTAGAAAGACTGAAAGGAGACATTATTTAAAGCGATTAGTACTACTGGTTACAAAAACTCATTCGTTTTCCAAGTGCGCTACATGTTAAAAACTATTAACAAATTAAAATGCAAAGGTTTGCCTTCCCTCCTCCGATTTACACTTTTTAAATATTTAAAATAAAACTGAGTATCATAATCAAAGAATTTTTAGGAAAGGTTTTAACTGTCAAAATTACCGTTGAACTACTACAATACATACATACTTTATTGTTAAGGCTTGCCTAGGCTTGCCCGGTAAGTAACTTTAGTCCGGTTTGCTAAAACCTCTATTTCGAGTCTATTAAAAGGAAAATAGGACTAAGAGAAGCGATCACCTAGCAACGCGAGAAACGGCTTACTATATCTATTTAGCGCTAAAACTCGGATATATAAACAAAACACATACAGAAAGTGGTGCTAAAAAGTCTTTATTTCAATTTAGCTTATGTCTTCTTATTTAGCGCTAAAACTCGGATATATAAACAAAAGACATACACATACAATAAGTGGAGCTGAACACTCTTTATTTCAAGTTTGTTTGACAAATGCAAAACCATTTTCTCCTATCTATCTCCAGGAAATGAAAAACTATTAAAGTCTCAGCGTTTCACGCAGCGTTAGTCAGTTAATTATGTGAGTTCGCAAGCCCAAAGGTGAATACAAATTAGTTCATCTCTACAGGAAAAACCCAAGGGAGCATCTTCACTTATTAGTATAAACAATCAATTGTAACACGCGACTAATAACGGCTAGCAATAGAACCAGGCAAGAGATACTGTTTTAAAAAATTTATTAAAAAGCAATGACAAAAAGAGTCAAATACACAGCGATTTGTAAGGGATTGAAATTAATTAATCCTCTTCTTCGTTCTCCTCTTTAGAAGGGGGATGGTGCGTTTATTTCGAAGTAATTGTCCGCTGGGAGTCCAGAAAAGAATATCTTTGGAAGCGGCCATACTATGCAGCAAATCAAAAGCACGCTTTTCCGACACTGCTCGGGAAAGATGAGTCAAAACATCTTTTATTCTTGGTTCTTTATCTGTTCGCTTTCATCACCAGAACTTTCGCTTTCTTCATGTTTACTTTTGTGTTCTTCTTCAACCAAATCTGTCTTTCTCTTCATTTTGATGAGTACCCGAGACAGACTTAGCTTCGAATGATCAACTTAGCGATGCGTCACCTCTTTTATAGCATTAGAAATCCTAAGCTTGAGACAACAGGGGCTAATACATCTTCAATAAAACCACTACCCTCTTGTACAAGGACTCGCTTCTTTGTTTTGTAAGGGACTTTTGGACTGGCCAGGTCAAATTGGCATTCGCTTCTAACAAGTAAATATGCAAGACCTGCTCATGTTTTTAACTAGTAAGCTACCGAGTATCCTTTTTGGCATTCTGCTCGGTTGCTTATGGGACGTTTGGCTGTGTGTGGAATTTATCTTGTAGGTTTGACTCGACAAAAGAGTTTTTGCGTTTGTTACCCCGTTATTATCGACAATTTGTTTGGAAAATATAATCCTGCACTCCTATCTTGCTTTCCCACAATAGTTTCTCATAAAATGTTACAAATTATAAAAATTCCTTTGTGAAAATTTTAGAATAGCAGAATGAAAACGTTTCATTTGACTGGTCACACCAGAGCAGGATTTCATCCACGGACTCAAAAGTCAGAATTACATTAAGATCACATGTCGCATGATTAACTTTGCGAGACAATGGGATGTTTAATCTGACAAAGACCTTGTTTCTCTGTAGAGTGGTCTTCATAAAAGCTGTTCTGATCAAACTTGTCGTAACAAGTGCTGTGAGTCCAACCCCTGTCAACACGGAGGCACGTGTCATGAAGTGTGTGACGTCACAAAGAGAAGATTCAACTGCACATGTCTACCAGCCTTTGGCGGACACAGGTGTCAATTATTTAAGCCTCGTTCATGTGCGCACGTCATGAAATTTTCCAAATTGAAAACCAGTGGAATCTACCGCATTATGGACTACAACAACATTTTGTTTCCAGTCTACTGCGACTTTGGTTCTGAGCCTGGCATGGCATGGACTCTGATCCAGTCCCACTCCTTCCTAAACAATGACGCGTTCAAAGATAAACCATTCTACCTGCATGACATGCCAATCAATCAAGATGCACCTGAATGGAACAGCTACCGTCTGTCAATGTCCCGTATAACATCAATCCAAAAGTTCTCCACCCACTGGCGAGCCACTTGTAATTTTCCAACAGATGGCGTGGACTACCGGGATTACTGGAGGGTCTCCCTTACTAATTTGGATCTTCTTGTGAAGCGTCCAATACCAATCTTGTGTGTTTTCGCCGAGTTGATCAATGTCCGTGGAAATAACTGCACCAACTGCACAGTTGTGACCGGCTACGGTGAGGGAATGTCTCTGTTCATGGACAGCTGGTTTAGCAAGTATACATGTGAATTTGATGGACAGCCTGGGGGAGTACATAACGAAGACAACTTTGGTCATTACGGTTTTACTAACCCTGCTTTCCGCTGCACCTCCTCAGTGAATTCGACTTCTCAGTTCTGGCTCGGAAGTTTTTAAGAACGCGTGTAAAAAACATCGAAAGTTGATTCCTTTGTTATCACATTCTTATTATTGCACCAGAGTTAAACTACAATAAGAAACAAGTCTGTATTAACAGTGGAGAGATTAAGATCGTGTCAAATGGCACGCGCGTAATTTGTACAAGGTGACAAAAAGGTTTCCGTAACTTGCCATTTGCTATTTGGTTATACCCACAAAAAAATACTAAAGAAGTATCATTTTAGGTTCATCCATATGAATTATTTCCAACGAGCAGTTTTAATCAGTCTCTTCATTTCTTGATCATGATTTGAACAAATTATGAACTTGACGTTTGCTGTTCATCATCATCATCATCATCATCATCATCATCATCATCATTTATTAGCCTTTGTGTTAGAACAAATTTTAAAGTATACAGCAAGTTGTTAGGCGAGGCCTAGGAGACCTCAAGAACCCACCAGGCTTATAGGAGAGGCCACCTCAGTTCGCCGTAAATGTGAATTTTAAGTCTCTCCGGGGTGACATACAAAATCGTACTAACGTTTTAGTAATTCTTCAAGAGTACAAATTAACTTTTTCACATTAGTTAAAGGTCAAGTAGAAATATTTCAGTCTTTGTTTGCAATTTATGTGCTCGTATTATAGTTACAAAAAAAGCTGGTACCGACCTTTTTTACATCTAACAAACCCTCTTGCGTAGACCGCGTAGGGTGTTACCCAAACAGAACGAGAAAGATAAACAGACGTAAGCGTTTTTTACTTTTTTATTCGTTTTCCTACATCATACCTTTTGCAAAACCTTTAACATCAAGTGGGTTTCTCAGCGAGCAACAAAATTTCTGAGCAAAACGATGTCTTTGGGGCACAGCGGAAAAAAGAATATAAAGTGCGGAAATTTTGGGGTTTGTGGTGCATAAAGTTCGCCTGCAGTTTAGCAAAACTGATTCTAAAAAAAAGGCAAAAGTAAAATGAGTTTTTACAGGGCATTTTCAGTGATTTTGAAACATTTTTACACTTTATTAAATCAAAGGTAATAAAAGCGCACGGGGTTCTCGTTTACCATATATATAAACATTTATTCCTTTCAAATAAAATAAAACTTGGAATTAGTGGAAGTAATGTATCAGATATGTAGTCTGCTCAACAGCCGTTCTTTTAATCTTTGTGTCATCAGGGAAGGAGCCTTGCTTGACGACTCGAAAAAAGGCTGTGAAGCAGACCAACTTGATAATTTGAGGTGTCTGGACACTCAATGAAACACTGAGTGGAGTGTTTGATATAGCCCGTCAAATAATAAATAAAAAGTAATCAAAAACAGTCTAAACCAAACCTCTGTAACTATGATGGTTTTCTTTTTATATCATCCTATGATTATTAATGAGATGATAAACACGGCTTTGAATTTGAAAATCGTGGAATTTACTCTCTTCCAATGGTATCCCAACCTCCTCCCTGTTGCAAAACTGATTGACAAGAGTCTTACAGCTTAACGGCATTGATAAAGGTGCCAATTCCATAACTTTGGACGGTCGTTCAGTTTTATAGCTTTTTGATCTTCAAACAGTCATCGCGCGTACAAATGGATGGTGCATAATGTTTTTGAGGCTTTTAACGTTTTGATCTGGAAAGAATGTTGTTACGTGTACGCAAGGAAATGCGTGTGCCACTCCTTTAACTCATCTATGGTAGAATAGAACAGGTATTGACACATCTGTAACTATGATGTCTTTCTTGTTTTTTATCGTCATGAATTATTGAGATGATAGACACTTTTAAATATGTAAAAATAGTGGAATTTACTCTCTCCCTACTGTATCCCACTCTCCTCCCTTTTGTCTAGCTGATAGACAAGAGTTTTACAGTTACATGTCATGGATAAAAGGACCCCTTCCATGACTGCGGACGGCCGTTATTTATTGCTGTTAAATCTTTTACTATTTTTTGCTGTCTCATCTTCAAACAGTCATTGTACAAACGAATGGCGCGAGAAAAAGTCTTTGTCTCTTAAAACCGACGCCAAACACAATTTGTCCCTAGCTCGATATGTTTTTGAGGCCTTGAACGTTTTGATCTGGAAAGAATGTTTTCACGTGTGCGTGACAAAATGTCTGTGTCACTCGTTTAACTTTAACGAACTCAACAAAACCAAAAGTTGTGAGCTGAACGATGCAACAGCAACATTGGAACCGAAGGCCCTGAAGAAAAAGAAAGGCGTAGCTTATTACGAAATAGGGAGGTCTTACTTTGACAAGGAGGTAATTTTGCTTTTAGTCACAGCTCCGCTCCGCTAAGGGTCATTTTTTTAGTAGATCGACCGGAACTTAAGCGTTCCAGCAAAAAATCAACCTTTAAATTTTTTTTGATCTTTGTTGTTTCAGGCGTTAGCTTGTGGTAAACTTAACAACCACACTCTGCTCAAAAATATATTTGAATTCGGGTCCCTTTCTTCCACAAACATTAGTAAGACTGAAAAAAAAAAATTAAATAAATAAAATAAGACATTATTTAAAGGGATTAGTACCATTGGTTACAAAAACTCATTCGGTTTCCAGGTGGACTACATTTTAAAACTATAAACAAATTAAAATGCAAAGGTTTGCCTTCCCTCCTCCGCTTTACACTTTTTAAATATTTAAAATAAAACTGAGTATCATAATCAAAGAATTTTTAGAAAAGGTTTTAACTGTCAAAATTACCGTTGAAAGAGAAAGATATTTTGTCCAGTCATTTTCAGGTTCACAATAAAAAATACATTTGTTTGGAGTTTAGTATGAGAAGAGATGTGGGACATAGACACCTGCCTGGAAAGACAAGTGATCGTTTTACATTCTAATGTTTTCACCGTTTTGTTTTAATTGTTTTACTTCTTATTTCAATAGTCCATTCACAATATTACAAAACGCATGCTAGTAGTCTTGCCTCAGCAAAATTAAGCCTCGTTGGTGCGTTCCCTTGCATTTTGGGTGCGTTCCCTTTACTAATATGCATAAGGGTTGAGTCTATGACGTCATCCATCGTTATAACCTAGAGAAAAAGTGTGTTCCTCTATGCTAATTAAGTGTCTAATTAGTATCTAGCCATATCTAGGTAAAAATGTGTTCCTCCATACTAATACCTGTCTTCCTGCAAACTAATTCGGTATAGGTTTACTAATGAGGGTCTCTCTACTACAATACGTACATACTTTATCGTTACCTCTTCAAAGGGGTTTTCCTGGTTTTCAATAGGAACAATAGGCTTGCCTAGGCTTGCCCGGTAAGTAGCTTTAGTCCGGTTTGCTAAAACCTCTATTTCGAGTCTATTAAAAGGTAAATAGGAATAAGAGAAGCGATCTCCTGGCAACGCGAGAAACGGCTTACTATATCTATTTAGCGCTAAAACTCGGATATATAAACAAAACACATACAGAAAGTGGTGCTAAAAAGTCTTTATTTCAATTTAGCTTATGTCTTCTTATTTAGCGCTAAAACTCGGATATATAAACAAAAGACACACACATACACTAAGTGGAGCTGAACACTCTTTATTTCAAGTTTGTTTGACAAATGCAAAACCATTTTCTCCTATCTATCTCCAGGAAATGAAAAACTATTAAAGTCTCAGCGTTTCACGCAGCGTTAGTCAGTTAATTATGTGAGTTCGCAAGCCCAAAGTTGAATACAAATTAGTTCATCTCTACAGGAAAAACCCAAGGGAGCATCTTCACTTATTAGTATAAACAATCAATTGTAACACGCGACTAATAACGGCTAGCAATAGAACCAGGCAAGAGATACTGTTTTAAAAAATTTATTAAAAAGCAATGACAAAAAGAGTCAAATACACAGCGATTTGTAAGGGATTGAAATTAATTAATCCTCTTCTTCGTTCTCCTCTTTAGAAGGGGGATGGTGCGTTTATTTCGAAGTAATTGTCCGCTGGGAGTCCAGAAAAGAATATCTTTGGAAGCGGCCATACTATGCAGCAAATCAAAAGCACGCTTTTCCGACACTGCTCGGGAAAGATGAGTCAAAACATCTTTTTATTCTTGGTTCTTTATCTGTTCGCTTTCATCACCAGAACTTTCGCTTTCTTCATGTTTACTTTTGTGTTCTTCTTCAACCAAATCTGTCTTTCTCTTCATTTTGATGAGTACCCGAGACAGACTTAGCTTCGAATGATCAACTTAGCGACGCGTCACCTCTTTTATAGCATTAGAAATCCTAAGCTTGAGACAACAGGGGCTAATACATCTTCAATAAAACCACTACCCTCTTGTACAAGGACTCGCTTCTTTGTTTTGTAAGGGACTTTTGGACTGGCCAGGTCAAGTTGGCATATTCGCTTCTAACAAGTAAATATGCAAGACCTGCTCATGTTTTAAACTAGTAAGCTACCAAGTATCCTTTTTGGCATTCTGCTCGGTTGCTTATGGGACGTTTGGCTGTGTGTGGAATTTATCTTGTAGATTTGACTCGACAAAAGAGTTTTTGCGTTTGTTACCCCGTTGTTATCGACAATTTGTTTGGAAAATATAATCCTGCACTCCTATCTTGCTTTCCCACAATAGTTTCTCGTAAAATGTTACAAATTATAAAAATTCCTTTGTGAAAATTTTAGAATAGCAGAATAAAAAGGTTTCATTTGACTGGTCACACCAGAGCAGGATTTCATCCACGGACTCAAAAGTGAGAATTACATTAAGATCACACGTCGCATGATTAACTTTGCGAGACAATGGGATGTTTAATCTGACAAAGACCTTGTTTCTCTGTAGAGTGGTCTTCATAAAAGCTGTTCTGATCAAACTTGTCGTAACAAGTGCTGTGAGTCCAACCCCTGTCAACACGGAGGCACGTGTCATGAAGTGTGTGACGTCACAAAGAGAAGATTCAACTGCACATGTCTACCAGCCTTTGCGGGACACAGGTGTCAATTTAAGCTTCGTTCATGTGCGCACGTCATGAAATTTTCAAAATTGAAAACCAATGGAATCTACCACATTATGGACTACAACAACATTTTGTTTCCAGTCTACTGCGACTTTGGTTCTGAGCCTGGCATGGCATGGACTCTGATCCAGTCCCACTCCTTCCAAAACAATGACCCGTTCAAAGATAAACCATTCTACATGCATGACATGCCAATCAATCAAGATGCACCTGAATGGAACAGCTACCGTCTGTCAATGTCCCGTATAACATCAATCCAAAAGTTCTCCACCCACTGGCGAGCCTCTTGTAATTTTCCAACAGATGGTGTGGACTACCGGGATTACTGGAGGGTCTCCCTTACTAATTTGGATCTTCTTGTGAAGCTTCCAATACCAATCTCGTGTGTTTTCGCCGAGTTGATCAATGTCCGTGGAAATAGCTGCACCAACTGCACAGTTTTGACCGGCTACGGTGAGAGAATGTCTCTGCACATGGACAGCTGGTTTAGCAAGTATACATGTGAATTTGATGGACAGCCTGGGGGAGTACATAACGAAGACAACTTTGGTCATTACGGTTTTACTAACCCTGCTTTCCGCTGCACCTCCTCAGTGAATTCGACTTCTCAGTTCTGGCTCGGAAGTTTTTAAGTATGCGTGTAAAAAACAGCGAAAGTTGATTCCTTTGTTATCACATTCTTATTATTGAACCAGAGTTAAACTACAATAAGAACCAAGTCTGTATTAACAGATCGATCACGTTTATGTAAAATGGTACGCGCGTAATTTGTACAAGGTGACAAAAAGGTTTCCGTAACTTGCCATTTGCTATTTCGTTATACCTACAAAAAAATACTAAAGAAGTATCATTTTAGGTTCATCCATATGAATTATTTGTAACATGCAGTTTTAATCAGTCTCCTCATTTCTTGATTTGAAAAAATTATGAACTTGACGTTTGCTGTTCATCATCATCATCATCATCATCATCATTATCATTTATTAGCCTTTGTGTTAGAACAAATTTTAAAGGATACAGCAAGTTGTTAGGCGAGGCCTAGGAGACCTCAAGAAACCACCAGGCTTATAGGAGAGGCCACCTCAGTTCGCAGTAAATGTGAATTATAAGTCTCTCTGGGATGACATACAAAATCGTACTAACGTTGTAGTAGTTCTTCAAGAGTGCAATTAACTTTTTCGCATTAGTTAAAGGTCAGGTAGAAATATTTCAGTCTTTGTTTGCAATTTATGTGCTCGTATTATAGTTACAAAAAAAGCTGGTACCTACCTTTATTATATCTAACAAACCCTCTTACGCAGACCGCGTGGGGTGTTACCCAAACAGAACGAGAAAGATAAACAGATGTAAGCGTTTTTTACTTTTTTATTCGATTTCCTACATCATACCTTTTGCAAAACCTTTAACAATAACATCAAGTGGGTTTCTCAGCGAGCAATAAAATTTCTGAGCAAAACGATGTCTTTGGGCCAAGAATATAAAGTGCGGAAATTTTGGGGTTTGTGGTGCATAAAGTTCGCCTGCAGTTTAGCAAAACTGATTCTAAAAAAGGCAAAAGTAAAATGAGTTTTTACAGGGCATTTTCAGTGATTTTGAAACATTTTTACACTTTATTAAATCAAAGTTAATAAAAGCGCACGGGGTTCTCGTTTACCATATATATAAACATTTATTCCTTTCAAATAAAATAAAACTTGGAATTAGTGGAAGTAATGTATCAGATATGTAGTCTGCTCAACAGCCGTTCTTTTAATCTTTGTGTCATCATGGAAGGAGCGTTGCTTGACGACTCGAAAAAAGGCTGTGAAGCAGACCAACTTGATAATTTGAGGTGTCTGGACACTCAATGAAACACTGAGTGGAGTGTTTGATATAGCCCGTCAAATAATAAATAAAAGGTAATGAAAAACAGTCTAAACCAAACCTCTGTAACTATGATGGTTTTCTTTTTATATCGTCTTCTGATTATTAATGAGATGATAAACACGGATTTGAATGTTAAAATCGTGGAATTTACTCTCTTCCAATGGTATCCCAACCTCCTGCCTGTTGCCAAACTGATTGACAAGAGTTTTACAGCTTAACGGCATTGATAAAGGTGCCAATTCCATAACTTTGGACGGTCGTTCAGTTTTATAGCTTTTTGATCTTCAAACAGTCATCGCGCGTACAAACGGATCGATGGTGCGAGAAAAAGTCTTTGTTTCTTAAAACCGACACCAAACACATAATGTTTTTGAGGCCTTGCACGTGTTGATATGGAAAGAATGTTGTTACGTGTACGCAAGGAAATGCATGTGCCACTCCTTTAACTCGTCTATAGTAAAATAGAACAGGTATTCGCACCTCTGTAACTATGATGTTTTTCTTGTTTATTATCGTCATGAATTATTAAGATGATAGACACACTTTTGAATTTGTAAAAATAATGGTATTTACTTTCTCCCTAATGTATCCCACTCTCCTCCCTTTTGTCTAGCTGATTGACAAGAGTTTTACAGTTACATGAAATGGATAAAAGGACCCCTTTCATAACTGCGGACGGCCGTTATTCATTGCTTTTAAATCTTCTACTATTTTTTGCCCTCTCGTCTTCAAATGGTCATTGTACAAACGAATGGTGCGAGAAAAAGTCTTTATCTCTTAAAACCGACGCCAAACACAATTTGTCCCTAGCTGGATATGTTTTTGAGGCCTTGAACGTTTCGATCTGGAAAAAATGTTTTCACGTGTGCGTGAGAAAATGTCTGTGTCACTCGTTTAACTTTAACGAACTCAACAAAACTAAAAATTGTGAGCTGAACGATGCAACAGCAACATTGGAACCGAAGGCCCTGAAGAAAAAGAAAGGCGTAGTTTATTACGAAGTAGGGAGGTCTTACTTTGACAAGGAGGTAATTTTGCTTTTAGTCACAGCTCCGCTCCGCTAACGGTCATTTTTTTCGTGGATCAACTGGAACTTAAACGTACCAGCAAAAAATTACCGTTTAAATTTTTTTTAGTCTCTGTTGTTTCAGGCGTTAGCTTGTGGTAAACTTAACAACCACACTCTGCTCAAAAATATAATTTAAATTCGGGGTCCCTTTCTCCCACAAACATTAGTAAGACTGAAAAAAAAAGAATAAATTAAAACATTATTTAAAGGGATTAGTACTATTAATTACAAAAACTCATTCGTTTTCCAAGTGGGCTACATGTTACAAGGATAAACAAATTAAAATGCAAAGGTTTGCCTTCCCTCCTCCGCTTTACACTTTTTAAATATTTAAAATAAAACTGAGTATCATAATCAAAGACTTTTTAGAAAAGGTTTTAATTGTCAAAATTACCGTTGAAAGAGAAAGATATTTTGTCCAGTCATTTTCAGGTTTACAATAAAAAATACATTTGTTTGGAGTTTAGTATGAGAAGAGATGTGGGGAAAAAAAAGGAAAATACAGCTCACATAGACACCTGCATGGAAAGAACTGCTGATCATTTTACATTCTAACTTTTCAGTGGTTTTGTTTTAATTGTTTTACTTCTTATTTCAATAGTCCATTCACAGTATTACAAAACCCATGCTGATATATTTCAAATTTGATTGACCGCGAATGGCATAAATGTCGTCGGTTTCTAACGTTAAAAAGCAAAATAACTTAAATTATTAAAATCACTACTAGTATAAACTCTACCCAAATAGGAAGGTCAACTCTAAAGCCTTTTTTCTCTACAGACTAGTCTTCATAAAACCTGTTCTGATCAAACTTGTCATAACAAGTGCTGTGAGTCCAACCCCTGTCAACATGGAGGCACGTGTCATGAAGTGTGTGACGTCACAAAGAGAAGATTCAACTGCACATGTCCAACAGGTTTTAGTGGATTCAAGTGTCAAATTGTGCCCCCGCTGAAATCATGCAGAGACGTCATGTTGTTTGTGAAAACCAAATCCAATGGTATCTACAACATTGTTGACCAAAACAACATTTCGTTCCCAGTTTATTGCGACTTTGGTTCCGAGACTGGTATGCCATGGACTCTGATCCAGTCCCACTCGTTCCAAAACAATGGCGCCTTCACAGACAAACCATTCTACCTGTACGACCTGCCAATCAACCAAAATACACCTGAATGGAGTAGCTACCGTCTGTCGATGTCCTGTATGAAGTCAATCGGAAACATCTCCACTCACTGGCGAGCCACTTGTAATTTTCCTACAGATGGGATGGACTACCGGGATTACTGGAAAGTTTCTGTAGAAAATTTGGATCTTTTTGTGAAGCCTCCAACACATGACTTCTGTGTTTTCTCTGAGTTTGTCAACATTCGTGGAAATGAGTGCACCAACTGCACAGTTTTCACTGCGTACTCTGACACTTACACTCTGCACATGGACAGCTGGTTTGGCTACTCAAGAGGTTGTGAATTTGACGGAAAGCCTGGAGGAGTATATAACGAAGACAACTTTGGTCATTACGGTGCAAGTAACCCCGCTTTTCGCTGCACCTCGTCAGCGAACTCGACTACACAGTTCTGGCTTGGAAGTTCTTAGATGTCAAGCATTTATGTTGGCGCTGACGTTTACTGTATTGTAAATAGTCAAAATTCGCCCCATGTAAGAGAATCCAAGATAGTCTTGGATTCCGGATTCCAGGTACTAGATTCCAGTTTTTGTCAGTGAAACTTGGGTTCTGGATTCCGATCGTTTGTGGGATTCCGGATTCCTTGAGTTATATTCGGGATTCCAAAGCCCAGGATTTCGGATTCCACAAGTGAAATTTTCCGGATTCCAGAATCCGGAATCCCTTACATGGGGTGACAAAATATCAAGTTCATACAATGACACAACTTTTTACATATTACGTTCACATACCAGAAAAATATGACTGTTTTACTAACCCTGCTTTCCTCTGCACCTCCTCAGTGAATTCGACTTCTCAGTTCTGGCTCGGAAGTTTTTAAGTATGCGTGTAAAAATCATCGATAGTTGATTCCTTTTTTATCACATTCTTATTACTGCACTAGAGTTAAAGTACAATACGAACCAAGTCTGTGGTAACAGTGGAGAGATTAAGATCGATCACGTTTGTGTCAAATGACACGCGCGTAATTTGTACAAGGTGACAAAATGTTTCCGTAACTTTCATTTGCCATTGATTACTAAAGAAGTATCATTTCAGGTTCATCCACATGAATTATTTCTAACATGCAGTTTTAATCAGTCTCCTCATTTCTAGATTTGAAAAAATTATGAACTTGACGTTTGCTGTTCATCATCATCATCATCATTTATTAGCCTTTGTGTTAGAACAAATTTTAAAGTATACAGCAAGTTGTTAGACGAGGAGACCTCAAGAAACCACCAGGCTTATAGGAGAGGCCACCTCAGTTCGCAATAAATGTGAATTATAATAAGTCTCTCCGGGGTGACATACAAAATCTTACTAACGTTTTAGTACGTAATTCTTCAAGAGTGCAAATTAACTTTTTCGCATTAGTTAAAGGTCAAGTAGAAATATTTCAGTCTTTGTTTGCAATTTATGTGCGCGTATTATAGTTACAAAAAAAGCTGGTACCGACCTTTTTTACATCTAACGAACCCTCTTGCGTAGACTGCGTAGGGTGTTGCCTAAACAGAACTAGAAAGATAAACAGACGTAAGCGTTTTTTACTTTTTTATTCGATTTCCTACATCATACCTTTCGCAAAACCTTTAACAATAACATCAAGTGGGTTTCTCAGCGAGCAATAAAATTTCTGAGTAAAACGATGTCTTTGGGGCACAGCGGAAAAAAGAATATAAAGTGCGGAAATTTTGGGGTTTGTGGTGCATAAAGTTCGCCTGCAGTTTAACAAAACTGATGGGAAAAAAAGGCAGGCTTTGAATTTGAAAATCGTGGAATTTATTCTCTTCCAATGGTATCCCACTCCTTTAACTCATCTATGGTAAAATAGAACAGGTATTCACACTCTGTAACTATGATGTTTTTCTTGTTTTTTATCGTCATGAATTATTAAGATGATAGATACTCTTTTAAATGTGTAAAAATAGTGGAATTTACTTTCTCCCTAATGTATCCCACTCTCCTCCTTTTTGTCTAGCTGATTGACAAGAGTTTTACAGTTACATGAAATGGATAAAAGGACCCCTTCCATTACTGCGGACGGCCGTTATTTATTGCTTTTAAATCTTCTACTATTTTTTGCCCTCTCATCTTCAAACAGTCATTGTACAAATGAATGGTGCGAGAAAAAGTCTTTGTCTCCTAAAACCGACGCCAAACACAATTCGTCCCTAGCTGGATATGTTTTTGAGGCCTTGAACGTTTCGATCTGGAAAGAATGTTTTCACGTGTGCTTGAGCAAATGTCTGTGCCACTCGTTTAACTTTAACGAACTCAACAAAACCAAAAATTGTGAGCTGAACGATGCAACAGCAACACTGGAACCGAAGGCCCTGGAGAAAAGAGAAGGCATAACTTATTACGAAATAGGAAGGTCTTACTTCAACAAAGAGGTAATTTTAGTTTTATTCACAGCTCCGCTAAGGGTCATTTTTTTAGTGGATCAACCAGCAAAAATTTATCTTTTAAATTTTTTTCGGTCTCTGTTGTTTCAGGCGTTAGCTTGTGGTAAACTTAACAACCACACTCTGCTCAAAAATATAATTTAAATTCGGGGTCCCTTTTTTCCACAAACATTAGTAAGACTGAAAAAAAAAAAAAAGAAGAATGAGAATGAACTAAAAAAAATAGAAGGAGACATCATTTAAAGCGATTATTACTATTAATTACAAAAACTCATTCGTTTTCCAAGTGGGCTACATGTTAAAAGTATAAACAAATTAAAATGCAAAGGTTTGCCTTCCCTCCTCCGATTTACACTTTTTAAATATTTAAAATAAAACTGAGTATCATAATCAAAAAATTTTTTAGAAAAGGTTTTAACTGTCAAAATTACCGTTGAAAGAGAGAGATATTTTGTCCAGTCATTTTCAGGTTTACAATAAAAAATACATTTGTTTGGAGTTTAGTATGAGAAGAGATGTGGGAAAAAATGGAAAATACAGCTTACAAAATTACACAGACACCTGCCTGGAAAGAACAAGTGATCGTTTTACATTCTAATGTTTTCATGGTTTTGTTTTAATTGTTTTACTTCTTATTTCAATAGTCCATTCACAATATTACAAAATGCATGCTGATATTTTTCAAATTTGATTGACCGTGAATGGCATAAATGTCGTTGCTTTTTAACGCTAAAAAGCAAAATAACTTAAACTATTAAAATCATTGTAAACTCTACCCAAATAGGAAAGTCAACTCTAACGCCTTTTTTCTCTATAGACTAGTCTTCATAAAACCTGTTCTGATCAAACTTGTCATAACAAGTGCTGTGAGTCCAACCCCTGTCAACATGGAGGCACGTGTCATGAAGTGTGTGACGTCACAAAGAGAAGATTCAACTGCACATGTCCGCCCGCTTTCAGCGGATACAAGTGTCAATCCGTGCTTCGGTCATGTAAAGACGTCATGAAGTATAAAGATGTAAGCATCAAAGGCATTTACGAAATTGTGGGGAACAGTAACAATTCTTTCCCAGTCTACTGCGACTTTGGTTCCGAGCCCGGTATGGCATGGACTCTGATTCAGTCTCATTCCTTAGGAAATAATGGCGCGTTCGTAGGAAAACCATTTTACCAGCACGACATGCCCATCAATCAGGATACGCTTGATTGGAGTAGTTACCGTCTCTCGATGTCCCGTATAAAGTCAATTCAAAAAGTGTCCACTCACTGGCGAGCCACTTGTAATTTTATAACCGATGGAGTGGACTACCGGGATTACTGGAGAGTTTCCTTGACTAATTTGGATCTTCTTGTGAAGCCTCCAACCCCTGACTTCTGTCTTTTCTCTGAGTTTGTTAACGTGCGTGGAAATGAGTGCACCAACTGCACGGTTTTATCTGCGTATTCTGATGTCTGGACACTGCATATGGACAGCTGGTTTGGTTCATCTAAAGGCTGTGAATTTAATGGACTGTCAGGGGCAGTGTATAACGAAGACAACTTCGGAAACTACGAAGCAACTAACCCCGCTTTCCGCTGTACCTCTTCACAAAGCTCGACGAGTCAGATCTGGCTTGGTAGTTTTTAGGTGTAGATAAAAATGCAACGTAAAACTCAACGGTTTCTCCCATTCGCCGTCAGTACATATTGGAAGTTGTGTCAGTATACCTACACAACGTCTATCACCTACATATCGTCGGTAAGTATATGACAAAAAGTCACAATGCAACCGTTTTTGCGCACACGAAATACCAATGAAAACTTAAAGCCTTTTTGCATAACACGCCAATCAATAAGAAACTGTTTGATGAGAACTTACAGCTACCCAATTGAACATTTTGAATGACGTTGTCACGTATGAAGTCCATTCAAGACCTCTCTCTACTGACCGACGATCCACCTGATGACCGAAGACGTTAACTCCAGTGTGAAGATTGTAGAGTGGCAATGAAACGTTTGAACTCATTATGCACTTTGTATTTTTGTCACCAACAGTCCGCTCTCTTCCGCAGAGTCAATTTTTGAAGCAAGGACCAGCTTACAAAAAAGAAGGACTTGATCCTAATAAAGGATCTAATCAGCAATAAGTGAAAATTTAGACAAAAGAAGCAAGGCTGATTTCACAGTCAGGAATATGTATATATTTCTACCAATATTTCGGAAGGCACGGCCTTCCTTCTTGAGGGTCTTACATATAATGAAGAGGTTAAGCTAAGACGTTACAATTTGAAAATTAAAGAATAGCGTGCACTATGATACTATAATTGAGAAAAAAAAAATAAAGTGAACGTTGAAAACAAAAACCGTTGAAGTAGTGATTGAAAGATATTTGAAACACTGATATAAAAATAGTATAAATAAATGATAACAAATAGAAGAAGTAAAAACTGTAATACATTTCATCTTTCTTATTCATACCTAATGGTTCAAGAGTTTTACCTCTCTCGATGAGGTATGCTTCTCTAGCTTTTCGTACACTGTCTCTCGTAGATTTAATAAGCAGAGACCTGTTTTAGATTCCAGTTT
>OZ037777.1:867500-995000 GCA_964035525.1 Porites cylindrica
TAGGAAACTGAGTGAATCAAGTTTCAGGTCAGTTTTCATTCAGTTTCCCTAATCACTAAACTTGAGAGTCATTTTCCGTTTGCATGGGGTTTCAGTATTCCGGGTTTTAGGCAAACCCTTCTGGATCCTAAAATAAATGTATTAAAGTCCCCAAGAACTAAGGCCCATTTTCTCTCAACCAGTGGGGTATTAGTTTTTGTAGTCCCGGCCTGGAAATGTTGAAACTTAGAAATAGAATGGACGTGTATAAAAATTATCATGCAGTGTTGAAGATTTGCTAGGAGTATAATCGGGTTGGGTCATTAATTTTTTATATTTTTCTACTGGTTTATTAGATTGTTAGTCCCGTCATGTTTTATTTACTGTGACCATGTCATTACTTGGATTTTTATTTGGAAGCTTCAGGACCCCTTTTCCTGAAAAATAAAGTTTAAAGTGGGGGGGGATGAAGATATCCACATATGTGAATAAAAAGTTACGGAACAAAGAACAAGAGCCCTACTCCAAAATAGTTAGTGTTTAGTTCCCCATGTATGACCTTATCAAAGTTGTTTTGTTGTTCAAGCTGGTGGTGACTACTGGCAATAAAAGTCTATAAATTGCTTTATCTGTATGCACTGCTGTCAGTCATTTCAACATGTTGTGGGTACTGAGCTGGAGTGTTTCTTTGTCTGTTACTACATAACATTGTTTTCTTAGAAGAGAGGAAAAAATGATGATCTGATATATTTTTGTCATGATCCACCAACTGTCCTTGCTTTAAATAAAATAAATAATTATTTCATTAGGTCAACCTGTCATCAAGGCGCGAAAGACGTCTTATAAAATATTTTTGTACTCGGGGAGGTCAAAGCAATGACCATGTTTTATTTTCAAATTTTGAGCAAAAGTAATAACAACTTGTCCGCTTTTTTTATTGCAGTTTTTGCATCATTCACACTCGAAAGGCTGAGCTGCGTCGAGCAGTAGAGGAAAGGAGAAAGAGAAGGCACCATGAGGGTGATGGTGAAGAGAGTTATGATGGTGATAGAGAAAAACGAAGAAGAACATCAAGTTCAAATTCCCAGAAAAGTGATAAACTAGATAATCATTCTTCAGGTACAGTGTACATTTGTTGTTATTGAAGTACAGTCAGGTGAAAAGCCAAGATTTGCATTAAGTTTGTAATCCATCGTAAATAGGGTTCACTCAACATGTTGTACAGGCCATGTCAGGGTAAAATTCCGACAAGCGACATAGCCTTGAAACAGTGACATAGAACAACAGAAATGCTGACAAACGACACTAACATGGGTTGAAACTGTGACAGCGACAGAGAAAAATGCAAATACAATAGTACAATACGTATACCGGCAGTGACATGGCTTCCTCCTCAACATTGCAAAATGACAGGTTTTGAAAACGGTTTTTCCTAGGCATGCCAAGGAAACTGGGATAAGCTCTGGCTGTTTAGGCCTTTGGCTTGTGTGCTCCTTTTAAGCTTTACCTACCTTTTTGCCTTTTTAGATGACGAGGGTGGTGCTAGTGGCGATGATTACCTGAAAGTAGATAGTGCTTGGCATGGTGATATAGACAGTGATGCTGAATCTGTGGACAGTGAAGAAGAAGACCCTCTCAAGTAAGCTTTCGACATTTAGAACATGGAAGAGTTTGATAATGAATTTTGGGCATGTAGTTTACCAGTGTAAAGATGGCCACTTTTAATGATGTATTTTGTGTTTTGTTCACTTGTGTTCCGTAGTTTGTTTTAAAAGATGCCTAAAATAATACATCTTGTCATAACTATGAAGATGGATAACTGACATTTTTTGAAATGGTTGCACAGATGGCCAATAGGAGATTATATGCTTTTGTGTGTTACATGTAGCTCATCCCTGGTCAATCATTAAAACGCAGCTTAGCGTTATTATTTATTATTGTTTATGCTATAAAAATGATGTCAAGATCAACTTTTGCAAACCAGTTAGCAAGACGTAACATCCTTCTCCTAGGCATGCAGGCGTCTGGACAGTTGAGGAAGCAACAAGAATGTGCCGTGACAAGATGATCAGACTAAGATCTTTGTACATAGCTCAGTTCAAGAGACTACAACATGTGTTAAAAGAGAGAAAAAGAAAATACTGTCAGGCAATTCATGCTGAAGAAGAGGAGGAAGCAGGTATGAACTACATTTACTGGTATTACTACTTTTATTATTCATTCAAATATTTCTCAGTTTCTGGCTAAAATTCTGGCTAAAGTTTGGCTAAAATTTGGCTAAAATCCCGTGCATAATTCATCAGAACCAGCTACTGCTGACCAAATCTGGAAGAATTTTGTGATATGTGAAAAATGGCATCAGTTTTGCAGCAAAATTGCCAGATTATTTAAGAGTTACCCGAGAAAACCGGGTTTTAGGTTGAGTTACTTTGGTACTGAGTACAAAATGGTGGAACATTTCACGTGTTTCAAAAGGAAGAAATAGGCAAACTATTGGCTAAAAACATAGCAGGAAGAGTGAGAAGATTGTCAACTTGATGGATGACATCTGCTGCTTGGAGAATATTTGCAATACTGAACAACCCTTTATCTCCTAAACTTGCCGATAATTATGCAGGCATTGATGGAGGTAAGCATGATTCAGCTTGCTTTTAAACTAGGAAATTATTTTTAATGAATAATGAAACAATTATTGAAGTTGGCTTTCGTATCATCTGAAGAATTATGGAGATCTTGGAGGGTGTTATCCGTGGTGATTATAACACCCTCCTCAATGTCCATAATTCTTCAGATGATTCTCAGCCTCATCCGATAACATTATAATTAAATACAGTATGGTCACCAGTGGGCCAGGAAAATGTATGCTTGTTTTGCCGGGCATCCCAAAAAAAAGTGGCCATAATAATGAGGGGACCGTATTTCCGAGGCAGCCGTAAGGCAGGGTTTCACTGTATTACAAAAACCTCATCCAATAATATTGTTTATTATTTGTGTCCATAGGAGAGTGTAATCTGACACCCACACAACTTCTAGGTCACAAGCCCCTACATGAGCGTCCTGGCACTGAAACTTTGCTGCGAAAGCAGGCAAAAGAAAAGAAACAAGGAACAAACACGCGGCAGCAGGCTGTCTCAACTTTGCGCTGTACCTACTCTCCTGGGGGAAATAGATGCACTGAAAAGGTCTTGCCCCTTACAAAACACTGTATTAAACGTATCCTTTTTATCCTAGACTGACCAAAGTGGGAAATTTTCCACGGCCGTGGTGAAAAAGGGGAGCAAGTCATTGTTTGAAGTTTGAACTGGACCAAAATAGTTACAAGCTACAAGTTACAAGCTTCACCAAAGGGCCTGGAATACTCACAGAGCAAGCTCCCCTACAAGGGCCACAAAAAAATATTTCAAATTATAACTACACTGTACTAATAGTAATAATAATGACAACGTTCAGCTGGTAACAGTAGAAAGACGAACAATAACAAATAAATAGGGACAAACAAAGTCAAAGGAATCAGCAACACATTAATTTTGATCAAGCAAGTTTGTGATTGACTAGTGTCATACACACGCTCTTATAGGCCGAAGGGGTGTTGAGAGAGTGTGATACAAACACTTTTTGAAAAGCTTTAATATTTCTTGAAATGGCCCAATGAACAGTCAATAATTCGGAGATGGGATGCGGGGACAAGTGTTCCTGGTTCTTGGGGCTTTGACTATACAATATAGTTATCCTAGAAATCAAAGGGTTGTTTCAGGTCAATAGGTTCCTTGACCTGTCTGCAGACATCTGTCATGATCCAAATCAGCTGCTGTTTCAACAGTGTACATTCCAGTCAAAAGGGGAAAGCCAGTGTGACAGGAATGTTGCTAAGATCTTCAAACACACCTCATGTAGACTACACGTGGAGCTGCCATCAAGCATGAACAGACCAGATGTAAAGAAGGACTTGCAAGATGCGGAGGAAAGAGCGAAGTAAGTTGAGGGAAATCACTTCTGTAAAGGATATTAATTTGGAAAAAAGATCTAGAGTTAGTGCAAGATTTCCTATTACTGTTCAGGTGTTTGTCATTGTTAATTTTTGGTTGTTTCAGTAGTGGTACACAAACCACGGTTGTTTAACCATGCTTATTACCATAAAATCTGCATTCCTTGATTGTGAATTATCTTCAGAGATGATTAGACATGTGACAAGCTGTATCAAATTTTTAAAACTGAGTTTTTTATGTCATATCCATATACCTAGAAGTCAACACATTTTGTTCATTTTAACCCACGTCTGCAACAGTTTGGGCTTTGATTTCCTTCCAATCTAATCACTAAGCAATCTTTCTTTGCAGATTAAGAAAAGCCAGAGCTTTAGAACTAAAAGATCAACCTGATGTGCCAGAAGCCTTGCAACAGAAATCTATTGCTCTTTTGCCACCACCTATCACTGACCAGACAGAAGAAACCACAACCATCAGCTCCGAACCACAGCAAGATTCAACATCTATTGCCACTGACAGTCTGTGTGCTGGATCAGAGAAAATGGATGTTGATGTCAGCGATGATACCCGAAAATCTACAACTGAAGGTGCTGTTACAGCAGCATCTTCAACTAGGTCAAGCACGGAATCAGCATCAGATCCTTCAGAGAGTATCTCTCCTGGTTTTGCAGCTGCAAGCCTTGTAGCAGTTTGTAGCAGTCCTCAGTTACCATCGCAGGGGACACCACTATCAAGTGTCAGTGACATGAACCAGTCTTCAGAGTCAGACAACAAAACAGTGACAACCAACAGTGGTGATAAGCAGCAAAGTAAAAGTGATGCTTCTTCTGACGCTTTAAAAAGGGACGCAGAGCGCAAGCCGCCTGAAGCTGCAGCAGAAGGAAGCTTAAAAGGCACCAGCTTGTCAACAGCAGTTGGCCAGGACGAAGTGTCATCAAAACCTCAAGAACTGGCAAAAACAGACTCTTCTGCAGACACCCAGGCAGTCATCCCTGATTCTGAAGCACATCAAACTAAACAGACCACAGCAGAGACAAATGTTGCCAAAGACAGCACTGAAGAAAACATTACGCCATTTTCAACTTCTACATCACAGAATGTTACTCAAGACACTTCCCAGACTGTTGCATCACAAGATATATTGATGACTCCCTCAAAGGTCATCTCACCCACCACAAAATCTGTGGACACTGAGGACACTGTTCAGATTTCCTCCAAGAGTGCTTCACAAGGTACAGTCATTGCCACAAAAGTCACCTCTCCCACTTTAAGTACAGCTTCATTACATGAGTCATCCACAGACCTGGCAAAGGTTCCTTCAAAAACGGCCTCTAGCTCCTTGAAGCTCACCTCTTCTGCAATGATAAAAGTAGGGTTGGGGGAATCCTCAGAAGGTTCAGCACTGGATACTTCAAAGGATACAATGCAGAGTTCCACAAAAAGTTTCATACAAGAGGTAGCAAAGAACACTCCTCCAAGTGCCTTGACAGCCCCACCCAATGCCCCAAAACAAGTAATACAGGTGCCACCTTTGGTGTATTTATCACAGCCGTCAACTGCCAGTTCTTCAGCACCTCAACCATCCAAGGCAAGTACTACAAAGGGTCACATGACAAGCGACACACCCCGCCCTACCCCTGTCAAACCATTTCAGCACCTACCATCAGGAATGACATCATCTAGTTCCAAGCAATTCAGTGCAATTACTTCTGTGATAAGCAAGGACACAAACAGGGAGACAAAGACGGACAACATCAAAACTAAAGATCCAGTAGATACAGGAAAACTTTAGCTGTAAATGGTACTTACCAGTGCTGGGCTGTAATTACAGTTTTTTGGTGTCGCTTTGAGCATTTGGGACATTTTGATAAAAGTTATCCCTATATAATCTAGAGTTGTTTTCAAGTGATATTGGATTAACAAAAAATGAGCTCGAAATTAGGTGCCTTTTATGTGGTAAAAGCTACAGCTGTACAAAGGAAGGCCTAGTGAAGTAGACCAAGACACTCAAGCAATACCATAGGCAAGAAGGAAATAGTCAAGTATTTATATATCTTGGTACCTATAATAATCATATGAAGTACTGACTGTGTGCCAGGGGATGAACTGCTGTCCAGCATTTTGGAATTGAACATCACCTTAACTACATTTAGCTACTTGCATGTGAAACAGTCAGTTCATATTTGCCAGAGTGTAGATGTCCAGAAATAAGAAAAGATAAGATCTTTTAAAATGTATCTACATAATTTTAAAGTCAAGCCATTACTGAATTAAAAGAGGTTGGGGTTCTTTTTCCTCTAACTCTTTTTTAATCTTGCTTTTAGGGATTCTGTCATCCTCAGAGACCCAGGGGCAGATAGTGGGGGCGAGGGAAAGTCTAAACAGGCAGAAAAATATGGCACAAAAGAAAAGTGAAGAACGGCCAGAAGAGCCCCTGGGGACAATGCCTTACCAGACCAGTTCCAAACGGTCGCCGCCGTTCTGGTTTCTGACTGGCACCAATCAGAAGCCGCAACGGCGGCGACCGTTTGGAACTGATCTGGTAAGACATTGTCCCTAGGGGCTCTTCTGGCCGTTCTTCACTTTTCTTTTGTGCCATATTTTTCTGCCTGTTTAGACTTTCCCTCACCCCCACTATCTGCCCCTGGGTCTCCGAGGATGGGATTCTGTTTGATAAGTAGTTATTTCTGAGTAAGAAAGGAGCTTCTTGTCAATAGTTGAGAGAATGAGCAATGAATGAATTTTCATGCATTGTCCCTGTGGTTGCAAGGATCACTTTCACCTTTTCCTCTACAGGGCTCGAAATTGTGACTGATAGGGTCGCCAATGTGACTAACATTTTCTCCTTGGCAACTAAGAATTCTGGTTTAGTCACCACTTTGGCGACCAGATTTCTCAGCTACGACTCTATTTCTCTAGTTGGTCGCCGATTTTTTAATTTCGAGCCCTGCTCTACTTGCTTTCCATCTCCAGTCCAGAAACCTCAACAAAGTGTTGACATCCCTTTTTTGTTCCTCAACAACACTACTGGAACCAAACAGAACTATGAATTAATCTATCCTTAACCCATTAGACCAACGAGTGACCAACATCAATTTTCTCCTTACAATAACAATACATAATCAAGAGACTGGGTTGCGAGAATTGATAAAATGATCACTTGCGAGAAAATGCTTTGATCTTAAATTCTCTCAACTAGTTTTTTGAGGAAATGTCTGGAGATCAGCGTAGAGAATTTTTATGTTGATATTGGAGCTTAAAGGGTTGATTGTTCACCCCACGTTAGGTAATCCAAGACAATCTTGGATTTCATGCTGTGAATTCTGGATTCTAAGTACTGGATTGTAAATTCCTTGTCAGTTGAACTTGGATTAGGTACAAATTCCAAAGCCCAGGACTCTGGATTCAACAAGCAGGAATTTCTCAGATTCCAGAATCCAGCTTACCTTAAACTGGGGGTGAACTGGTTGTGTCAAGAGATGCATCGAGTTAATGCCATCAAACTTTTTCTGGAATGTTTAACACTTTTAACCCTAAGATCAAAATTTAAATTCCCATTTGTTGCTCCTATTGATTTCCTACAGAAGTAGTGGGGAGAAGTTGATAAAATATCAAGCAAATTCATCTTGTGTGATCATGTCTGTAATTCCCATGACCATGCTCTTTTACAAAGCATTGACATTACAAGGAGAAATTTGATGCTGATCACTCTTAGGGCTGAAAAGGGTTAACTTCTCGATATAGACTGGCCAGTATCCAGATAACCTGAATTTCATCTGATTGCTTTGAGTCGTTTTCTCCTCTCGGCAGGGAGTAAGGGAGGGAGGGAGTAATAACGACTCAAAGTAATTGGATGAAATTCAGGCTAATACCCAGACAGTGACTTCACATTTTCTCTCCAAAGTAACTGAAAAGTTAGAGGCTCAGCAAATGTCCCACCACATATCTTCTTATCAACTGTAACTCCAGAATTATCCCCTCACTTTTCCTTGAAGAAAAAAATGAGAGAATTTGATAAGAGATCGCAGCTTTTTTCTCTCTTGATGATTTTCTTAATTCTTAGAACCTTCTCTCTTAAATGTGCATTGATTTTTTTGACAAAATTGATGTTAGGTCAGTCTACCATCCATTGCTGACTCAAGAGCCTTAAGTCCTCATTTTTGGCCTCATGGGTCCAAATCTCAATTCCAGGGTTCAATCATAAAAACTGGGGTAGAGAATGTGCTGGACCAAAGGTCTTCCCACCCTTAGTCATTAGCAGTAGTGAGGGTTCCTGTTTGGGCCCGCTTTTGTTCTTTGTTTACGTGGGTGAACTATTTTTAACTAGGGCTTAGTGGGGGAATTTTTGTTATTTTTGGGGAAGCCCTGTTTGGTTGACTAAAGTACACACGAAAGGCTGTGAATATTTTGCGCACTACAGATGGGCTGGTGGGAGCGGTTATGGAATAGAGATTTCTCAACCAAGTGAGAGTCTGTGTACCCTGATTCCAGAGGTTTTATCTTGCTCTCACTCTTTCACAAAGAAAAATTTCAAGAGAAACCTCTCGGACCAGGGTAGAGTCTAGGGTTACCCTCTCTGGTTTTGGTAATGCACATAAAAATCTCAAATTTTAGTTCCTCCAACCAACACTCACAACCACAGTACAAACAGCAAAACGTGGGCATGCCACTTCTGACAGATGTACTTAAAAAGACTCTTTTCAGAGAAAAATCTTGCATTGCTTAACCACTGACCATTTTAAGCCCTGAAGGGAACAAACAACTACTTTCTTCTTACAATATCTTCGCTTAATCAAAGGTTGAAGTGCTAGTCTTCTTTGCAGCCTTTTTAGTGTTATCATACATTAAAAAATTAAAAAATGATTACAAGGGAGGCTCTTGCTGTAAAATTCCCTTTACATTATGTTGAACTGCTCTAGAGTTCACTTCTTGTCTTTGATGCTGAGGGAGATCTGGGTATGCTACGACCATAAATTTGACTGGTGCGATCATGCAGTTCTCCCCAAGGAATCGTTTTTCTTGACTTTAATCTTGATTGCATAAGCCCATTATCAAAAATTACAATGTACAGTACACCCATTACTGGGAAACTCTAGAGATATAAAAATGTTCTTGAAACAATGGGAGTTCAAGGAGGCCAGAGGTGAATTCCTGTACACTCTGATAGGTCATATATTAGGAAAACATCTTTTGAGAAGTTTGAGAGAATTCATAGATCAGATGTCGAATCTAAAGAGAACCAAAAACGGGTTCTGTGGTAATAGCATATATGGCTGTCTAAATTGATTATGTAGCACAAATTGAAAGTGTCTCTAACGAATAAAGAGAGTGGAATGAAGAAAGCTGTTTCACAAAATAGATTTGGCAATCTCCTTGCTGGCATAAAATAATATGCATGCATGTCATAATATTGTACAGTCCTCCTTTTTGTCTACATTTCCATCTTGATCATGATTTTCTATTTCTTTTATAAGGGTCTGGAAAATTTCTTGCACACTCTGTGTAAAAAAGAAAAAAAGAAACACAAAGTGAAGTACATCACATAACATACAGGTATATAAATCCACAGGCAATTGACATGTACCCACTTTTTCAGTGAATTTTGCCAAGCAATTTACATGAAATGTTGACAAGTCTAACGCTGAGTCTTCATTATTATTGGGAAATATGCTCACATTATTTTGTATCTCCATTTGTTTCTTATTGATTATCATACAGTGAAATAAGACAAAATAAAACTTGAACTAATGGTAAAAAATTGTACATAATGGCATGAAGAGTGGTCAGTAAGTGATTGCTGTCCAAATGTCAACTCTTGGGTAACAGAAACAGGATGTGTCCAAGATGACTTACACTATTTTCCTTGGCAGATGATTCAAAGAATGCAGCTTTCCAAGAGTCAGCCAGTGATTTTCCTGTTTTGTAAGTAACAACCCTAAAATGGAAGTACCAGAGTCATAAAGGTCAAATAAACTTTAACTGCCAGATCATTATTTCAGCTTTTTTTAGTCTGAATAACCCTGAGTGCATGTACACTGTATACCATCGCAAAGCACAAGGTTACTTTATAGGCTCCATTACCAGTGGCTGTTTGGGAAATGAGTCCGCACTCCTCCCCAAAAAGACAGAGAGAGAGGCAGAATTCAAGCCTAAAGGTTACTATCATTGGTAAGGGTTGGGGGCCTCAAGAAGGGGGGATGGGGAGGGGGAGGGGGAGGGGGAGGGGGGTGGCAGATCGCGCCTGAGCAAGATTTTCAGATAACAAACTAAATACACAGTGATTTCGGTGCCCACAGCCCTTCCTACAATAATAATTGTCCCTTCCCAAAACAAAAAGAAAAATAACATTGGGTTTTGAAGTGTTTACCTCTCCAAGTGTAGATCTGTTTTGTTTCCTACAAGAACCATTGGCACACTACGAAAAAAAGTGGTGTTATAGAGACTCCAGACAAGCTAGTGTTATTAATATAAAGACATTTGACTTCTACATGGAAAGCTGTAAATTGAATTTACAAAAAATGTTTTTCTACACATTACTTGTATATTGCTGATTTAATACAGGTTGCTTTAGGCACTGGAAATTGCGCACTGGAAATCTATTGTTTGGTGGTCATTCAAGCAAATCATTACATTGTTCTGTATTCCCAAATTGCCTAAAGCCCAATTGCCGATGACCAATTGCCAAAGCATTGAACCTTCATTGAATTAGGTATATTCCTCAAATTATGGCTACCAAAAGTATTGCACTAGTCTTGCCCTGCAAGCCTAGTAGCTTAGTTAGCAACTAAAAAATTTACTTTTTTACTTAAATGAAATGTTGTGAATAGCAAAGAAGAGTTATTTTCTAAGCAAAACAAACAATTTTTTGCAGATGACATTTTGTAAACCCCACTGAACAGATGTGTACATATTATAATATTGTAAGTTGCATTATTATTAATTTGTGAATACAATAAATGTATTTGTGTTTGATCTAAAACATCTGGTAATAATGTTGATTTGGAAATACTGTACATTTTACAAAAAATGCTCCCTTAAAAAATATAATATGGAAATACTTACTAATTTTGGCCTGACATGTCCAGCAATTTTTCATGAATAACTTTTACAACTTCAAAGCTACAGACAAAAAAAAATAAAAACATAAAAATAATATAAAAAAGAAATAAATGGTTTATTGAGCCCTCTTGAATAATAACTGAATTTTAAATTATGGTAATATATAAATTATCTATGTAGTTTGCAGGGTTGTCACTAAGATTTCAAGTTGCCGGGTAAATACAACAAGTAAGCAGGGAATCAAACGGCTAGGGATTTCTTTTGGTTCTATTTTTGTTCTATTTTCCAATAAAAGTAGCTGGGGGCACTCTCTTAGTAGCCGGGGAAAATCCCCGGCCCCCGGCTCTTAATGACAACCCTGAGTTTGGGGGATCATAACATACACCAGGCTGGCCCAGTTTAACAGGCTGCCTCAGTTGGCTGAGGTGACTCTTTTGCAGCTAGTAAATGAAGCAATGCAGTCTGCAGCTACATGTTTAAAGAGGGTACCTATGAGCAGTGTGCGAAACACTTTGCTGGTGCTGGTTTGGCTCTCTGGCCATCCTGAAGAACCACACGTCATTCTACACAGGCCAGCCTATTTAAGTTTGATTCATTTAAATTACTATTATGATGCTTGATGGCAATAACAATTTGGGCAAAGATCCTCCAACTCAAATAACCACTATACATGACTTAACAGCTGCACGCAAATGCTTATGCTACCTTTTTGCAGATGTCACTGCATACACAAGTACATAACCATGTATTCCAACTGAATATGACTGAGGAAAGATTGAGTATTCATCCTGAAGATAAAAAAAGGGTATCAAACATTACAATAATTCACATTTCAGAGAGTTTTTTCACTAAGGTCTCATCCTCACAAATCCTGACATTTTTGAAACCACATATTTGTTCATCTGGATTTGTGTGGATGGGTTTATAAACCACTCTGGGGAGCAGTTTAAAAAAGATGCCATTTCGGTGAGCAGATTCACTAGTTTTGTGTGGACGAAAAGCTGATTTGTTTAAAAAGTTAAGATATGCAGTTTCAAGAATATCTGGATTTGTGTGGATGGGCCTAACTGTAGCCATTAATAGTTCCAATCCTCCAGTTTACTACTCAATCTCCTGACAACTCAAACCTTTTTAGATCAAAATAGCAATAGAGTACTAAAGTGATGACGCTATAAAAATGAATTTTCTGAAATTATGGGATTTGTCAGGATATTCTGAAAGAACAATGTCCAAGAGGCCTACTTGCCAAAAATGAGCATTATGGGGCAAACCGTCTCTGAGATCGTAGCCCAGTTATACTCAGAAAACTCCATACAAACCCTTCTAATTTCTTGGGGGGTCGACCGAAAAAAATTTAGAAGGGTTTGTATGGAGTTTTCTAAGCATAACTGGGCTGCGATCTCAGAGACAATTTGCCCCCAGATGCTCATTTTTGGCAAGTAGGCCTCTTGGACACTGTTCTTTCAGAATATCCCGACAAATCCCATAATTTCAGAAGTTTCATTTTTATGATGTCACACTTTAGAACTCTACAGGTTTAATCAGCAACACAACAACTTGTTGCTTCACACTTTTTTTTCACAACTATGACGTGAAACTTCCCATTTTCATGTTTTATGGCAGATGTGGAACTTACAAGACAAAAATTATTTTCTTTTACCCTTTCTAAACTAAGCTACAGTCCTTTAGAAAATTTGCCGACATTCAACAAATTCAGGGATCAGGTGAAGCAATAAAGATGAAGTTTAAAGTTGCATGAACTAATTTTTCAAGTGATGTTTTTGCTACCACTGCCATCATAGGTGCTTAAACTCCGTAATGTATGGTTTCTTTTGGGTGAAGTTTTCTTCCACTTTGATTTAATGCAGAAACAAATGCCTTTGTGGTAATGACCATCAAAGAATACATTACTGTAAATCAAAAAAGTTTAAGTTAAACAACAGTTTGTCTGTCTTAGATTAAAATCTTGAAACAATAATACAACCTTCACTCTACTAATCAATTATTCCATTCTTTTAGTATTTTAAAAAAAGTAATAATAATTAAAGTATCCATTCCTCTGTACTTAATTTTATTATACATTAATTTCGTTCCAACCCCCGACTACAAAATCCACCGATTAATGGATTGGGATCTCTGCCTTCTCAGAGACTAAAAGTGTGTGGCAAGAATTATGTACAAAGTACAAAGTCAGGGAAAGTTATGACAAAAATGAAATATATATTTTTTTATCATGAACCTTGTACTTAATATTTAAATATAGGGATGGCGCTAATAACAAGAGCTGAACATTGACAACTGTTAATGTACTATAAATAAATCGTTGCAGAAAGCAAGCTTAAGATTCTTATTCTTGAAGAAATGTCAGGGTCAAGGCCAACTTATTGATACAAAATTGAAACCATCACCATTGAACTCAACAGCACAATGTGTATGAAAATTTAAAAAATAACATTTTGCTGATTCACCTTGACAATAACAGTTTGAAAATACAATCAGACAGCAGGAACGGACAAGTGACTTAGTTATATACAAAGCTTAATTAGCTGGAAGGACTGTACAAACACACTTACAATTTTCAATCCGCTCAATCTTTATTAAGAAGCCACAAAAAATACCTCAAAATTATGTTTACCTGTCCCGCCGTGTCTACCAGCTCCAAGACATATTCTTGACTATTGTGCTTTAGCTTCGTGGTGAATGCTTAATATAACGAAAAAAAGTAATCTTAAATTTCGTATTGACAAAAATAGAAACTCAGATCACTGCAGGGGTTTCTTTCCAGAAAATTCCCCTAAAAGGGCAATCACACGACCCGAATGAAGGAAAATTGAAATGAGCACTTACTGTTTTCAATCGTTGGATCATAAGAATCGACAAACTGTCCTTCCACGAACTGGATGGTAATTGACGACTTCCCTGAAAATGAAAAAAGTCCACGTAAAAATTACAAGAATACGCGCTTTTCACTTCATGATTCAGCGCAAACAAGGGGTTGTATTCCAAACATCATTCTAACCAACAGAACGAAAACCCATTATGACAATTTTCCTTGACTTTGGTGGCGCCATGCTTATTGTCTAACCGGGATATTTTTGTTTCCTTCCAAGAAAAGACGTAATATTTTCCCTACATTTTGCCTCGGAACTTTTTCCAGCGATCTAACCTGTAACACTGGAAATGGCCGGCTGATGATAATATCCCAGAATGCAATGTAACATTTCTAAGGCGCAAGCTGCTGGTCAGCGGCTTCTACCTATCAGCATATCGATCTTCTTCGATAGTGAAATTTTTAAAATCCAGCCGGCTTAAAAAACTCTCACCTTTTCTACTGTCTGTTTACAAATTCTTTGTAAAGGTATGAGTTAATTGTTTATTCAATTTAAACTCTTGAGCTACCGTAGTTTAATTAGTTTCTTCACTTACTATCACCATGATCACACTTCATTGACCTGGATTATAAATTGATTATTTAATACAATTTTGCATAATTATCCTGCATGCATGGCCGGCACACTTAAACGTTTTAGTCAAGTGAACTTTCTATTAATGTAACTAAAGAAAGCATTAGATCGAAGATAGATTTGTCAGAAAAACTCAAAGATCCTATACTTGATTATCCATAGGTTTTCTTTTCACCATAGCCTCACAAAATAGTCAGACGCACATTTCTTCACACAAAACTTGAAGTTGAAGCAATCAAACACCTACTTTCTTGCTAAGAGCTGTATTGCTGGGACAATCCGGCAAGTGTAGGGATGACGAAGCTGGGGGGTGGTGCGGAATTCTCAAGAGGGGAATCTTCTAAGCCTCCTCAGTTCAAGAAACAAATCAATACCCGCCGCCCCCGAAAAAAAACTTGTAAAAATGTTTTGCCATTCATGGAGTGAGTAGAAAAATGAAGCAGACATTGTATACACCACACTAGAGTGATATATCAATAAGGATCATCCTTTATGATCCTAAACTGCTGAGATTATCCTGTTATTAAACTGACTAGGCAACAGTTATCCCACCTCTAAAAATATTTTAAAGGAAAAGAGAATAAGACAAAGCTTTCTTCATACTGCATGATGATTCAGCTGAAATGACGTGACAACTGGTAGCCCCGTGCTGGCTAAATTAGGGCTGCTAATAGCACTACTGATAAAGTCTGGTGTCAGTTACCCTGGAATGATTTAGGTTGATACAAGTGCTGGGAGGCTGCAGTGGAAGATCTAACGGGGGGGGGGGGGGGGGACCACCCTACTTATAAGCAAGACTAGACTGAGACTCACAAACCTCAAGACATCCCCCCCCCCCCTTCTCCATTACTTACTTTTAGTTCTGGATCTGCTGCAGTGGCCTTACACCTGGAAATTCTTCTTTTCTGTTGTGAGGCCTCTACAGCAAGAGTCCTCACAGAAGATAACTTATATCCTTAAAAAAAATTAATTAATATTAGCCTATGGGCTTTTCAACTGTTTTTTGATAATATTGGGCTTTTCGTTTATTCACTTAAAAATATTAATTTGCTGTCTCCACCACTTTTCCAGGGTATGGAACTTTTAAGAGAACTCTACCATGTTTTGCTCACTGTTGCTTTTCTTGTGAGTTCAACATTGGGTGCCAAGGATAAAGAGCTCTATTGTGGTGGTAAGTTTTACATGCCAACCATCATAAATTTCAGATTACAGCTAACTCCCTCAGAGATTAACACTCTAAGTACTGGGCCAAACTTATTGTGAGGAAGTGTCCATTTTTTAAGCAAATTGACTTTGGTAAAGTTGCTCAAAAATGGCAGGCAAAGGACCTAAACCAGGGGTACTTACCATTTACATGGAAAAACTGGAAATTCTGGTTGGAAAATCAAATGGTTCACACCATCTTGTTTGGGAAGGTACAGAAAATATGGGCTGTGATTCTAGGCAATGCAATTTCTTTTAGTCGTTTTAGCCTGTTCAGCAAATTTGTTTACAGCTATTTCGAGAAAGGTTGTCAGAAAAAGTGCACGCGACAGTCCCAAAAGGCATTGTGGGTGGTTTTGAGTTCACTGTTCTTTAGAGAAATTTTAAAGAATTGGCACAGTAGGCCATGAAAATGTGTTTGCCAGTGCTAACGGAACACAACAAAAGTGGGTTCGACAGCTACAGTCGTCAGGAACAGTGTATCAGTCATATCCCATATTACCTTTCGGGAGTGTCGCATGCACATTTTTCCGACAACCTTTCTCGAAATAGCTGTATACTATATAGTGGTTCATACTCCCTCCACATCAATTTTTATCGTTATATTTTTATGCACAAAATTTGGTTTGTGAAAATGGTAAGCACTCCAGGTGTCCATCCAATACAATTATCAATTGTTGCAAAGCTGGTTTTCTTCCTTTTCATTGGCTGAGAGCCCACTACGTGACCTGCAAATAACTACCTACAAATAATGGTCTTCTCATGCTCAATGTCATCCACCTTTGTTTTGCTGCAAATAATATTCTGCTCATGCGTAAATGAAACCACACTTTTCCCCTTCTTGCGATTGCTCTTGCGTGAAAATGGCAGATTGCTTCCTTAAAAAACTGGCTCAGTGTTCAAATAATAAAACAATTATTGAACTTGGTTATCACAAAATATTGTGATTTGTCATCGTCTGGCAGATCAATTATTTCAGCTGAGGCAAGCAGATGAATTATTCATCTGCTTGCCACTGACAAATCACGATATTTTGCTCAACCTCGTCTGATAATAATTGTTAATTGACTGCAATAAGAGATTTGACTTTCAGTGGTCCATAGCTCTTAACTTCTGAGACAACAAGAGTAGATAATGGCATAAACACATATCTTAAAAAGCCCGTTAGGTCACTCAGTATCTTATGTAAATAATTCTTCTTTTGTTTCAAACACAACTGCAAGGCAATTTCAAATAAGGATCATGCCACCACATACCTAGGCCACATATTGTTATGAGGAAGAGATGAAGAAGTAATTATTAATTAATCAGTAATTCCCCATGATATGTAATGAGAAGTGCTACTCTGAAACTCACAAAACTGTGAACACCAGAAATATTTTTGGAATGTTATTGTGTTGCAAAATCAGCAAGCAGCAAGAGTAATTAGTTTGTAGTTTTGTGGCTTGCTTGCGCATCTTGATCTTTGCTGTGACTGATCATAACACAATAAGCATTGATTTCCTAGAATATTTCAGTTTTATTGGTTTTATTGGTTTGATAATAAATTTCTAATGATTTTAAAGCTACCTATTCACTGTCACTTATCAATGTTATTAAATTTACAGTTTGTCATGTTATTGCTGATGAACTTCAATGGGAAATTAGCCAAGTTGATCCAAGGAAGATGTTAGAGGTAATAAAAACTCTGGTATTGATAGAAAAATAAAATAATATAAAAGTAATAACTTCAGTACTTTCCAATTCTGGTTTTTCAAAGATGTAGTTTGTTTTAACATATTCTTTTCCTTAGGAAGTAAGGGCAAGAAATTGGCTTAATATAAGGGGAGAAAGTGCTTGTAAATGACAAAATCACTGCTTTGCGACAAAAAAAAATGGGTTTTCCAAGCATATATTTTGAAAGTTACAAACAACAGAGAAGACTTTGAAAAACTGTCAGGCTTTGAACACTAGTTTTCAAAAACCCCAGTGTTCATCCATTATTTTGACCCTCTTTATCTCTTTTTGTACTTGCTGTGTTTTAATTAAACATTCATCAATGATTGACTCAGTTAAGTGACCAGCTGCCACTGTTTGGCTTAATGTTTGCCACAATTTGGTAAATTTTTTATTTTGTAGCACAACCCCTTTAGCCCTTTAAGTGTTTATATAAGTCTGAAGAGTGCCCAACATCAATTAATTTTACTCCCACCAGTATCAATACAAATTATCCAGAAAAGAAAGGATAAGATTTATTATTGAAATTATCAGTAAGGGGAAAATGTTTTGATCGTTAATGAAATTCTCACAACTACCCTATCACAGGAAATTGTTTAAGGAAACATATGGAGATGAGTCTGGAGAATTTGTATTTGGATATTGGAGCTTAACCCTTTAAGTCCCGATAGTGACCAACAACAATTTTCTCCTAACAATATCCATACACTGTCAAGAGATAAAGTTATGAGAATTAATAAAATGATCATCATAGGGAAAATTCCTTGATCTTTTATCAAATTCTCTCAACTAATTCTTTAAGGAAATGTATGGAGATCAGTTTGGAGGATCAATTTGTATGTGGATATTGGCGCGTAAAGGGTTAAAGGGTTAATATGCACTGAGCTGTAGATATGAACGTTAAATAACAGGTTCATCTTTTTACACTTTTGAGATTGAGAGTTTTAGAGTGGACCCCAAAGGAAATCAAAAAACTCGGAAGGTAAGGTAACCTTAACTTATTCACACTGAACTGCCCATGTGCAATCTTGACTAGGCTATGATAAATTCTACCGGGAGAATTTCCTGCAGAATGAATGAAATTTTTTAAGGCGAGCATTCTGTTAACAGAAAGAATATAATTATAGAGGAGAATAAAAGAAACTTTGAAACTCAATGCGGAACAAATAGAAAATGCGTTGTGGAGTTATTGCTGCGATAATTCACTGAAACGTACTCACAATTTCAACTAAATATGAGTGATATTGCACAAAGTAAAATGAATAACAATTTTGCTCTGCAAATGTAAAATATCTAATTAGTGCCTAGGTTTCTTGTACCACTTGTGTCCGTGACGTCATCGGAGATGTCTTCTAAGCTCGCTCAAGTGCCGAGAGCAATTTCAATAATCGTGAGCGAGATTTAGGCTAAAAAGTTACGTGGCGTCATAGATTCCAATTGAGATCTCGTCTCAGTACTCGCTTTTTCTGTTTTAAAAATATTTCCACGTTCTTTAGCGTTCGCGCGAAGACGTTTTGCACAGTAATGAAGGTTTCATAAGTTTTTACGCTCAAAGATGTTTTAATAGCACTGCAACACTGAGAAATCTCTCCAAGCTAGTAGATTGAAACAAAAGGAAGCATATTTCACAGGAGGGATGAGAAAAACTGAAAAAAACGCAAAAAAAGAAAAAAAAGGAAAAAAAGTAATTCTCACTACTCTTGCCAAACCCCCAAAGAGGGATTCTTGCACCCACAAACGCGTGATACTCAGGTTGTGATACAGGTTGCATAAATCACACTGTGCTATCATCATTACTCATAGTCACCATCATCGTTATTTTAACTCTTGTGAAACTAACTCGTGATCTTCCAGTGGTCATATTCTAAAACCTTTTACCGTCTAATAAGGTCACTATGAAGCACTGAAATTTGCCATCTTACTATATTTATCATCGTCAAGTACCCTATTAACATTACTGACCCCAGCCTGCAGTAAGCACTAGGGCGTCAGTCGCATGTGACATACATCCGTCAATCACACTTGGAATTAGTTGAGTACTTTCGGAAAACACAAGATACTTGCGCGAGTAGACTTATTGCTTCCCTCTCCGAGGCTTTGCTTGGGAAAGGACGTTTTTCAATTCAAGAATAAGGGGAAGACAAGAAAATAATACGCGTCCGAATAAACAGTTATCACCGACATACTGCTCAGTTGTTTAGGAGTGTTCAAAGGGTAAAACGCTCACCCGGTGACTGGGATGTAATACCTTCTGTCCTCTCCTGTCGGAGACTTTACTTTTGTCCCAAGCGCGTGTCCTCCTACAAACAGAGCCGACAAATTAATTTCACATGCTTGTAAGTTTCGTTTCACGTGATAATCCGCGATGACTCGTTGACGCGTGGATACATGATTCAGAAAATGATTTATTAGAATGTTATTTCCGTCTTCTGTGGTTGAAGTGTTCGCAAAAATCCAGTTGAAATTTTGAAATATATGTCTTTTAAAGTTCTGTTCTTCTCTCGCGTTCCTTGAATTGTAACTTTGGCCAAGTTTTGCGTGTGTCTGGCGATCGCTGGAAAAGTCACGTCATGTCTAGACAACCTGCGTGCGTCAAAAAATAATGGTTATAGACTTAGTTTCGTCTATGATCGTGTACAGCGATAATAGACAGAAAAGCATTGCTAGCAAAGTCCAGTTTTCTCACCAATAATGATCAAATGTAGACTCTGCTAGCAGGGAAGCTCGTGGCGTGACGGTCATTTCATCTTGTGTTGTTCGAGACAACGTCAACGTGTTCAATGTTAGTAAACGGATAAGGTAGGGAAGATGTATAAGTAATAAAATAATATTACTGAATTATCTTCTCCTCATGAGGGGCTTTTCAGTGATAATGAAGCACAACAATACAAAAAGCAATTCAAATTTCTGGTGAACATAACATGTAAAAAATCCCAACTGGCATGGCGAAACCTCCCCTGTGGGCTAGTCAACAGAGTTTAATACGGGAGGTGGGTTGGGGGGACTCCGTCCCAATATCCAACCCCTTACCCTTTTATGTTCCATTTTAGACAGAAAAAGGTACCCCTTTCGTATAACTTCCATTGAAAAATGGTTCTCCTTTTACATAAGAGAGGTTGACCTTTCGCGGTCCGCACAGTGGCAAAATCAGTCAAAATAAGGCGATACCTGGCAAAATAGATCAATGTTATCATTTATTTCCAATCATTTCTCTACGTTTTATTTTTCGCCATAGTGGCTTTACAGCTTGGTAAATATAAGGACAAGATGGCTTTCTCTTGCTGAAACACTTGTGGTCTTTCCAAGACATTCTTGTCGGGTGTTATTTAATGATGAGAATTTCTTGTACGCGGATTATGCTTCGGTTCCTTTCTTGGGGAGAGCCCCTCTTTTGGTGAAAAGCCCATGCTTAGGTGAATCTTTTCGCTGAAAAACACGGTGCTTTTTCCCGCCAGGTGTGGATGGCTTAGCTTCGCAATAGTATCCCCCAAGCCTTGAAGTGGATTCATCTGGGCAGTTTTCACACGTACTGCTAACGAGTGACGCGCGATAGGTGTTGCCTTGGCAACAAACATCATTGGGCGGTGGTGTTGGGACGGACGATCTTGAACCTGCCAGAGACTTGCGAGGAAGCATCCGAAGCGTTACCTTGGCAATGAGGTAAAGGTCTGTCGTAGAGTTGGGCGCTTTCCATTCAACTTTCCGCCCTCCAGACTGGACATTTAACGTGACCCTCCATCTCGACAATGTTGTAGGAAGAAGGCTATCACCAGCGACGTTGGAGGTTGTGTGACAAATCTTAGGAAGATTGTTGCAGAGACTGTACGGATTAGGAATTTCGTTGGAGCAAGTTGAACTTCGATAACCTTCTTGGTATACTGTAACATACGATGTTTGTCGCTCTGGTAACTTGTACAGCACCGAGTTATTTGTGTTTGCAGAGATGAAGCTCCCCGTCTCAGTTTCGGCTGTGAGTACTATACGGGTTGATGTCTTCACTTTCTCGGAACCCGTCTTGTATTCTTTGTTTGGCAAAAACAGCTGGAAGTTCTCCACATATGCAGCGTGCGACTCGCCAATCAAACTCCAGTCAAACTGATACAGCCAGGTCAGATTTTGAGGTAGTCTGAACGAGACAGTCTTATTTGTTGCTAACGTGTAAACGTTAATGAAACCCAGATCCCCGCTGTATTGAGGCCTTGATGGAATATGAACTGTCCGTTCGATCGAGATGTAGTGTCGATGATCTGTAAACGCCACAAGATTGTCCAAGTCACTATTGGTGAAGAGCCCACTTTCTGGCGAACAAGGCCCAACCGTTTGTCCTTCGTTTCTATACTCGAGTTTGTCGCAGTATAAAAAGGCTTGAGACTGAATAAAAAGCTGTGTCATCAAAAATCCGCCTAAAAGTTGATGGGCCTTAAACATATCGTTCGTTTGCCGTCCAATGGAAGCAGCTAACTTCTTCGCTACATTACCACGTACGACTCTGGATAGGCTGTCCACTAACTCAAATTGAAATTCAAAAATATTCTCCCTCAGGGCGTCAAACTCGGCAATTGTCCCCTCCAACTTTTCACACAATAGAAACCCATTAGCAACAGCCTTTCCTGTGGACCCTGCGATTCCTTGTACCCCTTGTAACAGATCGCAGGTTGAATCTTTGAAAGCTCCCCACAAAGCTATGTTACCCCTCATCCGTTGCCTGTCTACTTTTGGCTGGTAATTAGAGTAGTTTTCGATAAACTCCTCTGCATCATCACCAATGGTGTCTGCCGAGTTACTCTTTATTTTGTTGACCAGTGTCTTCAATGATGCCAGTTGCTTTCGGTTGCTTTGCAGGTCAGTTCCAATCTCTTCTGTGTCGGTAGCGAGCTCACCCAATTTTACAACGAGTGTAATTCCGTGTGCTAATTTTGCTGCTGTATCTGCAACGACCTTGGCCTGGTCTCGTATTCCCAGTGTATCAACGCCGGTGAATATCACTGAAATGGGATTTGACTCCTCCAATATCTTCGTAACGAGAGCTACCGTCTCCTCGACCAACTGAATCGACAAAAGGCTTGTCATCGCAATCATTGCCGCTTTAACGTCGTCTTTTACCTTGTTTTGCAGCGCAGTGTATCTGCTATTAAAGTCGTCAAGTTTGCCTCCTATAAACTCCACGTCAGCGTTTGCTATTCCTTGATCAAACTTCGCGATGCCTTGGAAGTAAGATGAAATACCTTTGACATGTGCTTCCATGTTTTTGTTTAGCTGATCAATGGCGCTCAACACCTGGGTATGTTTAATAGCTTCATGTTTCAACTGAATTATTTTTGCATGGTCCACATTCTCATGCAAAGTAAGATCCCTGGTATTTCCTCTTTGAAGTCGTTCATTCTTAAGTTTCTTTAGTAAAAGGTAACTTGAATAAAACTCCATAACTTCACAACCCGCTGGAGCTTTTATTTCTCGACAAGCATAACCGGCCCTGGAAAAATTCTCTTCGTTCTCGCTGATAATCTTCATGGCTTCTCCTATTTGAGAGTAAGCTCTTCTTGTAAGCGCGTCTTTGTAAAAGTGATCAAATGGTTTCAATGGGAGCATGCTCAGGAAGTTTTTTACCATATCCACCTGTTTAGTAACGCTGTCTAGCGTTTCCTGCATGTCACATCCATTCTCTCCAGAGCATCTGTCGGGACAAAATTTGTCCACGATTGCAAAGATTATTTTATACCAAATCACTCCGATCATCAGAGGAATGGCCTTCTCTACGTCGCATTTGTTGTTTTCTCCGCACGCATTGGTGGAACTTGAATAAAAGGAAATGGCGCAGTTCGAAAGGGTCGGGCAAATCTTCTTGACTATTAATGTTGGGACATTTCGGGTTGGTAGTTTGGCGCACTCTCTTTTTAAGGGTAAAACAAACCCGCTTTTTTCAAGCAACGGATCTTTCTGGGTAACCGGATAGACATCATCTATGAGGTTTCCAACCAGGCGTACAAAATCAGAGTTGTATTTTCCTTTAAGACTTGGGCTATCCAGGAAATTTTGTTTTATTCGGTCTGGTAAATTGTTGTATTTCATACTGTGAAGTGTATCATGAATATACATTGCATGTGTATTGGTCGCTTCTTCGTGCAGTTTACTTCTGATTAGAAACTGCTCAAGCACTGGAATCATCTTGGTGAATAGCAGCATGTAGCAGTGCCACTTTCCCATTTCACGAGGACAACCATCGCCTCTACTATCCATTCCCCATCGAAGTTCTGAGTAATCAGAAGTGATTTTTATTAGACTGCTCAACAAATTGCCCGTGTCATATAACCATGGGTCCTTACCATCGACAGGATGGAAAATCGTTACCACAGCTAAAATTATAGCAAATACTACGGTGACTGGTAACCGCATTTTGTTTCTGGATCTATTTGATACTGCCAGTCCAGTCTTGTTTCCAAGTGCAATGATGATGTATCTACCTGAGTAAACGCTCTTATCGTGATGGAATATGTCATTTATTTGCTCATCATGGAAAAATTTCGTCACTGTATGAAAACGGGTATCTGATGGTTTACTTTATCTTTTTAGTCGTCTTTTTCGAAGCGTAAAAAGTTAAGTACAAATGGGCTGTCCATCCATTGTTGGTAGGCTGATTTCTGTTTTGTGGTGTTACTATTGTTCAGTGTCTTTTCAATCTTTTTTATTAAGTTATTGGTGATCTCATCCGCCTGAAACACCAAGAAACTATCAGAGAAATAAAGATGCTGTTGTTATCAAATAGTTTAGTCTTTTATTTTAATTTCTAGATCCTTTTTCTCAAACTTCTTGGACTCTCTTGTGATAGAATCTGTTTTGGAAGTACAACAACACAAATTTACCAGTATGTGTTAAATAAACTTGATGACAAAATTGCAACGCTTTGTAAAGTTAACCGCCCCAAAAGCTTTGCCTTGCAACTTACGAAGAAAAGCAACGTCCATGCGCGGAACTGATACTGAAATTTAATTAGCGTTCTTTGCATTCCGATCTTTTCAAATGACAACTATTTTATTTAAGTTTATTTCTATTTTCGTTTAAATTTTTATTGAAACTTCCGAAGGGTTTAGAAGTTGTGGTATAAATAATTGATACAACAAGATAAAGGATCTTTCAAGTGGGATACCAAAATTGCTTTAACTATCTTAAATCAAGTGTCAAAGCTTAATCTGGCAGATCAAAGCAGAAACATGATTACTCATTACAGTTTGTTGCTAATTTCAGATTTTTTGGTGTAGGAAGCTGCCACGTTGAAAACCGGGCGAGGGATTTTACGATCGGACGACGCGACGACATCGAAAGCGTAAAAAAGACAATAGGTTTCGTAGGCAAAGCAAAAACTTTTTTCGTGCATCGCACTTTTTTGTACATTTATTTGCCCTTTTTGTACGAATACGACTTAAAATTCCTAATTTTACGTTTTATAAAGAACGTAAGCAAGCGACGACGAAATTTTATTTCTCTTTCTGAACTTGGAGCTCTAGTGTCTCTAGGGATTCAACTCCAACAGAGTTCGCCTACATTCGACAAAGTAAGTGGAAAGAAATAATCGCGATAAAAACTGAAAGAACGCAAATTCACTTTTTAAGCGACGTTTTCGTTACCATCGCGTCCTTGGATAAGCTCCCTAATAAAAAGGTGGTCTGTGGTCACTCCTTGACACAGTTATGACAACGTAATTTGTAATTTTAACTTTTAAATGTGTAGATGAAATCCTGTGGTGTTACAATTTAAATGAAACCTTATTTGTAGAACGTTTGCATAGAACTATTCATTTCTTATGATTTTACATTAAGAAATTTAATTTTTCTGTGACTGTTTTACATGGACTACACTAATTAGGAGTGAAGGTTTTAAGAGTTCTCTGAACCTCTCCATGGGTAGCCTGTACAGTTACACAGACGTTGTATTTTTTCCTTTCCCCTACCTTCCGCGGTTTTTTTTTTTCATACGCGCGCACGACGATCTCTAAAGATAAAATAGAGGGTCTGGGAACAGGCTTTGCTATGGGGAACAGGCTTTGCTATGGGTTCCTGTGGTCTTCGCTTTAGTGAAGCGGCCGGTTTTTCATCCAATCTCCGGGTTTTGAACACATTCTCGCTTGCATATGAAAAATTGCTTTGTGCTGTAGCGCTACTAGCGAGCTCTTTTTGGTAGGTTTCTTTTCTGTCATCACACGTCTAACCTTGTCTGTCAACCTTGATCAGAATGGCAATGCGATCATCGCTCTAATCTCTAGGATCGTCGCTTCATCAATAGGGAACGTTGCAACTGTGAATTTGTCAGCAGTACCCATACAAAGTATTTTCTCTCAGTATGGCCACTTGCTGGAATCTATTCAAGGTACTCTGGTCATTTTACTTCGGACCCGCTTATTAAAAGCTGGCCGGTGTTCTTTGAGTTGTACATTTTTAGCCATGTTACTACGTCACTTTTGATATTAGTTTGGTCTTGCATATTTCGGATATACACTTTTAGTGAAAATGCCTCAGAAAGGAGGTTATTTCTTCAGGCAGTTTTGATTACTTCACGACTTTTGGTTAAGAACAGGGCTGAGTTTCAGTGCGTTCGAAAAATATCCATCATTTCAATGATGCTTCGTTGAAAGCTATTGGTCACCTGTCTCACCTGTCCAAACTATGGCTCCTTTGTAAATTCTCAGACACGCATGAACTTCGAGATATTTAAGTGGGATAATTTTATTTTTTAAGAAAATATAAGCAACTGTCATTGATTTGCTTGGCGCATTTAAAAGAGGAAAAAGCTTGTATCATGATAAACAACAAAGACGATAAATTTGTTGGGAAAGTGAACTATTTCTTTTAGGAGCAGTTTCGATATCAAAATGCAAGTTTGTTTTTACCGGGGTGAGTTACTTTGTAGTTATTGTTTGAGCAGCTGCCCTTCCGCTTCGCCAACTTTGTAGACAAATTTAAGACTGAAAAACGTAAGGTTATAGTGGATAATATTTCATGGACTTTTTATTGTTATTCTTTTGATCTCTCACGAAATTCAAACGTATGAGTGATTGTCTTCGTTTGACGATTACCTCAAATCCCTGTTGGAGGGGAAAGCTTGACCACGGACTTGATGCGCCCTTAATTTTTGTAGTTGTAAAATATTTTAAAGTAATAAGCATTTAACTACTGGTCTTTTTCTGAAAACGCTTTGCAATGCAAGATTTGTTTATAGGCACTGTGTGAGAGGGTAGGTCGTAAAGACAAAATACAGTACTTCTTTAGATATGTGAATGCTAGTGTCATTTCCATGTTACATATTCCTTTAAGCTACATTGTATTGCTGTACTGTTTCACTCACCCAGTAGGTTAGCGTCTTTTTCCTTTTAATTTAGTTTCTTTCTTTTTTCTTTTCTTTCTTTTATTAATGTATTTTTTTATTTTCTGCCCGCTGTGAAAATAGAAAAAAGTTTTAATATTTAAAAGAACATGTTTTTGTAATTTTTTTTGTAATTGTTTTTGTTTTTTAAGCAAATAAAATTTTTTAAAAAGGAATTAACTATTAACCGAAAAACCTGTGATAACCTTCAAAACTTGAAATCCTGCTGTTGTATTCGGTAGCCGATCTCTCTTGGGAAAGCTTACCCAGAGTTAGCATTCATTCGACTTAAATGAAAGCTTGTGTTAAGCACATGCCTAGAGATAGCGCACGTTACTGTTAAACCACTGTATACAAAAAAGCTTCGATGTAATATAACCCTTCTCATCGATCAAATTTGCTCATTGCCATGGCACTTGCAAGTAATGGTAGTTCCATTTTATTTTTAGACTTGACCAGGTCTGTGAGTCTCCTCCGGCTTTTCAAAGCTGATAGCGTTTTGCTCTGTTTCAGATTCAGTATGCCAGATCAGAGACCCACCTCATAGAACAACTGGATAGTATGTGTGAAAAAATGAACAATTACGCGGAGTCATCTGACCCTGCCACTGGCAAGAAGTCTTACATAAGAACATCATCTCGCAATGGGGAGGCTGTAACTTTAAGTAATGTGGCTATTAGTGGAGATATAGCAAAAAAGCTCAAACATGCAGTAAGTAACTTGTATGCGTATTAAGTATAACTGAAATCTCAATGGTAGTAATATTATGCGCTCATCCCGTTGACTTCTTTTTTAGTAGTTGTTTGACATTAGTTGTTAGTATCTGTTTCAAGGGTCTGGTGAAATCACTCTAAAGGAGATGGATCTTCCTGCCCACCAACGTTTCTGGGAAACTGCCCACCTACCCCTCCCCTAAGCCAACATCAACACTTCTCACTTACGGCAAAATGATGGTCAGGGGAGGGGTAGGTGGGCAGTTTCCCAGAAACGTATAACGATCCCAAGAAAGAATGTAAGGGCCTAACAAACCCAATCTACCACGAGCCACCACTACATAATTACTTGGTTTAATAGTTGTGTTGCTTTCTCTTATTGCTTGTTACTAAAAAAAGCACATTTTTCTTTAGTGTGAGAGTATAATTGAAGATTATGATGACGACATTATTGCAACTTTCAAAAAAGAACGTAAAGATCCCAAGAAATACATGTGTAGGACAACAACTGGTAAGAAATGTATTCCCCTGCTGTGTCATGTGATGTCATTTGAGTTCCCGTTTATATCGAAAAAAAAATGTTCTGGGTAGAAGAATTACTTGATCCCCTACCCAAGCTACCCTGGTGGAGCCATCTTTTCATACATTTATTTAAAAAACGTGGCGAACCGTTTACGTAGAAACAAAAAGTTGGCTCGACTAGAAGGGTTACCTGCGTAGCGGGGTCACCCTTTTAAGATGGTAGGATCACCTTCCTAACCGGGCTAACCTTTCTCTATATAAACATTTGGCTCGCCCAGCCGGGTCAACTCAGTCAAAGCGAGTTAAACAGAGCATGGGCGAACGCTGTTAACTCGGGCATAAGGGTCAACATTTTCAAGTCTCATGTAAACGCTGGCGTAAGGTGACTCAGCTGGGAGGTCGACCCGATAAACCCTCAATTTAGGTTTCTGAGAAACTGTCCACCTACCCCTCCCCTAAGCTAACTTTTACACGTACTTCTCACTTTGGGCAAAATGATGGCTTAGAGGAGGGGTAGGTGGGCAGTTTCCCAGAAACCTATATTGATCCAGACCAAAAATCCCATCTGAATGCGTATGCAGTAGGCTAGTTTTGAGGTTACCCCTAGCCTCATTTTCAAGTGAAAAAAAAAAATTCTATAAATTTTGATTTTATTGTCGTACGAATAAAAAAGTATTTGCACTTAGTTCCGTTTTGAAAGTGAGGGTTTTTGGAACTTTTTCAGTTACCCGAAAAGAGGCAAATGCTATTATTTTTGTTTCAATTTTTGTTTGTTTTGATGAACAAATGATTTCTTTTGTGCGCTCGTTTGTTTCATTTTTAGGTTTGTGCATTGATGATGATGATGATGAGTTCTCAGAATCTGATTACGACGACGATAATGATGACGGTAACAACGAGGATGATGCAACAGATCACGATGAACTTTGACCTTAATTTTCTTAATGGCAATCAGTTTGGGAAATAGACCTCTTTAACTTGCAATGAAGTTCCTAGTGGAATTGGACTTTGACCCCTTGTCTTTTCGTAAATTATTGCACGTGAATGCGAGGAAATTTGAAAGAAACAGTTCTCAGGAGTATTATCACAAAACCAGCTTTGGGAAAACAAAACGTACAAGCTGAAGAGGTCTATTACGCAGCAATTTGCGTGGATCTATTCAGATGCTTTTTTATTATTCTATTTCGAAGGCAAGTATTAATTAACCGGAAGTGTCTTTGCAATGATAAAACATCAATCGTTATCGGTATTGTAAATGTAATCTAAGTTACAATATTTTTCTTTCCCGTAAAATTTAAACCATAAGGATATGCAGCAGAGCTCCGCATTGGTCGGAGGTGTACGAGGGCAGAGAGGTACACAATCTGGCATTTACCAGTCTCTGAGAAATGCAGTTTTAGGCTGCTTTTTGATAACAGTAAACACCCGCCAATAAAAACCTACCTCTTCAATTCTGGCAATATACAGTAGGTTCTTATTTGGGGGGGGGGGGGGGGGGGGTACTTAATTGCAATTTAGGCTCAATAGGTTCTTAATTAGGTTGATTACCAGGAAAATAAATAGACTTTTTATTTAATCACAACTGTCTTATTATAATCCTAGACCTAACACAAACTGATTACCGAATTTATATACAGTTTCGCACAGTCTTTCTTGTTGTACTTAAATTTACAACTCAAAGTTACACTCCTTTGTTAATTGGTTTGTCATAATTCAACCCACATTTAAGAACGCGTTTTATCTTGCTTGGCTACACAGATTCTTGTATTTTGGGGTATTAAAGCGGCAAATCTCTGCCAGGTGCTTTTTAAACCACGGGTTCTTATTAGCGGGTGTTTATGGTATTATAGATTATTTAATAGTCAATTGAATAAAATGTGTTCGACGTTTTTCTTTGGTGTTTTTATATAGAAAGAAAGAACCCCACAAAAGATTAATTACGGTACACTAAAATTCATTCAAAGATTAGAGGAATAAAACAAAATTTATCATCTTGAGGCTCAGCAAGGAATAATAAAATTTTTAACCAAAACCGTGGACTAACCCTTTTGGAAAAATGCAAATTTTGCGACTTTTTTTTAATTGATGTTTTCATAGTCTAGACAGGCTAGTATTCTTCCTAGAACGTCACCAAACACTTTCTCTCAGCCCATTTTCCCAAAGAGAAAAAAATGAAGAAATTTGAAATTTTAACCAAAACCATGGACTAATCCCTTTAGAAAAATGCAAATTTTGCCACGTTTTTTAATCGATCTTTTCATAGTCTAGAAAGGCTAGTTTTTTTCCTAGAACGTCACCGAACACTTTTTCTCAGCCTATTTTGCTCAAAAAGAAAGGATGAAGAAATTTGAAATTTTTGACCAAAACCAAAGACTAAACCGTTTGGAAAAATACAAATTTTGCGACGTTTTTTAATCGATCTTTTCATAGTCTAGAAAGCCTACTTCTTTTCCTAGAACGTCACCACAGTCATTTTCCCGGCCTATTTTAGCCAAAAGGAAATGAAAAAATTTAAACATTTTTGACTAAAACCAAGGACTAACCCCTTTAGAAAAATGCAAATTTTGCGATTTTTTTTTTAATCGATGTTTTCAGGGTCTAGACAGGCTAGTATTCTTCCTAGAACGTCACCAAACACTTTTTCTCAGCCTATTTTGCTCAAAAAGAAGGATCGATGAAGAAATTTGAAATTTTTGACCCAAGCCATAGACTGACCTCTCTTGAAACACACAAATTTTGCAACTTTTTTTAATCGATGTTTTCATAGTCTACACAGGCTAGTTTTCTTCCTAGAACGTCATCAAAAACTTTTTCTTAGCCTATTTTGGCAATAAAGAAAGGAGGATGAATGTGAAATTTTCGACCAAAACCATGGACTAACCTCTAAGGAAAAATGCAAATTTTACGACTTTTTGTAATCGACGTTTTCATAGTCCAGAAAGGCTAGTTTTCTTCCTAGAACGTCACCAAACACTTTTTCTCAGCCTATTTCTCCCAAAAAGTAAGGATAAAGAAATTTCATATTTTTGAAGAAAACCGTCATTTTTGGAAAAATGCAAATTTTGCGACGTTTTTTAATCGATGTTTTCATAGTCTAGAAAGGCTAGTTTTCTTCCTAAAACATCACCACAGATATTTTCCCGGGCTATTGTTGCCAAAAAGAAAGAGGATGAAGAAATTTGAAATTTTTGACCAAACCCATAGACTAACCCCTTTGGAAAAATGCAAATTTTGCGACTTTTTTTAATCGATGTTTTCATAGTCATAGAAACATTCAGTTTACCTGACTTTGCCTAAAAAGAAAGGATGAAGACATTTCAAATTTTTGACCAAACCATGATCCCCTTAGCCTAATCATAACAGTTCTCGCGCCTAATCTCTGCTTTATCATTTACCAAACCGTAACCTAACCGTTACGTAATCTCTGCCGCCAAGTCGTCCAATCCAATCACTGGGTATAATTATACCTTGTGTCTGCCTTATCACACCTAAACGTTTTCTAATGGTACCTAATTTCTTCTTGAAACATAAATGAGCAGTTCAATATTTGTGTGATGGCAATAGTATGCCGAACGTTAGTAACTGATTATTAATTTTACTTCAATTCATGACTCTTGATTAAGCATAATTATCATAATTACATAGGTGTTTTTAATTGTTATGAAATCCGTGAGTTAGAACATTGCAGTATTGTGCCTGGAGTTGAGGCGGCCTAGTCCCTCGTTCTCGGCTCGGTCAATCCTGGACTCTACCGTGTGCTGTGACGTCACCGAGAGACTCGCCCGCTCTTTCCTAGACCTTGCGCTGACAACAGGGCACGAGAGAGCGCCTAGGGACTAAGCTAGAGTGGAAGCAGTGTGTTTATTGGCCATACTTCAGTTTTCAAAAAAGCCCGCTGAGTCTGGAAGACGTGTACCGGCTGCACTGTCAATACTACTGAACTGCTGCGTAGGTCTAATTGGTAGGTAATACAGATTTTTACCATCCTACGTTTACAGTGTCTTTATCCTGCTTTTATGGAGTTTGTTACTATCGCCAAGACGGCAGCAAAAACGTCGCTTAAAGTAAGTGAATTCTCGTTCTTTCAACCATCGTGATCCCTTTAGCTGCCTCAATTTGTCAAATTTTACGAAGTCATTCGGCGGCCGCTCGAAGTTCTGCAAAAATAACCCTGCCGGACAAATGAATGTTCTCCGTGTCATCCTCAGTGTTGACGTCTGCCATAAAACTTGTTAGCACGCCGCATCCAAAGACGTTATATGTCGACCTCGTCAGAGTGTAGCACAACGAAATGAACCAAAAGAATGAGATGCACGGGTTATTTTGCTTTTAATTAATCTGTTCCTTGTTTGAAGTTCTCGGCTTCGTTGTTGTGATACGATTTTAATCGACTGTAATCATTCTTTAAGTAATAAATCATCAGGCATCATCGTTGTTGAGAAGTGGAGGATTTTTCAGTGTCAGTTGATAGAAATTTCGTAGTGATTTCCAAAACTTTTGCCTGCGAGTTGTGTGGTTTCCATTTGCTCATATACGTTTCACAAAACGAACGAAACGTGTTCTACCGCAGACAGCTTCAGTTGAGAGACTACCTTTCTACGTGATGGACTGGCCGAGCCGAACGCTTGTTAATATTACGTATAGTAGAAGAACACGATTCAATCATTTATCGCCTTCTCGTCATTTTAATTCGAACCCTCAGATTCAAGAATAGCTAGGGAATTAAGACAATTTTATAGAAAAAGTTGAGGATGGAATTCATTAAGAGGCCATAAAAATGACCGTTACATGTAAATATTAACATTGATTGCTTCCGGGAAAACTGAATTGATGCGCTCAGTTCTCGGAATTTTGAGCTGTATGTGACACATTGCAACCTCCTTGCGAACGACATACTTTGCTGCCAACTGAGTTTTCTTTTTTAAAACTCTGCTCATTCTGCCGGTCTTCATTATACAATCGAATACAAGCTGAAAGAAAATTACAGCTTTGGGTTTACCCGCACAAGGCGAAATAGCCAAGTGCTATGTTTAGTAAACTCCAGTGAACCATGAAACCTGCCAACTTCAGTGCACCAATGGACTGAATCAAATGAGTGGAGTGATTTTCATTATTTTCAAGATCATATGAGGTATCTGCATGCAAACATTTAAAAGGTGGCAAAGTGGTCTTAAAACTGTTTAAATTCGTGTAACGATTTTAGTCTCCCGAACTGCACCCTTTCTGCTGAAAAAACGCGCAAAGAAGACCATTACAATACAATTATCAGAGCCATCTAGCGAATCGCTAATTTATGACTGACTACAATAAACTTCGATTCTGTCTTCTTAAGTGATCGCGTGATGAGACCTGACTAGAAGCATTTTCAGTCATGCGGATATAACGTTACATATGACATTTGTATTCTCTTTTCTTGTCCCTACAAAAAATCACGCCAATGGCTCTTTCTCCTTTGAAAGTCAAACAATCTGTCATGGAACTTTTACAAACTCGCAGACCTTTTGAAATTAACAGGTGGTATATGCACTTTTCATATTAGAAATTAGAATGACATGCACTTTTAAAGTTTTAAACTTAGAGCAGTAAACTGATCCTTACGGCAGGAAGAGTGATGGGAAAAATAAAGAAAGAAAACAAAAATTATGAATTATATTTGCCCTTATCACAATTGAATTATATTTGCAATTTTCACAATTTTCAAATGGTATTGAAGTTTTTGTCTCTTCACTCAGGCTATTTAAAGGTGCTGTATCAAGAAAAGGCAGGCAACTAAAGTAGTCTTAGCAGAAGTTCAGTGGGCGCGTACACACAAAAAAAGGACGAAGAATGTGCACACCATTCTGTGAAGACAAATGTCGTTTCCGCGGTGAGCATAATAATTTGATTCTCTCTCTGGTTAAACTGCAAGAATCCGGTAAAAAAACAAACATAGAAGAATGGAAAAAGCTTATAATAACCGCGAAAGGGATTTGCGATCTCAACAAGCCCTTAGAAGACCCTGATCCAGATTTCAGTTATCCTTTATTGCATTGGGCAGCAACACTCGGGAAAGTTAGAGCCGTCCAGTGGCTCTTGGAACAAGACTTTATAAGCTTACGAAAATGCCCACAAAGCGCCAATCTCCAGGGAAAATCCAATGCAACTATTATTTTTTCTATGGTGCGATTTCTTCATGAAGGGATAACGACGCGAGATCCTCAAAAAATCTTAAAAGTCTTTCTGAAAATACTTGATTTGCTGTTAAAACGAGATCCAGACCTACTCTTAGTTCACGAAGGCCGCAACAACGACACGGTACTACATCTGTGTGCTCGAGGGGAAGAAGACACAACGGCTCCATTCTTAAAGTACTTGAAAGGAATATTGGTTAAGCTACAAGACATGTCCAAGGAAAATGAGACTCCGCAACTGCGAAACATTTTCGAAAAAAAGAACGGAGAAGGAGACACATTTATTGATGTAGTTTCCAAATTTCAAAATAAGGAAAAGGCGGCGGTCCTGCTTGAATTCTTAAAAGAAAGATTTCAAGAATTAATTCCCTGGCCAAATTTAGCTGTCGAAGAAGATGTGAGGGAAGAGAAACTGGATCCCGAAGGAAACCATCAGGCTTCGGATAAGTCTGACCAAGAAGAAACAGAAGACGACGATGAAGACGACGAAGATGATGAAGATTTCGACGATGATGACGATAATGAAGACGATGGTGATAATGATAATGATGATGATGATGATGATGATGATGACGATGACGATGATAGTGACGATGATGATGATGATGATGACGATGATGATGATGATGATGATGACGGTGATGGTGACGAAGAAATCGACGACGATGTTCCTTTGATAGTGGCATCACTTCAAAGGAAAAGAAAGCATTACGTGAGAGGGAAAGAAGGAGGTAGTGACAAATATACACACCCTAAAGTAACCGTGTCCGACAACGCTTCACTTTCGGCACTTGATATCTTAGATGTTTCAGATACTGGGTGTAATAAAAAAGAAGCAAGTCCGGAGATTCCCAAACCTCTTTTGCCTTATGATAAGAAACCCTTGGCATGTGGAGTGGGCATAGTTTCTTCAAATTACCACCACTGTAAAAATGACAGTCAAGCAGCAACAGACAGTAACTGCAATGCAATGCTCAAAGCCAAGGACAGCGTTCACCAGCTGGCGCGGGAAACGAAAGAGAAACTGTCTAAAGAAAAGCTCAATCTAAAGAAAGCAAGATCGTCCCTTGCAAGATGCGAACACAAGATCAGCCAGCTTCTAATGGAGAAGGAAAGGAGAAAGACTGAAGTTGAAAGACTGGAGGAGACAGTGAAAGCTACTGAAGAAAATCTTGCTCGTTATAAAGATTGTTTAGGGAAGCTTCATTAGACTTAATTCAATTTTGACAATTAATATTTTTGGTTCGGACATCAGTTTTCGTCTCTAAATTAAACATGGTTGAAATTGAGGGATTTCATGTGCTCCTGTCAGTTAAACCAATATAATAGACCCACCTTTACAATTTTCTAAAAAAATAATGAGTTCCTTTTTTAGTTTAAATCTCACAGGCGCGATCGAGCAAAATTATGTTGGCAGTTTCAGTTTTCAAAGCAGTTAGAACGTTGTAAGTAAATGTTGAGAAATTGTTATAAGCTAACAACGGTACAGAGTGTATAGCGGTACTTATGTATATATTATATATACGTTAGTCTGCAAGCATTTTTCTTAGCTTTTGCAATTTTATCTTGTTTGACCAGGAATAAATGTTACTTCTAGTCTACTGTGTACGGCAACTACAGTCAGGGTATTGAAGGGAGGGGGGAAGGCGATGGGGTCCTGATTCCATTCCCCCTCCTTTTTAAGATCATCCCACATCCCCAGCTTCTGTCATCTCTGAACCGACTTCCATTTCCTTTCCAAATTCGCAACTCTAGCCAAGATTTTATCGAATCCCACTTCCCAAGTTGCGGTCAAATCCCGTATCCCGCCGAGGAATTTTTCACTTTTTCCTAATCCCGAACGGTATTCTGGTCAAATCACGAAACCCTAGAGATACCCTATGCAATGTGTCGGGATACAGGACACCTCGAGACCTCGAAACCTCGCTAATACTGTGTTCGTCCATGTCTTTCTTTACTCCTTTACTCTGTTTCTTTACTTTCTTTCACTCCTTTAGTTGGCTGCACCTTTAGTTGATTCACAGCTCTATAAGACAGAAATAGAGTTCTTCTAAAACGGATACCTTTGTGTCCACTTCTAAAGAGGAGCTCGAGTTAACTATAATATGAGATTCGTGTCTCCGCTGAACCAAAATTAGGGAGCTTTAGCATCGACGACGGCGACAGCGGCGAAAAGGTCACTTTTAAAATGAATTCTCGTTTTTTCAAACTTTTTCGCGTTTATTCCAATTCACTGAAAATGCCGTCGTCGTTGCTAAAGCTCCCTGTTACCATCGAAGGCTCCTTCGTCATTTCTATTTTTACTTTACTGTGACGTCATCGGGCACTGGACCGTTCTGCTTTGCATACTTGTTAATTTTTTAGAGAAAAATCACAATTGCGTGGTTGATTTACTAACTTAGTATTCTACAATTGACTTCTGAATTCAGTTTTGCGTCTATTCTAATGGTGATTGCCATGGGAATTTGTGTTATCTAAAAAATGGCGCCTAGTACTAGTGTATATAAAACTAATTCGAGTTTCGTTTTTAAGACATTGCCATCTGTTTAAGCATTGATTATTTATCTTTTTTGACAGTTCCTCTCAGCATTTATCAAATTAGCCCCTTTATACGTGAAAACGAAAGCTGAGTTAACTTCATCTAAACGTATAGGAAGATGCGCTTTCCTGTTGCCAGGGGAGGGAAAAGATTAACTTTCTTCTTGATTATAAAAATAATTTGAAAATGTTTATTTTAAAGATGGTTTGATGACAATTTTGCTTGTTAATTTTTGAAGCCCTTGAATTAAATTCAATGCCATTAGGTATGAATATACATGGCTATCGATATGGGTTTAATCATTAGAGACAAAGCATGTCAGCCTCTTGATTTTGCAGTTGATTTCGTTCACCATATTTTTGAATTCTGCTCGAAAATTTTGACTTTGAAACCAGAGAATAATCGGATTCGTGGCTGAGTTGCAATGTATCAGAAAGAAAGAAATTTGATTAAAAGGGCCTCTGTTGGAATAAAAGAAAAGAAAATAGACTGCGCGAGGTGTAAAACAGATCATGAAAGCTAAAGTTATCAGAAGCAGTAACTTTACGACCTTTCTTTTCCGCTGTAATTCTTCATTAACGCATAGTCGCTGGCTCCCAAAGTAGAATCCCCGGATAATTCGCCAGTAACAAAAGCAAATCACAAAAAGAGCCAAAGCCACTCCGCAACCAAGCAATGAGTAGTATATTATACCTGCCAACTTTTTCTGAGATATAAGCGTGAGATTTTTATCCTGGGAGTGCTGGAATTTTTGAAGACGACACGATCATTTCCGAAGATTCCCAAAGAAGTCCGAAGTCTTCCGAAGACGTCCGAAGTCTACCGAAGGCGAAGTTATCGAGAAAACGCTTATCCACAAGGACCGACGTTAGTTGATAAAAATCAGAGATCGCGAGGAAGGTATTGTCATTTATTCATTTTACACCTGGTTTTCTTTCCTTACATGGGTCTGAGTTAACATATTTTTGGAAATTGTGTCAAGCAAGACGGCAACAACTCACATTTTTCAATCAGGCGTGAGAAATTGGCCCGTAGGCGTGAGCTGGCGTGAGATCGAAGTTTTCAACCCGCAGGCGTGAGGCTCACGCCTAAGGCGTGAGAGTTGGCAGGTATAGTATATGCGTCTTTCAGTCTTGAGTTCTCTCAAATCAGAGCATGTTCTTTCTTTTTCATCGAACTCCATAAATGAGAAGAGAGGGATGACAAGAATAAAGGAGTAAAGTGAAATTCCAAAGATCCAGTAGAAAACGCTGTCTTTTGTTAAACGCAGCCGGCTGTTCCAGGGTTTCAAGAGCGCGCGAAATCGCTCGACAGCCAACAGTGTCAGAGTGGTGATAGATACCACGATTGTCGCGCTAGATGTGTTAGCTGTCGCAAACGTTCGGCACAACACGGCGCCCAGTGTTCCTCCTGAAAGTTTAAAAGTCAGAAGAATGGCAAACGGAATGAAGCAAATTAGCGAGATTAAATCTGCAGCCGGCACAAACGCCAGTAGAATATTCGTTGTCGATCGCATGTTTCGATTTTTTAATACGGCTGAAACTACAAGTGAATTTCCAGTGATGCCGATAAACACCAGCACAAAATAGCTGATCGTCAATGGGACATTTTCCATGGCAGACATTACTTCCTTCCCTTGCTTGAATGAAACATTCGCTCTGTATTCGGCAGTGTCTGAGTCGTTTGGAATCATCTTTACTCATTGATTGCTGGATGCTAACACGCCAGCTTTTTCACTTACTCAGTTTTAATTACTTACTCATTTTTAATTTGCACTGCAAACAATTATAATGAAATTTTGCTTTTTGCGCGGTTGACACCCATTTTTCACCGTTTAACCAAAGCCTTCTCGTACTAGTATCGTTTAATTAATAAAGGCGTTTTTTATTTATCTAGATCTCCTAAAGAGACCGAAATGATAGGTCGTTGGTAAACAAGTCATTCAATGTTTGCAGTATGCTGGTAAAATGAGCTTTTGGATTCTATCTCTGACTCTAAAACTTAAAAGTTATCTTACTATGGCATGAGCATATAACATGAACGGGTGAAAATGGAAATTGGGATCAAATTTCACTTAACTGATTATTTCGCCAATTCGCTGGTTCGCTGATCTTTCTATTAGCAACAATTTTGTTCGGCAAAGTATCCTTCCGATACACAAGATGTTTTATGTAGTTAGTCATCCGTCGGTGAGGAATAAAATGATGTTAAATTTTCATTTCGAGACACCGTTTACGGACCCTTTACGATAACTGAGTTGTTGTGGATATTCGCAAGAGCCAGAGCCTAGCTGTCGCTTCTTTTGGTCAAGTGATCATCCAAACGTTAGTTGCAAATAAATCCGAGTGGATCTGATGACGAAAATGTTCACGTATGCAAAACTCTTGACCCCAGAACTCCAGTTTTCTCTTTGTTTGGCGCAGAGTCGAATACATAAACTACATTCCCAGATGCCGCGTTACCCTCCAATGATCATGAACTAGAGATGTATGCATAACAACACGGAAGCCCCTGGGGAAGGGTGACACGGCACAATCGATGCGTTGCCAAGATTTCTCTTTGCAAAATTGTCAGGCAATCGGTTCCATTGTGGGATAGGTAGTTTTTCTCATTCTTTGAGGTTGAGAAGCTATGGAAAACTAAAAAGCAATTATCCTCGTTTTCACTTTTAAATTGGAGTGGGGCGTAAGGGTTTGCGGTGATGCGGTTTTGCGGTAATTTTTATTTTAACTCGCAGTATTGCGGTTTCAAAACACTTAGCGGTTTGCGGTTATTACAACCAACCCTTTCGTGCGCAATCGTACGAATGGGATCTGCAGTCAAATGGCCAGCTGACATTTGCATGAGTCCTGGGTAGCCTGTGGTGACTAGATGGGCGACATTTTGTGTCTGTATGATCAATTTTGGTCAAATTTTCGACATTTTATTGACCTCAGCGGCACGCGAACTCAAATAATGGCGACGGAAGACGAAGATCTTTCAGCTTCGATTATATTTTTCGGGATTTTCCTCGGTAATGGTCGTGTTTTTCGATGAGTTCTTCAGCGAACTACGAGGCTTAAGATTCAAACAGTTGAACTTTTAAGTGTGTGGTGCTGTCGACGAAAGGTGCTGGATTTATAGGCTTGAAAGGTAACTCGAAGCAAAATTTGTTATTTTACAAAGAAACATATGCAAATAGCGCCATTTTGTATCGACCAGTCAAAGGTTTTAGCCATTCTTTCATAGTTTTAACACTGTTTATTCTGCTTTCTTGGTTTCAAAATAAAGCTTGTGTGACATTGGATCGATCTTTCTTACTGGCTTTGATATATGTTGCTGTGTGGAGTAATCATGCAGTGATAAACTTTATAGGCAACTATTTTGAGACATATTTTTGTCAAGTACTTATTTTAAAAAAATTCTCAAAAATAGGATATTTGGTTTTCTGGTACCGAATGCGTGGTAGCTTCAATTTAATGTATCCCAAAACAGTCTGCATCAATTTTTGACATCATACTATCAAGATCGACGCCAAGGGTTGTCCAAAGTAATCAGACAGAGTTTTTCAAAGTCAAGGGAGATATCAATACTCGTTCAAGTACATGACCAGCATACTTAGCATTTGGTTAGTAGTAAATAGGGTATAATAGTGTAGTACAATATATCGTTAGCGTTATGATGGTATGTTTAATACTAACGCACAATGTTATCAGAATATATCACAAGTCTTGCTGACGTCATCTTTCATATTGTGGCCTACATGTACGCGCGGTTTCGGTATTCAGGGAAAAATCCGATGCCGTTTGCGGTTTTTTGGCGTATTTCTGTGCGGTTTTCCGGTTTTCGGACCCCCCTTACGCCTCCCTCAAATTGAATGATTTTATCATGACAAAAGACAAAACGGATGTATCAGTTATTTGTCTTTTGTTTTGCTTCATCTTCATATATTTTATTGCATGGGAGATAAAGGTTTCGAAAGGTTAGAAAGATTAGAACAGGGGATTTTCATTTTGTATGCCTCTCTAAGAAGGGGGTTTTACAAAAAATGTCGCGCTTTACTTTAATTCCAGCAAAGTCACCAGAAAACGTATAATCATTATACTTCTGATTCAGTGAGCAGCTGTTCGTTGTCTGTTCAAGAGGCCCTAACAGGTGAGCAAGCTTTAATACGATTTCTCGTTTGAAAGGGCTATTAGTGCTCTGATCTGCTTTACATGTATAAATTGCGTTTAAAGCAGCAGCTGATCAAGGAATAGCTCCATTTACAATGAGGTAGCGTGTTCGCTTCTCGACTCAGAACCAGGGTTTTCCGTGTTCTCTTTTCCTTTGTGAATTGAATTTTAAGCGGTAGTTGATCAAGGCAATAGGGTTATATTCTCAAAACTTATATCAGAACCAGCGTGTTCTTCGCAGGTCGATTTACATTGAGCCAGTCCTCACCTCTCGTGAGGAATGCAACGTATTTGCGGACCTTTTTTTAGGATAGACTATTTATTTATGTCTTTAGATTTTGTCAACCAGCACGTTTTTTCCTGCTCGATTTACATTGAGACAGCCCAACGGACTTGCGGACGTTTTGTTTTGAAGACTGTCATTATGCCTTTCAAGACCATCTTTGTCCTGTGACACTCGCTCATTAGATCTTTGTATTTTATACAAGTTTATATTTTTATGCCTCTGATACATTCCGCCCCATTCTTGCGCTTTTCACACATGTTACTTTACACCAATTTTTTCTTATGTATATTACTACGCGAATATTTTTCTTATCCCTGATGACGCTGTTGTTCGGAATTAAATTATTATTTTTAATTTCATCAGTCAAAGGCCTCGTTTGAACTATATTTTTCTTTCTAACGTTTATAGTTTTGATATAATGGAATTTTCCATGAAACATAAGTGCTAACTTGCTCATATTTACCAACAAAGTTTCAAGCTATGTTGTTATTGTTTAAAAAAAGTGAAAGCCTAGAGTGTGTCAAAGTTGTTGGTTTGAAGTTGGGTGCCATCCTTTTCTATAGCGGAATCCATTTTAAACCTCTAAAATTATGAAGAAAAAAATATATCGCGAAGATCTGAATAGGCACATTCCACAAAAGACAAACGAATTCGCCTCGTTGGCACATGCCGAAAGGTACCCCTAGTTGTACACTGACTGAAAAGTGAAACAAAAAATACCCTCTACTTGTTTTTGGGAGGGCGGAAGGGGGGGGACTTTTCCCCACCTACCGGTACCCAGTCAGCGTATTTTATAATTAAGTAGTTCATGAGTCCTCTTTGTCTATATAAGCTTCAGCAAAATCTAGGAACTACATTTCAGTCTGTAGGTTAAAGAACGAAGCTAAAAGGCGATGGAGAAAGATTTGATTTCGCTCTGGAGTTTGCTGGTAAGTGATTGGCCCCGCGGCTTAGCTAAGACCTCCGCTAACTGTTTGTTTATCTAGGAGTAATTCGAAGGCGCTTTTAATTTAAAACTAAAAAGTTTTAAGGGTAAACTTTAATAAGATCACCAAATGAGGCTGTGAAAATTTTTCTGACATCTAGTGAGAAATGGATTTAAAAATGGAACAAGTTATTAAATCATTAGATCTACTTGTGGGTCCGTTTTAATTCACAGCTTGTTTAAAGGGGCTGTGTCACGCCAGTCCTGTTCATTTTGTTTGATTTTGCCAATTACTCGCCCTCAATTGCTATGGAACTTGAAGTAAGCAAAGAAATTACATGTAATGACAAAATCAGAGATCCGAGACAAACAAATATGTCTCCTGAGCATTATTTTTGAAGTTGCAAGCAGCAGGGATCAACTTTGAAAAACTGTTAGGCTGAACAGTTTTCAAAAACCCTAATTTCAGTCCGTTTCAGTCTTCTTCAGTTTTGCCCATCCGTGGCATCTGTTGTTTCTGTTATGTTATTTTAACCTTCCTTTAAAGTTTTAAGCGGTTATTTTTATGGTTCTCTTAATTTAACGGGCATTTTGTAATTTCCAAATTTGGCTGAATTTCGTGACGCAGCTCCTTTAACAGAGAATTAATGATTGATGATTAATGGTTTCTTTTGTTCTTTTGCAACATTATGTAAATCTGTTCAACACACTGACAGGTTGACCTTATTCGATATCTATAGTTGATTAATCCCACTTGTAAAGACATTTGAGAAAAAAACACCTAGTTCACTATTCTCAAATTTTAATAAGCCATCCTAAAACGTCCGGGTCAAACCTGATAACTCCTTTTCCACCTCCCAAATCTAACGCGCGGTTGGATGTGAGAGCCAATGAGTCGAACAAATGCTGGGCTACTCTGTCTTTGACCTTCTTAGCTCCAAGTTCATCCGCTTTCTTTCCCAGTTTCATTGCTATCCATGTTGGTGCTCGCTTCAATCCTTCTTTTCTTGCCCTCTTTACTTCCTTTTGAAAAATGTAGGAGCTCAGTTCTGTGAACAAGCATTTCTTTCTTATAAATTGACGATAACTTTAGCTCAACAATGAACTCTAAGGGCTCTTTTCAAAGAGTTCTCTCCGTAGACTCCAGCGAGGTTCTTTTTGCAAAGCCGTCCGGAAAACGTACTTTAATAAGTTCAACTGTCTATTTTTTTTTTTTAACCGAACTTAGGCTAGCTTAGCTTATTTGCGGAGAAGAAGATCTGCGCAATGAAGTCTCCAACGTTGAGCGCGAGTCGAGAAAGCGGGGGTGCAGCTACATTTTAGACTTAACGCTTCGCACGTGCGCAAAGCGTACTTTCTGACTTTGAGAGGGGTATTGGTTTGATTTTTTAGTCAATAGTTTCTCTCTTGACCTATTTTAAGGTATTCACAGCCTTGGTCTTGCAACCCGTATGGTGCAGTTCGAATGATGTACAAGTCACTGTTGAAGCATGCGAAAGAGAAAGTAGGGTGAAAAGATTCCTGAAGAGCGAATGGATGGAAAATGCGCAGAGGTTCAAAGTTTCCTTCACGGGCAACAAAGAAGAAAGTGCAGCAAGTAAGAACATTTTGTGTCTACCGTTAATTATCGAACTAGCGCCCTCCCTATCCAATCCTACAACCCGTAAACGTTGGCCACACCACCGGGGTCTACGTTCCCTACTCTTTTCGAACAGTGGTGTGGGTTCTTTTACATCCCACAAGAACCAGAACAGTGAAAGTGCTGTGAGACGGGACCTACGGTTTTTCGTCCTTATCCGAAAAGACTAAAAGGTCTAATCATTTGCAGATGTCATTACAAAGGCAGTTATTTAAAGTCCCTGAGTGTTGGTCCGGCCGGGGTTTGAGCCCGCGACCTCCCGCTCAGCAGACCGGAGCTCTCCCAAAAGAGCTAACCAGGCGGCGGTAAAATTATATAGAAAATGATCTGAAGGGAAAAGAAAATTGCTTCGAGTTAGCGGGAGGTTCGAGTTAACGTGAGTCGACTGTATTATAAATAAAGACAATATTATTTTGAGGCCGAAAAAAGAAAATGAAAAACAAAATATAAGCGCCCCTCTTCAAATAAGATCCCCTCTGGACTCAGAAAATTTGTTAAGCGCCCAGAGCGAGCAGTATGTATCCATGTACAGTTGTTAAAATTGCCTTGTTTAACTGGTTTCCCAACAGGATTTATATACACAAGCAACTGGACCTCGGTCGGCACAGTTAATGGAACGATGCAGTTTTCTCTTCAACCTGTTCTTTTTCCAGACTCTTTTCTGGCAGTAGAGGGAAAACGTTTGGTAGTAAAGGTACGTCTAATTACTTTCGTGTGCTGTCTACAAATAATATCCATTTTCCCTTTATTTCTAGATAACTTTTCCCTTTTGTCTTGCATAAGGACTTAGTTGAACAAACCGATTCTTGCAACTTTTTTTTGTTTAACTCTACGAAATTTGCACCTTTATCTTAGTCGCTGGAGGAAAAATTTTCAGAAAAAAGATCTTTTGGTCCTAACTGCAACCTGGGCCGAGTCAGTGATGGAAACCCGCTTGACTCCAATATTCGCAAACAAATTCTCCAGATTTATTTCCGTTCATTTCGTCTTAAAGAATTAGATCAATGCACTTTCCTAGCGAAGATATACTTTTGACCCTTTTTTTCTTGATGCTGTATTGACATTTATAGAAGAAAATTATTATTAGTCGCTATTGGGATTTGAAAGATTAACCGCACCAGAACATATGAGTTGCCATGGTAACTGCACTCTTAAGACCATGGAAACGCCATCAAAAGGTTCAAAACATTGCAGTGAAACCACCTGCCCCCCTCCACTTGTGGCTCCACTTGAGTTTTAAACATTTAGACGTCATTTCTACAATCGATAAGAGTAAAAACCATTCACTTTTGTCACATAGACTTGACTATAATGCACCTTGTTAACCCTCCCCCCCCCCCCCCCCCCACCAAAAAAAAAATTACATAGCCATGGTCTTCGATTTCTCTTGGGACGACTGTAATACCCAGGAGAAATTGGAAACAATGGTTAGGGGAAATTTTCGGGGGTAATCAAGGTTTATTATGGTCTATCTGAAAATGGAGAATGGAAAATTGTTTTCGATTTGTTCACCTATATTAGTAGGGTTTAAACCCAAAAAACTAATCCTTAAGGGTTAAGTACCAGTTTAAACAAAGAATGGATTTTACCTTCAGCGTGTGTAATTAGGGAAATATACATCGCTTCTTGATTGCAGAAGTCATCAATCTTTAAGGACAAGCATTTTTTCCAGTCAAGTACAGTTACTCTGCAATACCGTGATGCTCAGGGAAATGCCGATGTCAAAGAAAATTACAAGATAGTCAGGACTCGTTCCATGCCTCCTCGAGTACTCAAAAGCAGCAAGGCTGGGAGGGTATCCTTAGATAAATGGAAGACCTGGAGGGATTGCAGTACTTGGTTCAAAATATCATTTGTGCAGTGAAAATTTCCGTTAATACTAAAGCAAAGATTCTGCAAACCAAATTCCACAAGAAAGTACACTTTGCCGACATAACCAAACTAGGCAATATAAGCAAAATAAGGGCGAAACAGCCGTCCATGACTGCCAATTGGCTGCCATGGACATAGATGATATGGCTGTACACATGCGTAAGGTACTGGCCATGTCGTAGCCTTGTCCCCAGGGGTCCCTTTTGTCATGCGCTAACGTCGCTGACCAGAAATATCGCACCCTATTGGAATGATGTTTAGTGGTGTGTATGCTTTCTTACTGATTTGGTCTATTTTTGTTTATAAGTATTCTGTATTTTTACTTTGCCTTATGCAACGACATGAAATTTTTGTTTTGCTTTTTTGTTTTGTACTTTTTCCAGTTTATAGCTGATGACCAATATTCAAAAATACTCTTACCAAGGTGTACTCATTATTCAGTAGAGTTTATTGTAAGAAACAGTTTAACTTGGTTTGAAAGTACAATCTTGATCCATTGTTTTCATTTTGCGCTCTGATTAGTTTAGTGGATTGTCTGCCGCTCCATTGCATCCGGCAAAAGGAATATGGACAGGAGCCCTGATATGGGTCAATCTTTTTTTTCTTTGGAAACAAGGCAGGTCGATTTAATTCTAACTTTTTGCCTTTGCAAAACGTTATTGATTGAACAAGACGGACAACTAATTAGAAGAATAACTCTGCAGAGGTTTAGATTTGAACAACAACTAATTCCAAAAGATAATTAAGTTAGACACAAATGCTTTATGATATTGACAACAGTACATCTTCTACAGGCCTGAAATTTTCTTAGTTCAGTCATAATGATAGTTTCTTTGTGTTTAATTAACGCACTGTTAGTTTGGTAATATACCAAATTGTCTTCGTCTAAGCACATAAGGCATCAAACGGAGAGTCTGTATTTTTTTGTGACCAGTTTGCACATTTTAGACGCTTTACTTTATGCCAAATTAAATAAAGTATTGTATTTCTCAATATTTCAGAATTGGACGTCGCGGGGGATTGGGTCTCTAAAAAAGTCAATCCACGTTGTTTTTCCACGTCACATCACGTTCAATTTGTCAAATGTTGGTGAATTTTTTTAGGGTTATATACTAAAGGACTCTATCTAGGTTTAAAAAAAGAAATAAAAAATCGTTGTCTTCTATTTGCGCCCCCCACAGAACGAGAAATTATTAGGAAGTTTCACGTCGTGGTCGCCCAACGACGACAAAGAAATGCACAAAAAGCTTGATGCACGTGCAAAACTGTTGTTTTGCTAATCTAAACCTAAAACCTGAATTGGCAAGTTGTTCAGTGTCATGATCAATTTACAAAGCTTATTAACCGTGATAAGTACATTAACTATCACTCGTAATGGGCGTCGCTTGCCATTAACCTTGCTCATCATTGCGCTGAAGAGGGGTCAAACGTTACAAAGACTACAACTGAGTAACATCCTGTTTACGGCTGACAAATTAAGAAGCTACAATCTTGGACAAAATAGATGGAAAATTTGTACCCCCTCCCCACCAAATCAAGGATGGGAAAATGGCGCGTTTTGGCTTTTTCGCGGCTTCATCCTTGATTTGGGATGGATGGGGGTTTGCTGTTCCATTTTACGCTGTCCAAGATTGTACTCAGAATATATCTAATCGACTTCGAAGACGAACTTTTCAATAATCTTCGCTGGTTGATTAGTAACTTAACTTGTCTCTGTCTGCGCACAGGAACACTATTATACTCATTCCATCCAGTGAAAGCAAATCAAAGCCTATCGAGCAACATGATTTTGTTGGCCAATTTACCCGCCTTAGTACGTAGTCGGTACACTACATTAACTACCGTATCACCCGTGATATTAATTATCACTCGCAATGGGCGTCGCTTCCCATTATCTTTGCCCTTCATTGCGCTGAAGAGGGGTCAAACGTTACAAAGACTGCAAATGAATAACATCCTGTTTACGGCTGACAAATAAAGAAACTATTCTGAATATATCTGATTGACTTCTAAGACGAACTTTTCAATAATCTTTGCAGGTTGATTAGTAACTTAACTTGACACTGTCTGAACACAGGAACACTATTATACTCATTCCATCCACTGAAAGCAAATCAGAGCCTACCGAGTAACGTGATTTTTTGGCCAATTTACCCTTGGTAGTCTGTAACGAATATTTAACAGCTAGAATACCTCTAATCGACAAGACGATGAATGTCACCAGATCACTTGTAGGCTGGGGCTCAGTTGATCCAGCGCTAATCCTAGATTAAATTTTAACACTTAAACTTCAAGGCAAGGCTGATCGGACAGCTAAGGGTTGATAATTTAAAATTATCAAACTTTCTAGAGATTACTTCATAGTTGGTGAGTGCGTACTATTTTTATTCATGAGTTGTGAAGAATCTTAAACGAACGAGCGAGGCTCTCGAGAGTGAGTTAGTGATACTTCACGGCAGCACTAAAATATGGAATGCGGTACCCGGAAACGGAATACGGAATCCGTGAAAGAAGGTTCCAAGCGATCGATTTGAAAAAAAATATAGCAATGACAATAAAATAAATAAACAGATTTTAAAAAAAGACATAAATGAATAAATTACCCGAGTAGAGGAGACTGCTGTATGACTAGATGAGTGGATTCCGGTGAAAAGACTCTTCATACCACTTCCGGGAAATGAATGCAAATTCTCATTGGACAGCAAAGCGAGGAGAAAAACGTCACTGACAATAACTAAGTTATATGGAGACTGACTTCGTTCAAATCCACAGAGGCGTCGTTTATATAACTGCAAGGCGTCGTCGTCAAGTTTTTTCTGGGTGTCTTTCCTGGATTGTCTTCAACACTGTTCAGTTTTCTTTATAAAGACAACTTACTCAAGAGAACCATGGCATTGTGAAGTCCAAAGAGAAGAGAGAATTGTGCATGCATTTGCTTGAGTCCGCAACTGATTACATCAAAATAGTGCGCCATGTTTAATAAGCCTCTTCAACAGAAATACAGCGGACGTCAACGCAAAATCAGTTACACCAGTGTTCCATCAGCATTCAGCTTGGCGAAGATGTTGAACTTATTGCTAAAACACCGAAACTGTGGTCACGTCACGGCTCAGTCATGTGTTGAGTATTCAGTTTGGGGACAATCATGTTGTATGGTCTGAGGCCAACTACTACTACTCTTGACACTAATCTAAACAGGTAATATTTAACGGTATTATTCAACCCATAAATAACTCGTAAGATAACTTTTGTCAGCCTTGCAGTGCAATAACCCACACTACGACAAACCTTATCAAAACACAATAACAAGAATATATTTAAGGAACTGCCAAGAAAACTAAAATAAATCCTCTTTTGATTGTACTTAATTATGCAATGTGAAATTCTTTAATTTTCTGTCAAAGATATTTGATTTCGCATTTCGTATTCCGTATTCCATTTCCATCGTCCGAATTTCATATTTCAGTGCTCCCCTCAAAAGAGCTTATTGTTTATGTAAGCTTAAATATAATTCAACTAATCAAAGTCAGAATCTAATACTTTTAATCGTTTGTACCTCCTTGGAGAAGATTCTACTTTTGCTTCTTGGACTGCTAACTTAAGGAATTGATTCAAGGTGTTTATTGAATTGCTGAATTGTCTTCCGTGAATCACAGCGCCCGTGAAAAGTGACATCGCTTGTTGCCTTCGCTGACCCAACTGCTGTTGTGGAATTTTCAGCACGTTGAGTTGAACTCGTTTTGTTTGTATTCCCTGTCCCTGTTGATAGATTACTTAATCTTCGTTGTCGTCTTTCTTGATTTTGCATCATTGCACTCGTAACTTTTTTATTTGCAGCTTTTCTATTCTGATTCTTTCATCTAACTTCTGGATGAAATAGCGGAAAATTTTCCTCGCGAAAGGAGCTCACCTCTCTCAAACATAAAGTTTCGATTCTGTCTTGAAACAAGGGGCGCGCCGGGGCAACCTTCAAGGTTCTATTATTAAGAAAAGGGAAAACACCTCATAACGTCATCTTGACTTTTAAAGAATTCTGTTCCTTTATATTCTTCACCAATTTCAAAGCTTGCAAATATTGTCTTGTCAACAGTCGCTGAAACGACATCGACGAGATGGATAAAACACTTGCAAAATACTTTGTTGTGGTGGTAAGTTATGCCAGAAAATATTTTTGTCTTAGTCAGATCCAACACGAAGACAAAACCAATGCGAAAACAAAAAAAGAAAGAGAAAAATGATCATTAACTCTTTTTCACGACGTCGGTGACTCGTTAGCAATGTGAGTTAATTTAGTTTTAAAATATAACGATATAGAGAATACTTCATGGAAAGTGCGGGCGTACGGTATTTACGCACGAGTTGTTGACGTATCAGAAATCGAACGAGTGAGCGCAGCGAACGAGTGAGATTTCTGATACAAAAACAACGAGTGCGTAAATACCGTACAAAGTACTTTCCATGTGGTATTGTGTTTATTATATATATACTGAGATTTTAATTCTCGTTTATCGTCTTTAATGACAGACCAAGACAAAACTCTGTTACATGAATTCAAGTTAAAATCTCATGCAAGGATTATAACATAAGCTTGAATTTCTGCCAGAAATTTAACATTACAGCAAGCAAATAATGTTAAAATATTATTTCATAACTTTAATCCGAGTCGGACTCCTCAATTCGGATTCTCTTCCACCTTTTTTCGGTGGTTTCGGTGACGGAACTCCTGGTTTGAATGGTCGGCGAGGTAGTAAGCGCATTGATGGAATCGTAAATTGTCCTCCACTTATTACTGCTCCATCAAAAAAACTCATCGGGGTTTTACTAGTGCAAGTGCTCCAGCAGCAGTTTCGTTAGTTGCAGTAGTTACTTGTGTTTGCGACGATGCTCAGCTTAAGATGCCCGATATGTTTTTTTCTTGATTTAGGTTCAAGCTACTATAGTTTGTTATGCTTTGCACGTTCTTGTGCCCACTTAACTGCGTTATATGCGTTGGCGAAATTTCACTGTCATTAAGTTTTTGAATCATGTATTTACGAGCACTATGGTTCGTGAGTCGCTCGTTGTTGATGTCTGCTTTTGAAGCCATTGTTTTCATCAAAGTGTTTAATTTATTTACACCCATAGGTGCCGACTTGAACCAGTGTTTTTTGGAGCCGTCTGTTTTCGTGTGGTTTATTCCCAAGTAGAATGGCGAATCGTCAGCCATCATGTTTTCCGGTCGCTTTTCGCGGTAAATTTTGTACGCCTCGACAGGATCTCGTTCATCACCAGTTGAAAACATTTTCGGGGAAACTTTTCGAACGTTTGAGGCGTCTACTCCAGACCTTGTTTTTGTCTGTCGTTCATTGTAAACTAGATAGTCGTTACCTTGTGCGTCCTTACAAAGCTTTACATCTCCCCAGCACAAATCCCTATCCTCTTGACAACCACGCATTCCAAAATGAATGGTGTTGTTCAGCCAAACAGTATTCAACAATGATTCAGCAGAAGAAACTCCAAGCAAATTGTTTTCGTGAAGTATATCGACTTCTTCGTCCGTGATAGCCACAGCGGCTTTGTCCTTGTTGCCTCGGCCTGCTTTCTTCAGCTCTTTTTGTTTAGCCTGTAAACACTGTCTAAACAATTCAAATTCTTTATCGTTAATGATACTCTTAGTATAATTATTTTTCTTCAAATGTCTTTCAATACTTGAAACAAGGCATCTTAAACTTGAAGGCTCATAATCCTCTCCGTCTTTACGTCTCACAGAACGAATAAACTCCGCAAGGTGTTTGTTTAATTCTGCGGGCTCTATGTCTTGCGCTTCTCGCTCGTCGTTCTTTTCGTTTCTCAAAAACGTTTCCAGCAATTTCACATCTCGTTTCGTTTTCTCTTTCGTATTCCTGTTTTCGAGACTTTCCACGTAATCCTCGACTGAAGTATCGTGAACAACAAACCTTTTCTCGTTCATGTTTTTAAGCTTCAACACTCGCGAAAGATTTCTTTAACAAAGTGAAATGCTACCAGCTGAATGAAAATCACCTTGTTACGGCTCACACGTCAAAAAACATGATACGCAGCACCTGATTGGACGTATCGTTTTCCTCACACGTGGAAAAAGCAATACGCGCCATTTGATTGGCTGTCGGGTTCTTAGACCAGCTTGTGAACCAAATTTATTTTGCGCCTTTTCAATGGGTAAATCTCAGTACATATATAATAAAGTTTATTCTTACACTTGCCCTAAATATTGTATTTGGTTGTGTAACAACCATGAAAACAAGGAGATAGGACAACGTTTTACAAGACCACAATGTTTCTGTTGCTAATAATTTCTCAGTTTTGGCATGAAGAGAGTTTAAACCTTACTATAAAATGATAAAGCCTTACTATAAAATTGATAAAATTAAAATTTACAAATTGATCAGTTTTAGGTCAGTATCCTTTGGAAAGAGACGTACGTATTGAAATTATTCTTAACTGACCTTTTAACTTATCTTTGTGTGTTATGTTGTAATAAGTTACTACATGAACTAAACAATTTCCGAAGAAACTGGTACAAACCGTTAGATGCAGCAATAAGAGGGGACAGCGGTTAACCAAGAACTGAGAACATTGAACTGAGAAATCTTCTACCAAATCGAATCCGGCCATTGTTGAACCGATTGCCAATGACTGTGATCTTTATATGCATAATAATCGAATTCAGATATTTTGCACCACTAGTAATATGAGTAAAAAAAAACTTCATTGTTGAAGAGAGAAATATATTTTTTTAAATAAAATTATCTTTATTTTGTTCCTTTTCGCCTGGGTTAAAGCAGGACTTGTCACTCGAGACGTGAGAACTCGATGGACTGTTTATATCGAATTTAAGAAATAACAGTCATAAGCTTTAGCGCACATAGTCGGCAATATGCTGATTTAGAGGTGTGTAAAATTACTTTCACTCGTGGTATGTAAAATAACTGCGTAGCTAAAAATTACTAAACAAACTAACAACTGTTGTTTATCTACTAGCTACGAATAAATCCATGGTTAAAACAAACAATATATTCATGCGTAACTCATGACTGCCTTTTTATGCCCCCCGTGACGTCACAGCGGCTATCAATTGGTGTCCCAGACCACCCCCGTCCACCCTTATGCGAGTTCAATTCTTTTCGTATCAAACGCTTTCTTTTGTTCCAATAAATTTGCATAGATGCAGATCACGCGAGTGAAAACATCATTGGTTTAGGCAACAGTATAACTCTAATAGGTCTATTTAAGCCCTAACTTTAATTAACGAATTGAATATCTACGTTTTAAGGACTGGCTGGACACAGTAGCGTATTTGATTGCCATCCAGCTCAGTCCGGGGCGAGCCCACTCAACATAGTTTACGGAAAGGCTCCTCTCCGAGGTCCAACCCCTTACCCTTTTATATGCAATTGTTGCCAGAAAAGGTGACCCTTTCATATACCTTTTGACAATGATACCCTTTTCACATACCTAGTTTAGTACGTACTTGGCATCCCTTTTGACTAAGCGTTTTCTCGACATCCCGTTCAGTCCGGGGGGAGCCCACTCAACATAGTTTTACAGGAATGAAAGCCCTTTCACATACCTAGTTTAGTACTTAGAATCCCTTTTAACTGCTGTGAATGTACTGTCTTTAAAACATGAATAAAAATCGCAAAACATGAACTTTTTCACAGCCATAATCCCTTTTAGACCTTTTTAAGGAACGAGATGACTGATTTTCCTACCCTTTCATATACTTCAACAAGTGAAATCCGTACCTTACCCTTTCATATACTTGAAGCCTGCATGAAAAAGATCAAGATACCTCCCCCCTTGAGGAGGAGCCTCCTCGTATGGGCCATAATGACGAGTACCCCCCCCCCCCCCGACAAAAAAGAATTTAAATCTCTCCGCGACTTCAGGCTTTGATTTTTAACGCAAATTTCTTCCCCTGCATTATTCTTGTCCAATTAGCACCTACAGCCTGAGTCGGCTCGTGGTGCTGCTGACAAGATGTTGCTCGAGCAATACAAAGTGGCTACACTAGACTACAGCTCATGACAGTGCCAAATTTTCCAGAGGGATATAGATATACTGCCCTCCTACTCGTCTATGAGTGCGAACGAGTGCGCGTGAATATCTCTACCTTGCGTAGAAAGTACTGGCCGAAGGTTTCCATAAGAGCTGAGTGGACAGCGGTTAATCAAGAACTGTCATTATTTATTAGAAGTATTTTATCGAATCGAACAATGACCTTCTCAATGCGTCGTGAAGAGTTCGGTCGTAGCTACGATTATAAGGTTGATGTGTCCGATCGAGCGTGTATATATCTTCAGATGAAAGTTTTAATGGTCACGCTATGGATTCCAAGCCGATCGCGGTGCTGTGCTCTCTTCTTTATCTCACTTTGCTTGAAGGTGGGACCTATAAATGATGCATGGAATCATTTATTTAAGACGCTGACTGTGTGTTTATAAAAGGCCTTTCTCTCACCAATTCATAGTTGAGAGCTTATCAGAGTTTAAGAAAAAAATAGACAAAATAATGGAAAGTGCCATGACCTTGGCTAAAAGAACAATAAAATTCCTCTAAGGCATGCATAGACTACTTCAAATGTCTGAATTTTAATTTTTAAGAGACTTAAGCCTTTAATCGCACAGTTGTGTCTTTAAAAAATGAAGATAAAACACAATGTATTACAATAAATGTATTTATTGTCTCCTTCTAAGGTTGGATTGATCCTGCAGTTCCATTTGCCTGGAAGTAATAGTCTATCTTGCAAACCAGTCAATCCTGACGGCGTTTACACCATTAAGTCTTTTAAAACGAACAAATATCTCAAAGTCAAATGGAAGAATAACGCGACTAAGTTGTCCTTTACGGGAAATCCAAGCGACTGTGGCATTTGTAAGTTATCAAGCCAAATATATTGTATTGTTTCCTCCTCTGAAAGCCCGGTTTCTTTCGCTAGAGAGGTTAGAAAACTGTGGTGTACAAGACCAACGTCGGTCAAAATGACGATAATTGAGGATGAAAGAAAATGTTAACGTCACAGTGAGAAAGTCAATGTACTGCTAATCCAGAAATCAGTATTTTTAGGGTCTTAGGGTGTGGATACTTCAAGGATTTAAAGATAATGTTCTTTAGTTGTAGTTCCGCACTACTGAAGTTATAACAACAATGTATAGTAACAATTACCATCATCATCATAAATATTATTATTGTCATTATTATTATTATCATTATTATAAATCAAAACGTTACTGCTAAAATGGACCTCTTTCTTCAAAAAGTCAACAGCAGCCAATATAAAAACAAAGAATCAATCGTTTTCTTTTTTTTTTTTTCATTCAACCTCTTTTCGCTCTCCTCGTTTTCCCTATTTTTTCTCTCTCCTTTTCCATTATTAGTGTCGTGTAAGACACTTCCCTTTATAAATTGGCCCCCTTTCAGTCAAATGACTGCAATTTCGGTTGTTACTTTCTTAAAAAATCCCGCAGGAACCATAATAACTTTATTAAAATGACAAATATTTCACATGTATAAAGTTTTGTTTTGTTTTTGTTTTTTTCAGATTTTGTTCCTAAGGGTAATTTCACCAAAAGAGCATTTTCACTTTATGACAAGACAGACTATTATCTAGCTGTAAAACACGGCAAAATGGTTGTGAAGGTAGGCGTTCCAGCCCAGCACTTTTAGTTATGTAATTACGAGATTTGGGTGATAAAGTATCACCGTCTAAAATTCCAATGATTTATGGAAAATGTTTATTCAGTTAATTTATTCGAACTCGTTTTTCATGTTAACATTCCCCCGCGGATAGCGTTGCTTCACTATCCAATGTATTAACCACAGAACCCACAATCCCTTGATTTTTTTCTGACCGAATCAAAATTTCTGCATGCTTCGAAATTTATGGTGATACATTTTCGCCCCATGCAAGGGAGCCCGATCTTTGGAATCAGGGAAATCTTCGACTGTGGAATCCGGGATTGGGGAAGTTTTAGCTCGAGGAATCCTGAAACCTGGGCTTTGGAATCCGGAGTACAGCTCAAGGAATCCGGAATCCCACTTATGATTGGCCTATCCGGAATCCAAGTTCCACGTGACAAAGAATCCTCAATCCAGTACCTGGGAACCGGAATCCCATTCAATGGATTCCAGAATCCAACACTATCTGGATCAACTTAGGTTTCTGGGAAACAGCCCACCCAATACCCCTCCCCTAAGCCAACATTTTGCCCCAAGTGAGAAGTAAGTGGTTAGATTTAGGGAAGGGTAGCTGGGCAGTTTCCTAAAAACCTTATTTCTCTTATTATCTATTTGCAGAAGATGAATCCGTCTAGACGGCAGCTTGGGAACGAATGTCTTTTCCAAACGAGGAGAATTAACCTGAATTACAGCCGGGGAGAAAACAATAATGTCTCAGAGAAATATAAAGTTCTTGTTTCCTGGTCAACTAACAATTCTAAGTATAACGCGATCAAAAGTAACAAGTTCGGGAAAATTTCTTTGGGAAATTGGAAGGACTGTAGAGCATGGTTTGATATAAAACCCAAGAAAAAAGAATTAGTTTAGAAAGAGATTTCAGTCCATGGCTAAGTGATTTATATGTTAACTTAACTTAAAATAAGAGGAAACCTGATACTGTTTTAATGTTCAATTGACCAACGTCTGTAAAAAGAATCAACGCAGTAACTTTTAAAATTGTTTGTTTTTTTCTCTTGCAAGCAATTTTATTAACCCCAGGTGCTGGACAAGAGGAACTGCTAACAAACTAAGTCGAGGTAGAATTATGATATCAAGGAAAAAGGTGATTATACAAAAACTCCTTTTTTGCATGCTTCCTCAATTTGTACTTTTAGAACACATCAGTACTAAAGTTATACCAAACAATTCAAATTGTTTAATCTCGAACCGGGAATGTTTAGATAACAACTATAAGTATTGTTCTGCAACAAAAGGCTTCCTTGTAGGAATAGTTTTTTATGTACATTCGGCTACATGGCACTGTCAAGGGAATTCTCGTCTAGGTTTGTTAAAACGTTTGGGAAAGTTGTCAAGTGAATCAATGAAAGGAAAGCGAAAAAGACCGCTATTTTTAGCGATATTTTTACGAGACACGATGATACTCATCTTCAAAAAAGCCTAACTGTTTCATTCCCAAGTTGCCAAGTAGCTTCATTTGTGGCGAGAGAAAGGGATAAATTGCTCCACTGCAGTACTCGTGTTCACTCTTATTGTAATAAAATTATCGTTTGATTTTTTTATTTTTCTGAATTGTCATGACAGTTACCCTCCACGAGGTCATTTTTCTATCTAATCACTGGCTCGTTGGTAAAACGCAATATTCTGAAAGGTAGCTTTTCAGAGCACCGTGGATTTGAATAAATCACGGTTTCTGTGAAGTTTGACTTCGGAGCAGTACGGTCAATCAAAACAAACCTGTAAATAGAGGAGAAACTGTGAACTAAACTTTGAATGTTTGGGCAAAGTAAGTTTCTTTGTATTTATAATGTAATAATTAATACAAACAAATATTCAAAAGTTATATACAATAGGTACTTATCAAATATACCCTTAATGTATAAATAAGTCCATTTTGTAAGAAGTTGCAGATGTAGAGAAATAAAAAAAGGAAACAGATTAAAGGCTTTACTATTCAACCAACCTAATTCAAACCAATCAGTTAAAAGTACTTAGCCAAGAGAAAATGACATAGAGTGAAACGACCAGTCTAGCTCTTGGGATGTGTGCCGAGTTGTACCAAAGTTATTTTTAGACGAATTAAACCATTGAAATTAATCGGAAGTTGGTTTCCGAAGAGGTGTTCAATCTTTTGTTCAGTCATGGGAAATTATGGTCTCTTTTGGCGAGACACCAGAACAATGTTTTGCATTATTTGCTTTGAGGCAGTAGGCATCACAAGCTAGTCAGGTTCGATTTTATTGCTCACGCCAGGAGCCTTACTTCTATGGTGATTAACAATTATTGCGGTCAAGCTGGAATCTGTAGTTGGTGCGCGTTAGTCAACGTTAGTGAGCGTTGTTGATATGATTCCCCGGTGATGTGGCAACCTTGAAGGAAAAATGTTCAATACGCTCTATGTCAGGTACGGATCTTTGTATATTCTTAATCGATTCTTAAACTGCACGTGCATACACACTGTATGAATATTTGCTGATAATAATTTAGGTATTAGAAACCCAACAGAAACAATGATTTCACATATTGAAGCTTGTGTGTTGCTAAAGTGCGCTAAGCATGGTTGACTTTAGGAATGCATATTCGACTGGTAGATAGAATCCTAGGGTTTCAATCGAGGATAATCAAACGGTTAACGATGAATATTACTAAAGCACCGACGAAATGTTCTGAGAAATTATAGAAGGAGGCAATAGAGATTCCTAGAAAGCCCGCGAAAATATAAGGTGAAGCCCGCCAAAATTTGAAAGATTACGTGACACGCAAACTAGCTGTCTTAAATTCTTAATCATACATTTAGTTTCATGAATAAAGAATGTAAAGTATAGAAAAGAAATGATTTCCAATTATTGAAGATAAGCGCTTAATTCTAAACTAGCTCTGGCATAGGGTAAGGGTTCCATAGTCCCAGCGGCACATCCCCACCGAGAAATTCCTAAAGCATCCCCCCCCCGGGGTGACGATATCCATTTGTTTGTTTAAATTATAAAGGTAAAAAAAAACACTGCAAAAACCGTTACGATCAATCTTGCTCAACGTCGGATCCAAAAAGATCGTGATCAGTCAAAATAGATCAAATTGAGAGCGTTACAGTCAACAAGACTTTCGCAGGGACTGATCAAACAACGTGAAATAGAGTTTAGTTGCGATATTTCGACTGGCCAATGCCAGTCTCCACCATGTTTGTTGAGATATCACGAACTATTGCATAATAAAATTAAATAAATAAAATTACATTATATGACATGGTATGGTGTGGCCACTTTAAAAAGACAAGATAACAAAAAAATAAAAGATATACTATATATAGTTACAGTTCATCACGTTTATTGATGCCCAGGGGCTCAATTGTCTTAGCTTTATGGATAAGGTGGGTTTCACGTGCTTTCCTGAAAGAATCACGCCCATATTAAGTTTTTCAATAGGAATCAAAAGTATATGATTGTCGGAATGATTACTGGTTAGAAAGTGTTCTGAAACTGCAATATGGATGTAATTACCAGTAAGGTTGAGTATAGGTCGTCTGTGTTCATTAAAACGGTCTTTTAGGCGACGTTTAGTTTCTCCAATATATTGTAGATTACACGGTGGACATTGAATCAAATAGATAACATTAAAAGTTTCACGGCAAGTGATATGAGATTTGATGTGGTGGGCCTCACCTGTATGCAGGGATTTCCTCTCCCTCTATTGGTCTACAGGCGGCACGCCCAGACTTAATGAGATGACGATATCCATTTGTAGTTGAATGAATAAATATAGCGCTTATTCTAAATAAAGTTCAAACCGAAAGTCTTTGTATGTAGGGATTTCCTCTCCCTCTATCGGTCTACAGGCAGCACGCCCAGAATTCACGAGGTGACGATATCCATTTGTAGTCATTTAATGAATAAATATAGCGCTTATTCTAAATAAATTTCAAACGGAAAGTCTTTATATGTAGGGATTTCCTCTCCCTCTATCGGTCTACAGGCTTCATGAGGAGACGATATCCATTTGTAGTTTAGTGAATAAATATAGCGTTAATTCTAAATATTTTAAACTTAGAAGTCTCATGTAGGGATTTTCTCTTTCTTCTAACGGTCTGATCAGGAGGCACGTCCAGACATCTTGATGAAATATATTTGAGCCAGACTACATGACGTAAAGATTGCGCCTAAAACTATGCTTTCAAGCAAGAAATATGATTCATTAGGCATAAATTCCATTTGAATCAGTTGTCTTAACGTTTTAAGCAGAGTCAAAGTACACGGTGAGCGAACACCCTTCCTTCCCCTGTCCACTCCCGATATCAGCTAAATCATGCGAATGACCCCGATGAAGCCTATTTAAAGGCCATGAGAGAAAGATCAGGTAAGATTGGATAAGATATTTGTCCTTTTTGACTTATCCTTGAGATGATACTCCATATATGTCAGGAAGCTGAGCGGTTTCAATACGGCGGGAACTTTTGCTTCACTAGTTCTCAAGAGTCAAACGAAACAAATCATTTAATTTATAGCCAGGAAGTGCAGTGAAAATAGCCGTAGTCTTGTGTTTAGGGAGTGAACAATGCAAAGTGATTTTCTCGCATTTATGACTATTTTGTACCGCAAACCAAACCAAGTTAAGTAAAATCAAAGTAAGTCAAAATAACTGTATTCGCTGCATCTTTGCAAACAAAAGAGAAAGTTCCACGCCGCACTTTACACTATTAGAAATCTTAAAGTTGGAGAATATCTTGAAATTAAAAATTGGCGCTCTTGTGCATAAAATTCAATATCAAAAAAAGGATACACCTCCTGCCCTCTATGACGTAGTTCAACCGGCTTCAGCTGATAATTATAATACTAGGTATCGTCACTAATCAAAACCTGTGCAGACCGTTTTCCAGAACTAATTATGGCCTAGCAAGGTTTAGTGTAGTAGCATCACAGACCTGGGAAGCAACACCTATGAAAATTAAGTGTCTCCCCTTGAACAGTTTTAAAAAAGAATACTAACTCTTTCTACTTGATAGTCAGGCATCTTAAACAACTGTAATCTGTTACTTAGCTCTATTTATTTAATTATTTAATTTAAATAGTTTTTTTATAAGTCCTGTATAACCTCCACCCACTTGTAACCGCTCTGTGGTAGTAGCCAACTCGAAAGTTTGTCTCCTTTGGCTGCTACACACTCTTTTCCTTTGCTATGTTTAGTTCAATGTATAGTTAGCTCTGTTTTTTACTTCTTCTTTTTTTTCCTTATTGTTGTTGTATTGTAATTGAATAAGTGTGAATAAAATAATGAACTTGAACTTCAACTTGACCGGAAACTCACGCCCACTTACTCTCAAGAGATGATAAAAATATTAATTTGTTGCTTTTCTCCCGGCTTTCTGTTTTATTGCCTACGAGCAAGCTATTTTACTGTTAGATCGATTGATACGATTAAAACGTTTCTTCCCATTTTCATCATCTTTGCATACATTATCCGCTTTTCCTTTCTCAGTGGAAATCATTAACAGAAAGAATACTGTCAATACTCAAAGCTCTTTGTCTTCCCTCGTCTCCCACCATTTTTTAATGTGGCGAGCTTTTTTAACTCGAATCCTCGATTAACTAGAATTATTGGGCTGTATTTAAAAACAAGCACCTAGAAAGAAGGTTTAGCTGTTAAATCGACCAAGTGAAAATATTGTTTCGCAATGGGAAATGAATCGACCGAGAAATATTATTTCAAGTGTTGACGGCCGATGAACATATTTATAGCTATCTCTCAGACTATCTCTCTGGCTATCTCTGTAAACTTGAGCCTTGGTCCAAAACAATAGGAGCTGACTTAATTATAATCACCACAAATATTCCATGAATGCACCGTTCAACGTAGTCTCCCCCGCAGCCGTTTTTAGTATCGTCACGCAACGCTCCTCCTTATGTGGGGAGGAGCGTTGCGTGACGATACTAAAAACGGCTGCGAGGGAGACTACGTTCAACGGCGCTTTCGCATTAAAGTCGGTTCTATAGCTACAATAGCCTGCGAACGGTAGACGTTTCTTCTTGCTCAGCGCGAAACGTTCCTCAGCGGCCATGAGCGAGGAGAAACGTCTGCCGTTCGCAGGCTGCTCTCTAGCTTGTTATGTAATATACAGATTTAGCCAGGACTAAAAGCGAAGCTCTGGTTAATAACAAGGAGTAATACTTATAAACAAAAAAGAAATAAATCGTGTAATGCTAAACAGGGACGACAATTCAAGACTAAAGGTGATGTTACACCAGACGATTCCCAACGACGATTTTTAGCGCAACACAGCTCTGCAACATGGTTAGTATGGTTACAACATTGTTCCAACATTTCAACACTGTGTTGCGCTAAAAATCGTCGTTGCGAATCGCTACGTGTAAAAATGACATCACTTCAATAGATCTAATTAGCAAAAAAACAAATTGCACGAGCAGCACACTTTTTCTTCTAATTAGCAAAAAACAAATTGCACGTGCAGCACACTTCTTCTTCTAATTAGCAAAAGACAAATTTGCACGTGCAGCATGCTTTTTTGTCTTTCCCTTGCCGTTGTTTTGCACGACTACAACGCTGTTTTGTACGACTAAAACGTCAAACTTCCTAGTTACACATTAGGGCCATTTATACGAGGAAAAATAAGACGCGTCTTACATAAGACGCGAACTTTCCGCGCATTTCGTCTAAAATAAGACGCGGCTCAGCTAAGACGCGTCTTATTAGATAAGACATGCTCGTATAAATGGTACAGTTCGCGTCTTATTTTTCTTCGTATAAATGGCCCTAATATTTTTATGGAGGAATTGTCGTATGTGCTTACCCAGTATTTTCTTTCCTGACTTTCCTGTGTTCGTGTTCGCTTTTAATTTTCACTGCCGCTCATTTTCACCTTGCTGGCCGCTAGCATTTCTCATCGAGTCTCACCGCCGCTTTGAATTTCCACGTTTTTCTTCCTACGAAATTCGTCTCCTTTGTTTTCAATAACTCGCTCTAGCTCTTTCTCTGTTATCCACGTTTGTGTAAACATAAAAAATAACGCCGAAAAAGACACGAATTTGTTGTTGTTTTTTCTTGCTAAAAGTCCGGGCGGCCATGTGATTTCCGTCCAAATAAAACCTTGAGTTGCATTTGGGTTGCCATAGCTGTCGATTGAGTGATTTTACATTGGTATACCTGTGGTGCGGACGGACGGTCGGTGTACGGACACGCAATTACCAAATTTTTCTCGGATGGGTAGATTACCATATTTCCTTAGCTTTTGGGCTCCGCTATAACTAACAATTGACCACTCCAGAAAATACTACTAGTAGTAATCAAAGATTAATAAGTGCGTTCGAAGTTCAATGAATTTAGCTAAAATCATACAAAAACAGAGGAGGAAATTAGTTGAGAGATTAAATGAGAAAGACGAAGTATTTAAAGAGCAACATGAACAATAGCAACTTTAATAGTGAAACCCAAATATGTAACCAAAGATGTTTATCTACTTAGTTACAATGTAGTTTAGATACTGATTGTGGGAGACTAACTTTTGTAACAGTAACATGAATGATAGTAACTTGAATAGTTACAAGGGATTGGTTAGTTGCAAGGGAAAATGTAACAAAACATGTTAGTCTACTCAGTATCTTGAAAAACTGAAAATGATAGAGTAGATTTTATAACAACAACATGAGGCTATGATGAAGTTCAAAATGCTATGAAAATTAGATTTTTCCATGTCTAAACGTTTCGTGTCTGTGTGTCATAGCATTGTTTAACAATTTTTCTTAACTTAACAGTAACCTGGATGATACTAACTCGATTAGTCACAAGGTAAAATGCAATAATTAAAACATGTCAATCTACTCATTTACAATGTAGTTCAGATACTAAATGAGTGAGACTAATTTTTGTAACGGTAACATGAATAATAGTAAATTGAATAGTTTCAAGAAAGTTATGAAGTTGGTAATGCTATGAAACTTTTTGCAATGTTTAAAAGTTCTGGTGTTTGCATGTCATACCATAGTTTAACAAAAAAATTTTAATAGTAACATGAATAGTAACTTGAATAGTTGCATGGGATTGGTTAGTTGCAAGAGAAAATGTAAAAAAACATGTCAATCTACTCAGTATCTTGAAAAACTGAAAGAGATAGACTAAATTTTATAACAACAACTGGAACATGAAGCTGTGATGAAGTTCAAAATGCTATGAAACTTAGATTTTTTTCCATGTCTAAATATTTCGTGTTTGTGTGTCATAGCATTGTTTAACTATTTTTCTTATCTTAACAGTAACCAGGGCCGGGTTGTTCAAAGCGCGATTAAGCAAACCCAGGGTTAGCGTCAATTTTTATTCCAGTTAAATTAATAACCAAAAGAGATTTTCTTAAGGATTCTTGCTCTTTAGTTTTATTTTTCGATTTGACTTCATGTGCAGCTTATAATTAGCTTTTGAAATCTTTTTAAACAAAAGAGATTAAATCTTTGATTAAGCTTTAATCGTGGGTTAGCAGTAGTCGTCTTTTGAACAACTGGGCCCTGGATGATACTAACTCGATTAGTCACAAGGTAAAATGCAATAATTAAAACATGAGAATCTACTCATTTACAATGTAGTTCAGATACTAAATGAGCGAGACTAATTTTTCTAACAGTAACATGAATAATAGTAAATGGAATAGTTTCAAGAAAGTTTAATATGAAATTCAAAAATTAAGTGCTATAAAAGTTTTTGCGATATCTAAAAGTTTTAGTGTTTGTATCTCATAGCATGAATTATTAGTAACTTAAATAGTTACTAGAGATTGGTTTGTTACAAGGGAAAATGCAACAAAACATGTTAAATGGCAATTTTTTCAATGTCCACAAGTTTTCGCGTTTGCGTGTCAAAGCATACTTTAACTGTGTCTAGGTTTAAGACAGCCTCTGTGATTTCCTCCTCTGTTGTTTCATTTGCAATAAAGTGACAAATTGAAAACAACTTTGGCACTGCTTCTTGATAAACCTGTAGCTGAAGCTTCTGCAGTGGTTGTTTGGAGTTTTGGATATGGATCTTGAGTGTCCACTTTACACTGCAGCTGGTTGCCTTTTGTGTTACTTTGCAGTTATCGCAGACTGCAATTTTTCCCTTGATTGTAACTTTTTTTGAACATGAACAACAACAGTTGTATTTGGTGACACTGCTTATTCCTAGTATTTCTCCAATGGTTTCTGTTGTTGTTGAGATGTCACTGACTTCAGGTAATGTTTGTTTGAAGGGTTCAGCGTCCTTGATGGTGTATAAATTATCTTGTTTTGGTGTGTTCAAGTATCTTTGATTCTGAGATACTTTCATTCTCAAGTTGTTGAAGAAATAGGTGGACTGTGGTGTGACGCTGTCAACATGCTCACCCCAGAAAATAACTTTTATGTAACCAGATGGATCAACTATATAGCCTTCCTGTTTTTTGACAGGAGAATCTTGGATGACTATAGTTTTGGTCGCACTTAGATGTGATATCTTTCCTTTTATTGACACTAGCTGTTGTGGTGCTACTTTTGACAAGGATGCAATTGATGTGACATCATCTTGTGCTTTGTATGGAAAATCAGCTGTTGTTGAAGTGATGGTTGTGTTCCTGTTTATTACTACATCACTTCGTCCATACTTATTGCTGATGTTAAAACTTGAAATTTTAACCGGTGATCTTTGTGCGGCCATTGCATCAAGAGTTTCCTTCTTTTCAGTTGCAAAGCATACACTGCCAATGAGATCTTTCTCTGTCTGAAGGTGGCAGTTAAAGTAGCTTGTTGGTCCAGATTTTTTTACTGGTGAGACATTATGCACAAAGCAAGTTATGTCTTGTTTTTCTGTAGGAGGAGGTAAAAAGATATTTAGATTAATGTAATAAATTTGGCATGGATGGGATTACTGCATAAGGTAGCTTGTGTTATTTGAAAAAAACATATGTGTAAATATTAGTCTCCTTGTTTCATGTACTGTAAATCCTCTATTAAGCCCCCAGGGGGCTTATTGTTTTAAGGCGCATTGGGGGGGGGGGCTAAATAGAAAGGAAGGGCTTAATAGAAGGGGAAGTGTTAAAATTTAGCAAAACAGGAGCAGTTCACCACTCATTAATTACTGTAATTAAGATTATTTTTAGTACAAATAACAGTGATATTTTGGCCAAAGTTCGCCACCAACATGCAAGAGGTGTGGGAAAAATAAATTGTATCATATAACTACATGAGAACATTAAAGGGTGACAAAAGTGATAGGAAACAGTGTACATCTAATACCTAGATGTTCAAAATAATATGTTTTATTAATGAGAGCATATAGAGCAGGTAAGGTTATAAAATGATTTTAAAACAAGAAGCATTAGTTTAATAGAAGAAAGGAACGTATAACCATAATATTTAAGTATGACCGGGAGATACATACCTGAAGCCATATTAGATCTCTGTCTTGTCTGTTGAAAAAAAAAAAAAATGAGGATGTATACAGATGTTTTAGGAGGGTGTTTAAAATACCTTTAAACCCTAGTTAATACAACACTCTGAAACATTACATGGAACTTTGCTTTAAATGTAGTTGGAAAGTGAACTATTTATAACCATAAAAAAAAATCATTTATGTATGCATGTGTTGAAGGCCGTATAATCAATTTATTCTAATTAATCAATTTTGGGTGCTGTACTGTTGTGAGTGACTTTGTTCGCATCACTCAACTTGGGATCAATTTATATTTGCTAGATTATATAGCCTGCTTTCTTCTTCAAGTCTATATTTTAAATTAGTGGATTTCTTAAGACTCTTAAGTCTTTCAAAAGTCATTGGTTCAATAATACAAGATGAAAGTGTTTTCACTCTGCTTATAGCTACATATGAAATGCCTGCAGTAGTTTCAGTCTGACCAATGTCAATCCATGCTTTTGGCAGTGTTAACCCTTGGCTCTTGTGTATTGTGATTGCCCAAGCAAGTTTGAGAGGCAACTGTTGTCTCTCATGTAAACCATCTAGTGTCTGTGAGGTTATTGTTATTGGGCATATAGGCACACATCGTGGAATGCTATCACTGATAGATGGACCTCTATACTCATTAAATTTTACTATGACAGCGACAGGCAAGTCTGGTGGTTGCTGGTTGTTTGCATAAATGAAATCTTCAACCGTTCCAGTTGCACCGTTACAAAGTCCAACATCTATCCATAGGTTCATGGTAAGCATTACATGTGCACCTTTTGCAAGGAAAATGGTCGGTTGTAAACCTGACATGTCATCCGAACTTGCTTTCTTAGCTATATCACTAGAGTGACGTGCAGTGATGCAGGCTATTGGCTGATGAAGTTCTGATAACTGTTCAAAGTTATAATTAGCAACTTCTTCATTGCTGAAATAGAGCCTAGTGGCATCTTGAAACTCATTCACGTTCAATGCTATGGAAGGCTGTCTTGCCAAAAGAAGTTTCCAATCTTGCTCATTAGAATCTCCTGTGCGAAGGCGTATGAGTAAATCTCTAAACTAAGCTTGCTGTTGATTTAAGCCTTGAACCCTCTGGTTTACTGACAGTTTTACAACATTGCCAAACATGTGATAAGCTAAATAGCCTTGTTCACCTGTAGAACTGGAGGGTCTCGAATGATATAATGGCTTATCTGCCACTGGAGGCAATTGAGCTGGGTCACCAACTAATATCATGGATTTACCACCAAATACTTCGTCATTTTTGCCTGTTGCTTGTCGGCAGCGTCTATCAATCCAGCCAAACAATGTTTGTCCTAGCATAGAGTATTCATCAATTAGGATATAACTGATATCTTTCAGCTTGGTTTGTAATGTGACAAGCCCTTGTCCTGTTAATTCTTTGTTATGTCTTGGGCCAACAGGCAATTTTAATAGTGAATGGATTGTACATCCGTTTATGTTAAATGAAGCTTTGCCAGTTGTGGCAGTCACTGCACAAGAGTGTTGGAGCAGGTTTCGGATGGCATTAATGAGGTAACTTTTCCCTGTACCGGCAACTCCAAGTATAATAAGAAGCAATGGATCTTTAGGGCAGGCTTGTTCAGAATGTGCTTTCACCATATTGTAGGCATGTCTTTGCATGTCACTGAATGTATTAACATCAATATTTTGTTGTTGCAAACCAAAGGTAGAATCCAAAGTATCTTTCTTAGTTTTTATCCAGGATGGCATTTCCTGTATTAAGTGATTTGCATACTTAATCTTGTCATTTTGCCAGTCATAATCAGGCTGAGAGGTTTGTTGTGTTATATTATCTTGGTTAACAAAATACCCAGGTATGAGATCTGCTAAATCCATCCACTCTTCACGCTGTGGAAGCTCTTCTGAAGAGTGCTCTATATTTGGTTCCTCTTCTGTGTTATTCTGTACACTTTGTAGTTTTTCATACCAGTCAGGAACATGCTCTTCAGCATATGGTGTTTGTGGAAATTCCTTCCATTTTGTGATGTATATTTCATCAGTGCCTTCCTGACAATCCCAGGCATTGTCTTGTGTAGTATGCCAAGGTTTGTGCTTAAGTAACTGATATTTGCAATAAAGTCCAAAATTTGGACCTTTTGAATTGGAAGAAAATACTGGAAAAACTCTGGGAATCATGTTATGAGGCTGAACTGTTAGTTTGTTGTTGACAAGTTTGTATTTTGTTGCAAAATGAATGAAATTAAGAGCCATTATATCTGGGATGGTTTGAATATATTTTTCCCTTTTAGCGTAAGTATCAAGCAATGAGTCATTGGTTACAGTATCTCCATCATTTGCTATAGTTTTGATTCTACGTGAACCATTTAGACTAATAGGTACCACATTAAATGATGAGCTGACAAGTTTCAGTGACATGAGATGATGCATAGTCTCTTGTGCAGAGAAGTCACGTTGGCCAAGTGACTTCATTATCACTTTTTTTATCAATTTTGTAGGGTTGCTATTGTTGTTGCAATTACGGACAATAGAATTAAATGCAAGTTTCATTACAGGTGACTTTGGTTCACCTTTTGAAGCATATTTTGCAAGGTATTCAACACATGCATGATAATCAATGATCACTTGAATATCACAGTTTGCCCTCCAGCCTTGAAGCTGAAGTCGTTGGTGATTATTGAGTCTGCTATCATTCCTCTTTGTTATGATCTTTGCTTTGTATTGAGTGCTTCCATCTTTTGTATGAATGGGCTCAAACTCTAGTTTTGTATTAACACAAGGTTCAAATGGAAACTTAAATCTACATTTCAGTTCTGTTTCGTTTTGTTTCTTTCTAAGACAATAGTTTGTACTACAGCGAGTGTGCCTTTGTACAGTATTCAACAAATCAACATAATCTTGTTCAGAGTCTTGTAAACTTACAAGGTCCTTGTGACGCTTTTGACAAGGATGAATAGAGGGCTTCACCCATGTGCCATTATCTGGTGGATCTGGATTATATGTAGACAATAACCAATCTACATACTGACAAACTACCTGGGAAGCCTTTTTCCCATCCACTATCTGTTGATTGAGTTCTAGTATATTGACTTGCTCAGCTGTATTAGTGGACATTTCAGCCAAATAGCCTTTTAGAGCTGTTTCTGAGAGTTTACATAAACCTGGATCATTTTTCAGCTTTGCTACACCATGACAATGTATACTACCTCTAGCTTGATATTCAAATCTGTACCAGTGCCACTCAGCATCTAGTGAATTGTATAACCAGTATTTAATAAAACTTTCTAAACGCTGTGTAAAGAACCAGTCTGTAATATGAGGATTGTTAATCACATTCTGCCGTTTGTTGTCAGTTGAATTATTACTGACTGAGTTGCCAAAAATTGCATGAAGTTCAGGCCAATGCATATCAGCAGAGGAGAATGTGAAAAAGAATGTTGGAGCTCCAGCATGGGCTATTATTGCTTTTAAATCTTCTTTAGCTTTGTGCCAATAAGCATTAGAACCAGTAATGTTACTAAGATAGCGTGATATCTTAGATATAAACATACTTGTGTTATTGCTAGTTGCCATTTGCCGCAGCTCTTCAGCAGTCAAATGAGCTTCTCCTGGGTTTTGTTTTAGGAACATGCCTGTCTGTTGCAGAATACGTTTTCTTTGTATCATATTCAATGCCCAGTAACCAAATCTGGGGTGAGTAGCAAAGCGATATACCCATTTGTCATTCTTGTTTTCTCCAAACTTTAAAAGGTGCTTTACTCTTTCTCCGAGTGGTATATCTCGGCGTAATGATGGGTTAGTAGGATCACCCTTACCATCTGGAAATAATGTTGGGAAAGCCATTGTTGCTAAAAAGGGAGTTACATACTCGTTTAATGGTTCACTGCCAACTGTTGGCCAGGGCAAGTGATTAGAATCATTAGACAATTGTTGGCGCACAGCTTCTATTTCTTGCTGCTGACACTCTGGAATAGGCAGAAAACTACTCATTTCAGTACCCTCATTATAAACAATGTCATCTTCATTTTGAGGACCTAAGTCAGGTTCACATGTGGCATCCAAATCTATATTCTCTGTTTCAACCGAGAGAAGACCATGTGGAACACCATGTTCTGGTAAAGAATTTAAAGAATTTTGATTGATGGTTATGTCCTTGTAGTGTGAGTTATTATTAACAAGCCATTGTAGTGCATCAGCTACATTTTGCCTTCGCACTGTCACATCTTTAAAACTGTTCTCTTTACCTTTCATCTTAACAACAATAACAGATAGATCTTTTGGGTATCTAGGCAGAGAATGTGCTAGTTCAGCTATATCCTGAGGCAAATTGATACAGTGGCCTGAATAGCCCCTTTGTCCACCAGGTTTTATGTAAACTCGCATAACAGGAAGTGCACGTGCAATAAGCATTTCTTCTACTTGGGTTAACCCCTGCAGTTGTAAAGGTACTAATGATGGCACCATGTCATTTTCCTTAGAAAACTTTTTTGGTTGTTGTTTATCTCGTATGCACCTCTGACACTGGTAGTGATCAACCTTCCTTGGACTGGATTTCAATGGCCATGCTTCAAAACAGACAGTGCATTGGCAAACTGAATACTGATTGGACTTATGAAAATCGTTCATGTTATTTTGTGCATGTTTTTGTTCGTGAACTGGACCAGCAGAGCTCTCTTTTTGTCCTGCAGAAATTGTTTGAGACCTTTTATAACTGGCTCTCCTATTTGCAAGTCTCTCTTTTCGCTTTTCAACAGTTTCTTCAGACGTTCTTTTTCTATAAGAGTCTTTGTAACTTTTTAGTCTCTCTTTTTGCTTTTCAACAGTTTCTTCAGACACTCTTTTTCTATAAGTGTCTCTCTTATTTTTAAGTCTCTCTTTTCGCTTTTCAGCAGTTTCTTCAGACATTGTTTTTCTATAAGTGCCTCTCTTATCTTCAAGTCTGCTTGCCCTTTCATTAGCTGTTTCTGTATATTTGACTCTTTTCATGTAATTTCTGTGCTTAAGAAGTCTATCATGTCTGTTTTCATTGGTTTCTGATAATTTTCTCTTTATGCATGTGAGTTTGTTTTTATATCTACTGTTTTTGTCAGTCAATGTTGAAACATAATGCAACTCGTTAATATATCCAATAAATATTGTCTTTCGTCCATCCTGATCAGCAACAGGAGTTAAGATTGTACTTTCAGGTGAATTTATATTAGACTGTGTGATATGAATGACACAGTTGTATGCATTGGCCACAGCTTGCATTATGATGTTATCACACCATGTGCCTTGTTTTGACATTTGTTGAATATAGTTATTCCAGTGATCATTAGAAATGCTTTCAATATACAATTCTGGGTAACTCTGTAAATGGCCAATTCCAGCCATACGAATTTCAAGATGCAAGTCAGCAGTCCTATACAGTTGGTGCGAAACTGATTTAAAGAAACAATCCCCAAATCCACCTACATCATGTGGTATAAGTCCTATGAGACGAAGCCTTTCAGTTAAACAATCCCATGGTAAATCATGACTAACAGCATTCTCAGGAGACATACCTCCATTTAATTTTGAATTATCATTATGAGTTTGAGGAAAGCTTTTTCCACCAGAATTCATTAAATCTGCCACACGGATATGTGTTTGTCTACAGTTACATGTAGAATAGTTATCTGTTGTTGTAAATTTTCTTTTCTGTATGTTCATGTAAAAAACAAATTTACTATAATAATGATCATTGGTATACCAGAATTTCCAGGTGTTGTAATTTCTACATAAATTAGTGATAAAAGAACTGTCTGGAAGATGTTGTCTTACAAAAGACTTGATTCTATTCCTAGACTTCGTATTACTTAGTGCCTTTAGAATTATTTTAACAGGAACGCGAGATGGTTCCCTGTCCCTTTTCCTCTGACAATTCACTCTTTTCTTACGAACTTCAACATTTTCAGAAATAGTTACACTATGATTTTCAATTTTCTCAGAAGAATAACTTGTCAAAGCCTTATCATGATCTTGTGAACTACAATCACCACTTATCAGCCCGGTAACCATTTGACTTTTGTCACTTTTCATTTGGCGCAATGGCCATCGAGCAGAATGACTCGGTTTATTTGCTTTGTGACCACAACGGGTCATTTGGCGCAATGGCCACCGAGTACAATGTCTCGGTTTGTTTGGTTTGTATTTGTGACCGCTATGGGTCAAAGCACAATGGCTTGGTAGATTTGCTTTGAGACAACTTTGTGTGAGAGTTATCGGTTGATTTGCTTTGTTGTTCTGCAAATTCGAGGACATCAATTCAAAGCAGGAGAGCAGCGAAGGTCTTCGGTTTGTTGTAGTTCGGACAACGCCGACATCGGGCTTTCTACATGCTCTTGGAGTACTAAAAAGTTTCCTGGTAAGGCTTTGACAAGTTGAAGCTATGAACTTTTTAAGAAACATCGCATGAAGTTTGAGAAAAATAAATGAACTTACCGAATAATCCAAAGATATCCACGGAGGCGACACGGACACAAAGATATCCACGGAGGCGACACGGACTCACGAGGAGCTTGCACTCGCACGAGGTATAGTTGCTTGCGCATAAAAATAGTTGTGTGCGCATGTCCACCAGGAGAGCCCGCAATTTCTTTGGCCGGCTATTGGGCTTAAAATTCGTGCGCGCGCTTAATAATTATTCAAAATGGCGCAGATTTTGAACATCGCCCGTCCAAGTAACCAAAAATCTCGAATCTTCACGCCTGGCATGCACAGGTATCCCATCGACCACAGGATCCCCAAAGATTACGAAGCGTTCTCCTAACGTCGAACGCAATAACATACCATAATGCTCTTTGTTTGTCACCCCCAAATTTTGCATAAACATTGTTGTTGTTTCTCTTGGGGCCATTTTAACTCCAAAGAGAAACTGAAGACAATGCTTATGCAAAATTTTGGAGTGACAAACAAAGAGCATTATGGTATGTTATGGTATTTCTGGAGTGGTCAATTATTCACTGAAGTGGAGGTGGCTAGAGGTGGGATATTTACCGAGGACGCGATAATTAGTGTATACTAAATCAGTGAGATAATTAAGCACAAAAACGACAATTTTTAACTCATCTACTGTTGCCAACGATTACAATTTTGGCGCGCAATGACCGAACGGCCGCGGTCGTCGCTTTTTCTTGCCGACAATAAAACTTTTGAAAGCATTTGTTTAGCTCTTGCGGGGAAGTTTCTTTAAAAGGAGTTGTGAATTTTTTTTGTATTTAAAATCATTAAATAAAGTAACTTAAGACTTACGCTTAATTTGCATTTGTAAACAAAAAACTTTTTCACCGGTTTTATCGATAAATTCAGGTCAAAAAGAGAAAGCTTTACCTGTTAAAACTTCCAAACCGAACTTCGTCACCTTCTTCGTGTATTTCGGGAACAGCTTGCTTGATTAGTTGTGAAATTTCTTTGTTTGTTACGGCAGCAAAACGGGAAGGCATTTTGCTCGCATCTTACGCGAGTTTGACGTTGCTCCCTCGGAGGAACTGGAGATGAATAAGTGAATAGTGCAGGATATTCAGTAGCCAATCAGAGCGCGCGAAAAACACTATCCACTGTTTTAGTATAATCGTAACTCATCTTCTGTCAAGTTGAGTAAATTTTTTTTGATACAGATACCTAGTGAAATTGAAATTATGAGCGAAAATTTTCTACCAGGTAATAGTCTCTGAAGCTCCTTGAGGTTTGGCATATTTATTCCAGGTTTAATGCTCTTTGATTGAATCACAGTAGTAATCAAGAACCTGTAGTAATCTAATATTCCGTTTTATCCTCATCAAACGGAAATTTAACAACGCTTTGACGATTCGAAAGTGACTTAAACTTCCTTGCGTTTTACCACTTAGGTATTTCGTAATGAAGATAAAAATGATACATTGCCAAATAAGTACTTTCGAAAAAACCGATCTCCGAGTCTCCTCTGTCGAGTGGGCGGAAACTGTCCGGAAGAATGACGGAGGACATTGACAAAGGGGAGTTAATACGCCGTTAATATAATTGACATCAAGTAATGTTTTTTATAAATAATGAGAGTATATGACTCATTAACTGAAAGTCAAGTTAAATCCTCTTGGTATCACCAAATCGTTTCTCTTAAACACTTTTTGTCCTCTCATTTGTATGTTCTAATCATGTCTTTCACGGCACTGTTCGAAGACCGTCGAAACCAGTTTGCTAAAATTGGCAAGTTGTTTGTCATGATCAATTTACAAAGCTCATTAACCGTGTTAAGTACATTTAATTATCACTCGCAATGGGCGTCGCTTCCCATTAACTTTGCTCTTCGTTGCGCTAAAGAGGGGTCAATGTTACAAAGACTACAACCGAATAACATCCTGTTTACGGCTGACAAATGAAGACGCCATTCTAAGTAAATTTGAATCATAATTTTATTAAATCGACTAAGAGGACAAACTTATTTCAGTTTTCGCAGTTGATAACTTTCCTTTTTTCGAACACAGGAAAACCATTATAAGCTTAATCATTCCTTCCAGTGATAGCTGAACCAAAGCCCACTGAACAATAATTTTTGGGCTAATTTAACAGCTGGAAAAGTTCTAAGCAACAAACCGACGAATGTCACCATATCGTAGGCCAGGGCTCACTTGTTCCAAGTTTGATTAGCACTAACCCGAGATTAAATTTTAATCCCGGTTTCTTTTTCTTCTGTTCAAAGCCAGAAGTAAAATGGCCCGTGGTTTGATTTTGTACCAGCGTTGAATGACTTATGCAACGCAGGTTAAGGACGGAATAAGACAAAGAAAAGTTTGAGTTTGCTTTCCACCAAGCAAAATTCTTTTTTCGTTTTCTTTTTTTAACCCCCTCCACCACCGTCATCACCACCAACCATGCATTGCCAACGTCAGTGCTGTTAGGGGAATTTTAGTAGTAGAAGGCAAAATATCACAGTTTGTTGTTAATCAAAATCTTCCTGCCCTTTTCCATGTTTGACAATCATTCGTAATTTTACTTCAGTCCATTTTCCTTGTTTTCCAATTAGCAAAAAGGAGCCCGATACATATTCCTAAAATAAGGGCCATGCGTAAAGACGGGCACTAGGAAAAGGAGCGTCATTAAACATATTTTACGGGCATTAGTACGTAATAAACAGCTGGTTATTTATAACTGAAGTGTGATGCAATGCTACAAAAAAGTGGTTTCGTATCCGGTTTGGTTGTAATTGCATGTTTTGCAAAGTTCCTCTTAAGAAACCATTAATAAACATAGTTGTCAGTTCTGTTTGACGTATTACATTTTAGCCTTGGGTTGTTTGCCAAAGATGAAAGAAAAAAATACCTACAACTGCATTACAGCAGCAGACAAGATGTTTTGTGTATCACCGGCAAACTCAAGAGCGCATCAATATGTTGTGAAATGCAGGCCAGTTTTCAATTTTGTTTTGGAAGAATTATACAGTTGACTCTCAAAGCAGATAGCTTTGACAGGTTCTTGTCGTTTCACGACAACTGAATCCCAGTATTATAGTTTGTGTTATACAGCCCCACTTTATCGAAAAATATTTATTCCTCTTAATTTATATATCCGGCAAATCTTAAGTTATTTGAAACAGAATGAATCCTATTTATTTGAAACAATATTTGGTTTACTGCTCCTATCAATTTCTCTTAATCGTCGGTCAGTAGTGCAAAAATGTCAATTAAGTTTATCCGTATTGCCATGGACTCTTCTGGCCTTGAATGGTTTCAGTCCTAGTTAAACTCGCTAATATAAAATGCATACACAACCCGGTATTTGAATAGCAAATAACTGATAATGTAAACATCTTTGTCTAAAAATAGTCAATAAAACACGGAAACAAGATTTTTTTTTTATTGTTGTTACTCTCAATCGATTACATCTTTCAATAAAATTAACTATTTAAAAAGGAATTTTTCTAATAGATCAAAAGGAAACAATAAGATTTTGCATCATTGCACTCATAACGTTTTTTATTAGCAGCTTTTCTATTATGATTCTTTCATCAACTTCTGAAAGAAATAGCGAAAGTTTTTTATTGAGGAAAGAGCTGACCTCTTTCAAACATGAAGTTTCGTTTCAGTCTTGCAACAGCTGAGGGGCGTGCCGGAGTGAAATCACTTTGGGTAACCTTTAAGGTTCTATAATTACAAGGGAAAGCACCTCAGAATCGGCTTACATTTTGCTTATTTTCTTCACCAACACCAAAGCTTGCAAACATTATCTTGTAACAGTCACGAAACGATGTCGAAGAGAAACATGGATAAAACAGTTGCAAAATACTTCATTGTTGTGGTAAGTCATGCCAGATAATCTTTTTGCTTTAGTCAGATCCAAAACGATGGCAAAACCAATGCCAAAACTGAAAAAAAGAGAAAAAAATGATCATTAACTCCTTTGCACGACGACGGTGACTCTTAGCCTCGTAAGTTTTTTTAGTTTTTAAATATAACGATAGTTCATTCTTACATTTGTCCTGAATATTGTATATGTGGTTGTGTATCAGCCGTAAAAACAAGGAGCTAGCCAGGACGACGTATTGCAAGACCAAGATGTTTCTGTTGCTAATAATTTCTCAGTTTTGGCATGAAGAGAGCTTAAACCATACTATAAAATTGATAGTTTGTTCTCTGTATTTAAGCCAAAAAGATAGCTTATAAGTCTTACTTGTTGAAAACAATTGATCAGTTTTAAGTCAGTATCCTTTGGAAACAGATATACGTACGTATTGAAATTATTCTTAACTGACCTTTTAACTTATCTTTGTGTGTTATGTTGTAATAAGTTACTACATGAACAAAACAATTGCTAAAGAAACTGTTAAACAGAGTCTCAAGAAACCGTTTGATGCAAAAATAAGAGTGAACGGCGGTTAACCAAGAACTGAGAACATCTATTAGAAATCGATTGCCAAAAACTGTCATCTTTATGCATAATAACCGAATTCAGATATTTTTACACCCAGTGGAATAATCTGAGTGAAAGACGTCCATAGTTTGAACAGAAGAATATATCTTTTTTAAAAATTATATTTGATTTTGTTTCTTTTCGCCTGCGTTGAAGCAGGACTTGTCACTCGAAACTGGAGAACTCGATAAACTGTTAATCGAGAATTTAGATTGACTGCGAAGCAGGCTACGTTTCGTATTACGTCAAAAAATAAGCAAATAACATCCAGCCCTTTCTAAGATTCAACATTTCATTAGTTGAGTCTCAATAGGCTGTAGTAAACAACGCATTAATTCCGTTTTTTAGACGTTCAATTTTGATATCGTGATTAATGACGATCCAGCTCTTCCGCTTTGTTTGAACTGGAGCACTGAATAGAGTTACTGCGGAAAGTCGAACCAAGAAATCGTAAATTTATTAGACTTTCGTTAAGATTAAGGCTTAAAAATGGACTCGTTACCTGTTTCGGAATTATACTTTTGAAATTTGAAGAGAAAAGAGAACTTGTAAAAGTAATTGTTTCTAGTTAAGTTTGTTGACTAATTGATCAGCCAACCTTCTGAAGCCTTAGCATGGTCGGCGGCAGACAGGTAAAGTATTTAAGCAACGATCCACAACTGAATTTTAGCGACAGCATGAATGTACGTAATAAAGTACTCTTTCTGAAGCACTTACGAAAATTCGTCGATGGTCGGTCTAATGATCATGAGATTCAACAAATAGTTCTCAAGTTTCGAAGACAAAAGACAAACCTCGGAAGAAAATAGCGTATACTACACTCACTTTCTGCTACTGACTCATGCCAATAATCAATAACCCTCAATAATAGGCTGCTACTGGGCAATTTAAGAAATACTCTTGATTACCTCAGGCGCTCCCCGTGACGTCACGGTGGCCATATAAAGGTCCCAAACCAACCCTGTGGGAGTTGATCTCTTTCCTCTTAAGTGAACACTTTTTTTTGTTCCAAGTTAATAAATTTGCATAGATGCAGATCGATCGAGTGGGACGAAACGCTCTATATTTAGTGGCATGCTACATAATGTCTGTCTTTGGTTTAGGCATCAGTGTAACTATAATAGGTCTTCTCAAACGCCACCTTTAACTATTGGTGTAAGAAACTCTATGGCTAAGTTTTAAGTAAAACAAAACTGAATGCAGGGCTACATAGCGTTCAGTCCGGGGGGAGCCCGCTCAACATAGTTTTACGACAGTGAAACCTCTTTCACATACCTAGTTGTTTAGTACTTAGCATCCCTTTTCACTGCCGTAAATTCACTGTCTTTAAAACATGAATAAAAAATCGCAAAACATGAACTTTTTCACAGCCATATTAAAATGCATTTGTCCCTTTTGGACCTTTTTAGAGAGCGAAATGACTGATTTCCCGACCTTCCACATACTCCAACAAGTGAAATCCGTACGTTACCATTTCATTTACTTGAAGCCTGCATGAAAAAGATCAAGCTAGATATCCCTTTCCGGCGGAGCCTCCTCCAAAGACCCCAGAGTCTAATTCAGTATTTTCACTGATCAGGTCTTATTGGAGCCTACGTTCTGCGGCATATTCGTTTGCGGTCCTTTGCAGTCCTTTGTGGTTAATGTTTGTACTTTGATTCTTTCAATGAGAGATGAGTGGACAGCAGTTAACCAAGAACTGAGACTATTTATTAGAAATATTTTATCGAATCGAACAATGACCTTCTCAATGCGTTTTGAAGAGTTCGGTCGTAGCTAAGATTATAAGGTTTGAACGAGTCCGAGCGAGCGCGTATATATCTTTAGATGTAAGCTTTATGGTGACGCTATGGAATCATGGTATACCCATGCAGCCGACCGCGGAGTTGCTCTCTCTTCTTTATCTCAATTTGCTAGCCTGTGCCAGGCTCTCAGATAGTATAGTGCGGACGTATTAAAATGAGCAAAGCGAAAATAAGACGCGCGCGACTTGGGGAAGGGGGCCCCCGCGCGTTTTTCGCAGTTCTTTTTACTAAACGACTTTTCACCACTATCTCGGAGCCTGGAACAGGCTACAATTTGCTTGAAGGTGGGACTAATAAATGCTTGGGAATCATTTATTTTAGGCGTTGATTGTGTGTTTATAAAAGGCCTTTCTCTCACAAATTCATGGTTAAGTGCGTATCAGAGTTTAATGTAAGGTGCCATGACCTAGCCTAAAGGAACAATAAAATTCCTTTAAGGCATAGACTAGTTCAAATAATTGGATTATAAATTTTAAGAGGTTTTAGCTAAAACCATGGCCTCAAATGCAAAGTTTTCTCACGCCTTGCGTAAAAAATTTCACAGCTGCGCCTATTCCTTTTCGTAAATCCGGCCAAACCTTCAATGTTTGCGACCATCATTATTTTTAGTCATATTATGGCTTAAATACAGGCGTCTAGTATTTGATTGTAAAACTCCCTGAAGAAGTCTACGTTCGTTAAACGAAACGCGTAGGAGAGTAAACAAGTTTTACAGCAACAGTTCGCAGAGTGCTGCTCACTAGTTTAGTTTTAAAAATTTTTCATAATTTAAAAATTATAAATAATAAAAAAAGGCCTTAAAATAATAATTAAAAAAGCCGTAAAAATAATAATAATAATAAAGGTCTTTAATCACACGGTTGTGTCTTTACAAAATGAAGATAAAACTAATGAATCGACAATAATACATATTTATTGTTTCCCTTCTTAGGTTGGATTGATCCTGCAGTTCCATTTGCCTGGAAGTAATAGTCTATCTTGCAAACCAGTCAATACTGACGGTGCTTACACCATTAAGTCTTTTAAAACGGACAAATATCTCAAAGTTGAATGGAAGAATAACACGACCAAGTTGTCATTTACAGGAAATTCAAACGACTGTGGTATTTGTAAGTTATCAAACCAAATATATTATATTGTTTCCTCAAAAGAAAACCAGGTCCTTTCGCTAGAAAGAGTAGAAAAACTGTGGGGTACAAATACAAGACCAACGTTGGGGAATTTGGCTATAATTGAGGATGAAAGACATTTTTAAGCAGGTCATAGGGGTGCCGAGAGAATCAATGTATAGCTAATCCAGAAATCAGTATTTTTAGGGTTGGCGAGGATACTTTAAGGATATAAAAGATGATGTTCTTTGGTTGTAGTTCTGCAAAACAACAATGTAACAATTACAATCATCATCATCATCATCATCATCCTCAGTATTATTATTTTATTGTTATTGTAGAAGGAGATTTGAAAACGTTACTGCTAAAATAGACCTCTTTCGTCAAGAGGTTTTCCATTCTTGCCTTTATCTTGAAATTGGCCCCTTTCAATCCAATGGCTGCATTTTTCGGTTGCACTTTCTTAAAATGTCCGGCAAGAATTACTGAATAACTCACAGATATTTTACATATAACGTTTTGTTTTGTTTTGTTTCAGATTTTCTTCCTGGAAAAATTTCTAGCACAAACGAATACACAATTTCACTTGATAACAAGACAAACCATTATCTAGCTGTAGAACACGGAAAGATGGTTGTGAAGGTAGGCGTACCTCTCAAAGTGATAAAACAAATTACGAGCGTTGGGTGATAGAGTTTTTCCGTCTACAATTCTACTGACTTAAAGAAAAGGTTTATTCAGTTAATCGTGGGTTCAATACCCATCTGAAACTCAGAAAATGCTTTCTGGGTTCTTCTCTCCACACGTCATTCTATTTATTATATGGATGATGAATTTCGCAAACTTTTTTTTCAGGTTAACATGCAATACATTACACTACCCACAATTAAAATTTTTTTTAAAAATTCGTTATATAAACACCAGTGTATTGCAAGTTAAGCTTTCACTCGTGGCAGCACAGATCCTTGTTTCAACTTCTCTTCTTTCTGTATAGCTTTGACTAGCTTTAAAAAACGGAGCATTGATGGACCCCGAGAGGGGATAAAATGAGCGTAGACTACGAGTAGATAGTAGAGCGAGCGAAACGCGAGCGTGCGTGAAAATCACCCCACGCGAGAAAAGGCGACACGCGGCGGGGAGAGAGAAAAATGAGCGTGTCGCTTTTCTCGCGTTATCTTTTATCTTGTTATCATCTATTTGCAGAAGATGAATCCGTCTGGAGGGCAGCTTGGGAACGAATGTCGTTTCCAATTGAGGAGAATCAGCTTGAATTACAGTCGGGGAGATAACACACCTGTCTCAGAGGACTATCATGTTGTTGTTTCCATGTCAACTAGCAATTCTGAGTATAACGCTATCACAAGTAACAGGTTCGGGAAAGTTTCTTTGGGATATTGGAAGGACTGTAGGGCATGGTTTAATATATCGATTGCAATGTAAGCAGTAAAAATGATAAGTACGGAGATCTTAGTTCATGGCTAAGAGATTTATATGTTAACTTAACTTATGAGGAAACCAGTTTTAGGGTTCAAATTAACCGACTTCCGAAAAAATCAACGTAAGTTTTAAAATTCCTTTTTTTTACTGTGACAAACAATTTCGAAAAAAAAAACTATCTTTTTCATTCCCAAGTTGCAATCCTTTTTCTTAGCTTCGGTTGTGGTAAAAGAAAGCCGTAAATTGCTACACGTCAAAGTGTTCATTTTGTTGCAGTAAAAGCCTCGCTTGATTTTTTTTTTTCTGAATTGTCGTGACAATGACCCTCCTCCAGTTTTTTTTTTCTATCTGACCACTACTTATCGGCTCCTGCCACTGGCTGGTTAAAAAAAGAGCAATATTCAGTAAGGTAGCTTTTCATAGCACTCTGAACTGTTTAGATCAATTTTTCTGTGAAGTATTAGGCTGATTTAGCGACAGAACGGGAACGTCAGTTGACGACGGCGCGCGCAAATTAAACAACTTGCTTGACCAATGGCAGAGCGGCAAATTGGGCTCCGGAAGTCGTGTTTAGTCCTTTCCGCGCGCTTTCCCGTCGTCAACTGACGTTCCCGTACTGTTGCTAAATCAGCCTATTATATTCGGGGAGTACGGTTAATCAAACGAACCTGTAAAGTTTTTTAAGTTATTCAAAAAGATGAAACTACAGTCCAAACAGCAAGTTTGGGCAAAGTGAGTTTCTTTGTATTTATGATGTAATAATATAGAAACAAATAGTATTTAAAAAATACCATAAGTAAAGTATTTTAACAAAAAAATACCCTTAATTTATAAATAAGACAATTTTGTAAGAAGTTGCAGATGTAGCGAGATTAAAAAATTAAACGATTCAAGTGTTTTGTTAGTATTTCAACCAATCAGTTAAATGTAACTGATTTATAGCGGCGGTTCTGGTGGCCCATTTAGGAAGGTACCGTAAAATTCCGAAAATAAGCCCCTCCATGTATAAGCCCCTCCAAATATAAGCCCCCCAAACCGGTAACGCAAAAAACCCTCCGTTAAATCGCCCCTCCAAATATAAGCCCCCGGGGGCTTGTACTTGGAAAATTGCCCTCAAATATAAAGTAAAACAAAGCAAAAACGGCAAATTTACTTTAAACTAAGGCTAAGGCTAGTCCAATCGATTTTGAAACGCAAATTTCCCTCCGTAGGTAAGCCCCTCCGAATATAACCCGCTCCAAAAATAAGCCCCTCAAAAAGGGCCTTTGAAAAATATAAGCCCCGGGGCTTATTTTCGGAATTTTACGGTATATTGTTTCATTGGTGATTAAGAGACTAAATGTAGAAAAAATTCTATAAGGAAATGAAATGCAATCAAATATTTTTTTAGTCTATGGGACTGCAAAACCCGGAGACGTGGGGAATGTCGGGGGGGGGGGGGGGGGGGGCATTTTTCTTACTGTATTTTATATGATTCCTGAAAAGTCCGGGTGTGATGATTGAAACAATAAGAATGCTAATAAGCCTTATGAACATTTTTGACAAATACCAGTGAACATGAAAGTTTATATCAAAAATTTGCAAATCCAAATTTGCAAATCGACTAAGAAGAAAAATTTCAACTGAAGCCAAGAAATGCACCGCCTGATACAAACAAAAAACCACTGACAAGTGTCATAACAAGAAAACACCAAAAACACTGAATCCATTTCAAGCTACACTGAACTGGCATAGTTTAAAATACAAAGCAAAGAATAAGTTACAAACAACTCTTACCAGTTGACAATCCTTTAAATCAAATTATCAATGTTCATTAGTCGTGTTGCAGATTTGGTGACAATCTTCTCGAGCAATTTCTTTCGCTTTGTGGGGTTACTAATCGTCAAAACTTTGTTCTGATAGAGGCATCATGAAGACTTGGAAGACAATTGAAGTGCGCACTTCAGTTTCACTAACATTTGCATAAGAATACTTGACCAACCTTTGTTGCTTAGCTTCTTTTGCATAAAATTTTTCACTCAACACGTTTTACACCTTTTTCTGCAATACGCCTAAAAAACAAAAAAAAAAGAAATACCCTGGGGAGCCGTTTTGAAGCTGTTCAATACACTCGCGGCATGTTTTCTAATCAAGTCTAAAAATTCTCGAGCATCGCGCTCGAATTTTCAACTTAGACAAAACACTGCTGTTTGTTTTTGAAATATCTACCCACAACTCGCTGACTAAAAAATACGGCTCATCTTCAGCGTCTTTTTTTGTTGCATGTTACTGAGGTGTTTTACAAATTTTAACGTAAAAAGTAGAAACATAATTTCTGCATTTTTCTGTAAAACGAGTATAATCAGTGTATCCCCGGCCCATACTCAGCGTATCCCCATAACACTTTTGATTGTATGCGCATGCGCACACCTCCACCACAAATACTTTTAAATGTATTTTACATATATGCGTAGGGGTTGCACATGAAATTGAGTCAGGGTTGTGTCTATTGCACTAATAAGACGGTTTGGGGACTAGACGAGTAAACTGCCGCTTATCCCGGAGAAACAGCTGAGATAAAATATACTGCGAAGGTGTCATTACCATGTACGGGCAAAGATGGCGTCTTACCCGCACCCGTAAATCGGAAACAGTGTATCTTAAGGTCCGAGCTGGTCAAAATTGCTCATTCCCAAGTTCTAAGCAACAAACCGACGAGTGTCACCATATCATAGGCCGGGGCTCACTTGTTCCAAGTTTGATTAGCGCAAACCCGAGAGTAAATTTTAATCACGGGTTCTTTTTCTCCTGTTCAAAGCCAGAAGTAAAATGGCCTGTGGTTTGATTTTGTACCAGTGTTGAATGACTTCTGCAACGCAGGTTAAGAACGGAATAAGACAAGGAAAAGTTTGAATTTTCTTTCCACCAAGCAAAATTCTTTTTTCATTTTCTTTTTTTAACCCCCCCCCCCCCCCCCCCAACTATCGTCATCACTGACCAACCATGCATTGCCAACGTCAGTGCTGTTAGGGGAATTTTAGTAGAAGAAGGCAAAATATCGCAGTTTGTTGTTACAGCGTTTACCACTAACACGCGCCCTCAAAGGGCTTTTTCTTTGGTTCAAACCTGCCTTTTGGTGGACGTCAATCAACCGTTACCATGTAATCAAATTCTTCCTGCTTTTTTCCACGTTTGACAATCATTCATAATTTTACTTCAGTCCATTTTCCTTGTTTTCCAATTAGCAAAAAGTGGCCTGATACATATTCCTAAAGTAAGGGCCATGCATAAAGACGAGCACTAGGAAAACGAGCGTCACTGAAACATATTTTACGGGCATTAGTACGTTATAAACAGCTGGTTATTTATAATTGAAGTGTGATGCAACGCTACAAATAAGTGGTTTCGTATCCGGTTTGGTTGTAGTTGCATATTTTGGAAAGTTCCTCTTTAAGAAACCATTAATAAACATAGTTATCAGTTCTGTTTGACGTTTTATATTTTATGCTTGGGTTGTTTGCCAAAGATGAAAGAAAAAAATATCTGCAACTGCATTACAGCAGCAGACAAGATTTTTGTGTATCACCGGCAAACTCAAGAGCGCATCAATATGTTGTGAAATGCAGGCCAGTTTTCACTTTTGTTTTGGAAGATATATAGAGTTGTCTCTTAAAGCAGATAGCTTTGACAGGTTCGGGTCGTTTAACGACAACTGAATCCCAGTATTATAGTTTGTGTTATACAGCCCCACTTTATCGAAAAATATTTGTTCCTCTTATTTTATATATCCGGCAAATCATAAGTTATGTTACCAAATGTTGTATATATAATCAGTTCTCTGTAGCTTTTATTCTTCACTCCATTAAAGCATATTTCTTCACATGTTCATATTTTAGAATTCTGTACTCTGTTCTACACTTAAAGAATTCATCGACATCAATGCGCGCAAAACTTGATGATCTAAACTCAATCCACACACTTGTTCAGCTCAACATCTCCGAACGACTACACAGTTCTAACAAAAAGCTCATTTTTCAGTTCACGTGACGGGTTTTCCCGCCACAATGACGCAATAATTTCTAACAAGTTATTTGAAACAGAATGAATCCTATTTATTTGAAACAATATTTGGTTTACTGCTCCTATCAATTTCTCTTAATCGTCGGTCAGTAGTGCAAAAATGTCAATTAAGTTTATGCGTATTGCCATAGACTCCTCTGGCCTTGAATGGTTTCAGTCATAGTTAAACTCGCTAATATAAAATGCATACACAACTAGGCATTTCAATAGCAAATAGCTGATAATGTAAACATCTTTGTGTAAAAAAAGTAAATAAAACACTGAAACAAGATTTTTCCTCATTGTTGATACTCTCAATCGATTATATCTTTCAATAAAATTAATTATTTTAAACAAACTTCCGTTTCAGTCTTGCAAGTGCTGAGTAGCGTGCCGAGGTGAAATCACTTTGGGTAACCTTTAAGGTTCTATAATTACGAAAAGTTATAAATATTCTTTACCAACTCCAAAGCTTGCAAACATTATCTTGCAACAGTCACGAAACGATGTCGAAGAGAAACATGGATAAAACACTTGCAAAATGTTTCATAGTTGTGGTAAGTCATGCCAGATAATCTTTTTGCTTCAGTCAGATACAACACGATGACAAAACCAATGCCAAAACTGAAAAAAAAGAGAGAAAAAAAGATCATTAAGCTCCTTTACACGACGACAGTGACTGTTAGCCATGTAAGGTTTTTTAGCTTTTAAATATAACGATAGTTCATTCTTACATTTGTCCTGAATATTGTATATGTGGTTGTGTATCAGCTGTAAAAACAAGGAGCTAGCCAGGACGACGTATTGCAAGACCACGATGTTTCTGTTGCTAATAATTTCTCAGTTTTGGCATGAAGAGAGCTTAAACCATACTATAAAATTGATAAAGTTTGTTCTCTGTATTTAAGCCAAAAAGATAGCTTATAGGTCTTACTTGTTGAAAACAATTGATCAGTTTTAAGTCAGTATCCTTTGGAAACAGATACACGTTTTGAAATTATTCTTAACTGACCTTTTAACTTATCTTTGTGTGTTATGTTTTAATAAGTTACTACATGAACTAAACAATTTCTAAAGAAACTGATGAACAGAGTCTCAAGACAAGACCTTATTTTTTATGTAAGCTTAAATATAATTCAACTAATCAGAATCAGAATCTAATACTTTTAATCGTTTGTACCTCTTTGGAGAAGATTCTACTTTTGCTTCTTGTAGTGCTAACTTAAGGGATTGATTCAAGCTGTTTATTGAATTGCTGAATTGTCCTCCGTGAATCACAGCGCCCGTGAAAAGTGACATCGCTTGTTGACTTCGCTGATCGTCGCTTAAAACTGCTGTTGTGGAATTTTCAGCATTTTGAGATGAACTTGTTTTGTTTGTATTCCCTGTCCCTGTTGATAGATCACTTAATCTTTGTTGTCGTCTTTGCATTATTGCACTCCTAACTTTTTTATTTGCGGCTTTTCTATTCTGATTCTTTAATCTAACTTCTGGATGAATTAGCGGAAAATTTTCCTCACGAAAGGATCTCACCTCTCTCAGACATAAAGTTTCGATTCTGTCTTGAAACAAAGGGCGCGCCGGGGCAACCTTCAAGGGAAAACAAAAAAAAGGGAAAACACCTCATAATGTCATCTTTACTTTTAAAGAATTCTGTACCTTTTATTTCTTCACCGCTTTCAAAGCTTGCAATCATTGTCTTGTCAACAGTCGCTGAAGCGACATCGAAGAGAAACATGGATAAAACACTTGCAAAATACTTTGTTGTGGTGGTAAGTAAGTTAAGCCAGAAAATATTTTTGTTTTAGTCAGATCCAACACGAAGACAAAACCAAAGCAAAAACAAAAAAAGAGACAGAGAAAAATGATCATTAACTCTTTTACAAGACGTCGGTGACTCGTTAGCCATGTGAGTTTATTTAGTTATAAAATATAACGATAGTTTATTCTTACATTTGCATTAAATATTGTACGTGGTTGTGTAACAACCATAAAAACAAGGAGCTAGGACAACTTTTTACAAGACCACAATGTTTCTAGTTGCTAATAATTTCTCAGTTTTGGCATGAAGAGAGTTTAAACCTTACTATGAAATAATAAAGCCTTACTGATAAAATTGATAAAATTAAAATTTACAAATTGATCAGTTTTAGGTCAGTATCCTTTGGAAAGAAATATAAGTATTGAAATTATTCTTAACTGACCTTTTAACTTATCTTTGTGTGCGGTTATGTTGTAATAAGTTACTACATGAACTAAACAATTTCGAAAGAAACTGTTGAACAGAGTCTCAAGAAACCGTTTGTTTTGCAACAATAAGAGTGGACAGCGGTTAACCAAGAACTGAGAACATCTATAAGAAATCTTTTATTGAATCGATTGCCAAAAACTGTCATCTTTATGCATAATAACCGAATTCAGATATTTTTACACCCAGTGGAATAATCTGAGTGAAAGACGTCCATAGGTTGAAGAGAAGAATATATCTTTTTTTAAAATTATATTTGATTTTGTTTCTTTTCGCCTGCGTTGAAGCAGGACTTGTCACTCGAGACTGGAGAACTCGATAAACTGTTAGGCTACGTTTCGTATTACGTCAAAAAATAAGCAAATAACATCCAGCCCTTTCTAAGATTCAACATTTCATTAGCTGAGTCTCAATAGGCTGTAGTAAACAACGCATTAGTTCCGTTTTTTAGACGTTCAATTTTGATATCGTGATTAATGACGATCCAGCTCTTCCGCTTTGTTTGAACTGGAGCACTGAATAGAGTTACTGCGGAAAGTCGAACCAAGGCTTAAAAATGGACTCGTTACTGACCTGTTTCGGAATTATACTTTTGAAATCTGAAGAGAAAAGAGAACTTGTAAATGTAATTGTTTTTAGTTATGTTTGTTGACTAATTGATCAGCCACCCCTCTGAAGCCTTAGCATGGTCGGCAGCAGACAGGTAAAGTATTTAAGCAACGATCCACAACTGAATTTTAGCGACAGCATGAATGTACGTAATGAAGTACTCTTTCTGAAGCACTCACGAAAATTCGTCGATGGTCGGTCTAATGATCATGAGATTCAACAAATAGTTCTCAAGTTTTGAAGACAAAAGACAAACCTCGGAAGAAAATAATGTATACTACACTCACTTTCTGCTAACTCATGCCAATAATCAATAACCCTCAATAACAGGCTCCTACTGGGCAATTTAAGAAAGACTCTTGACTACCTCAGGCACGTCACAGCGGCCATATTGGTGTTCCAAACCAACCCTGTGAGAGTTGAACTCTTTCTTTAAGTGAACACTTTTTTTGTTCCAATATATTTACATAGATGCTGATCGAGTGGGTCGAAACGCTCTATATTTAGTGGCATGCTACATAATATCCGTCTTTGGTTTAGGCATCAGTGTAACTATAAGAGGGCTATCCAAACGCCACCTTTAACTATTGGTGTAAGAAACTGCATAGCTAAGTTTTAAGTAAACCAAACTGAATGCAGGGCTACATAGCGTTCAGTCCGAGGGGGACCCACTCAACATAGTTTTACGACAGTGAAACCTCTTTCACATACCTAGTTGTTTAGTACTTAGCATGCCTTTTCACTGCCGTAAATTCACTCTCTTTAAAACATGAATAAAAATCGAAAAACATGAACTTTTTCACAGCCATATTAAAATGCATTTGTCCCTTTTGGACCTATTTGGAGAGCGAAATGACTGATTTCCCGACCTTTCCACATACTCCAACAAGTGAAATCCGTACGTTACCATTTCATTTACTTGAAGCCTGCATGAAAAAGATCAAGCTAGACATCCCTTTCGGGCGGAGCCTCCTTCAAAGACCCCAAAGTCTACTTGTTATTTTTACTGATCAGGTCTTATTAGATCCTACGTTCTGCGGCATATTCGTTTGCGGTCCTTTGCAGTCCTTTGTGGTTAATGTTTGTACTTTGATTCTTAACGCGAATTTCTTCTAATGCAAATATTCTGGTCCGATTAGCACGTACTACCAGAGTCGGCCTCGTAGTGCTGCTGACAAGATGTTGCTCGAGCAATACAAACTGGCTACACTAGACTACAGCTACATAGTTCCAAATTTTCCCCTGGGATATGGTAGATTGGCAACCTCGTTCCCGCGGTCTCCTCTACTACTCTTCTATGAGATGATCCTGGGAACGCGCGTGCGCGTACTGGCCAAAGGTTTCAATAAGAGTGGACAGCGGTTAATCAAAAACTGAGATTATTTATTAGAAATATTTTATCGAATAGAACAATGACCTTCTCAATGCGTCGTGAAGAGTTTTGTCGTAGCTAAGATTAGAAGGTTTGAACGAGTCCGAGCGAGCGCGTATATATCTTTAGATGTAAGCTTTATGGTGACACTATGGAATCATGGTATACCCAGCCGATCGCGGTGTTGTGTTCTCTTCTTTATCTCACTTTGCTTGAAGGTGGGACTAATAAATGATGCATGGGAATCATTTAATTAAGGCGTTGACTGTGTGTTTATAAAAGGCCTTTCTCTGACAAATTCATGGTTAAGTGCGTATCAGAGTTTAATAAAATAATGGACAAAATAATAGAAATGATGTGAAGTATGTATGAAATAATTCATTTTGAACCGCGGTTGTAGATAAAAGTGAAGAATGATCATCGCAGTAAATTTTCCAATTTAAGCAATTGGAAAGAAGAAGCCTGAAAAAAAAAATCAGAGCTTCAACGGGATTCGAACCCGTGACCTCTGCGTTACCGGTGCGTTGCTCTACCAACTGAGCTATGAAGCCACACATTGCTCATTGCACATCGCTCCCAATGTGTGACTTCATAGCTCAGTTGGTAGAGCAACGCACCGGTAACGCGGAGGTCACGGGTTCGAATCCCGTTGAAGCCCTGATTTTTTTTTTTTTTTTCAGGCTTCTTCTTTCCAATTGCTTAAATTAGAAAATTTACTGCGGTGATCATTCTGCACTTTCAAAATAATAGAAAGTGCCTTGACCTATCCTAGAAGAACAATAAAATTCCTTTAACGCATAGACTAGTTCAAATAATTGGATTATAATTTTTAAGCTAAAACCGTGGCCCCAAAGTCTTCTCACGCCTTGCGTAAAAAATTTCACAACTGCGCCTATTCCTTTTCGTAAATCCGGCCAAACCTTCAATGATTGCGACCATCATTATTTTTAGTCGTATTATGGCTTAAATACAGGCGTTTAGTATTTCATTGTAAAACTCCCTGAAGAAGTCTACGTTAGTTAGACGAAACGCGTAGGAGAATAAACAAGTTTTACAGCAACAGTTCGCAGAGTACTGCTCACTAGTTTAGTTTTGAAAATTTTTAAAAACTTAAAAATTAAAAATTAAAAAAGGCCTTTAATCACCCGGTTGTGTCTTTACAAAATGAAGATAAAACCAATAAATCGACAATAATATATATTTATTGTTTCCTTCTTAGGTTGGATTGATCCTGCAGTTCCATTTGCCTGGAAGTAATAGTCTATCTTGCAAACCAGTCAATACTGACGGCGTTTTCACCATTAAGTCTTTTAAAACGGACAAATATCTCAAAGTTGAATGGAAGAATAACACGACCACGAAGTTGTCATTTACAGGAAATTCAAACGACTGTGGCATTTGTAAGTTATCAAACCAAATATATTATATTGTTTCCTCAAAAGAAAACCCGGTTCTTTCGCTAGAGAGGGTAGAAAAACTGTGGGCTACAAATACAAGACCAACGTAGGTGAATTTGGCTGTAATTGAGGATGAAAGACATTCTTAAGCAGGCCATAGGGGTGAGAGAATCAATGTATAGCTAATCCAGAAATCAGTATTTTTAGGGTTGGTGAGGATACTTTAAGGATATAAAAGATAATGCTCTTTGGTTGTAGTTCTGCAAAACAACAATGTAACAATTACAATCATCATCATCAGTATTATTATTTTATCATTGTTATTGTAGAAGGAGATTTGAAAATGTTACTGCTAAAATAGACCTCTTTCGTCAAGAGGTTTTCTATTCTTGCCTTTATCTTGAAATTGGCCCCTTTTCAATCCAATGGCTGCATTTTTCGGTAGTCACTTTCTTAAAATGTCCGGCAAGAATTACTGAATTACTCACAGATATTTGACATATAACGTTTTGTTTTGTTTCAGATTTTCTTCTTGAAAAAATTCAAAACACATTTGAATACGCATTTTCACTTGATAACAAGACAAACTATTATCTAGCTGTAGAACACGGAAAGATGGTTGTGAAGGTAGGCGTACCTCTCAAAGTGATAAAACAAATTGCGAGCGTTAGGTGATAGAGTTTTCCGTCTACAATTCTACTGATTTAAAGAAAAGGTTTATTCAGTTAATCGTGGGTTCAATACCCATCTGAAACTCAGAAAATGCTTTCTGGGTTCTTCTCTCCACACGTCATTCTATTTATTATATGGATGATGAATTTCGCAAACTTGTTTTTCAGGCTAACATGCAATACATAACACTACCCACAATTAAAATTTTAAAAAAATTTTCGTTATATATAAACACCAGTGTAATGCAAGTTGAGCTTTCACTTGTGAATGGCCGTTTTTATGCTAGAGACGTTAAAGTCGTCTAGACGCATTTAACGTCTGAGACGTTAAAGTCGTCTAGTGTAAAAACGGGACGCACAAGAGTAGACGACCTTATTTAAAAAAGTAGATTTTTCTGAAAAAAGGACTAGGCTCTACTCTCGGAAGACACTGGACACGAGTTAAAGCGGCGCCAAAAATGAACTTCAAGTTAGCAAACTTCCTAGTTTACGACGTCCCGTCTTTATGCCAGACGACTTTAACGTCTGAGACGTTAAAGTCGTCTGTTAAGTGCGTCGTTCGGACGCACTTAAGAGAAGACGTTAAAGTCGTCAGACGTTAAAGTCGTCTGCCTTATTTACCGTTTTTATACTAGACGTTAAAGTCGTCTTAAGACGACTTTAACGTCTCAGACGACTTTAACGTCTCTAGCATAAAAACGGCCAATCTTGTTATTAGTTCACACAATGAGCAAGAGTGGCAGCACAGATCCTTGTTTCAACTTCTCTTCTTTCTGTATAGCTTTGACTAGCTTTAAAAAACGGAGCATTGATGGAGCCGGAGATGGGAAAAAAATGAGCGCAACGTCGTCCTCAAGTTTATCAGTTAATTACTTATTACTGTCTCGAGTTATTGACGTAAAATGGTTGCTTTACCGTTCACCTTTTTCACAAGTAGAAAGATTACCGTTGCCGCCCCTTGAATATACGAAATTTCACTTCTAGTGTTGAGAAAAAATATTTCACGAGTGAGCGACCTTGTAAGTTTATCTATGCATGTTTTCATCTATTTGCAGGAGATGAATCCGCCCTTGAAAGAATGTGGTTTCCAATTCAGGAGAATCAGCTTGAATTACAGCCTGGGAGATAACAGACCTGTCTCAGAGGAATATCATGTTGTTGTTTCCATGTCAGCTAACAATTCTGAGTATAACGCTATCACAAGTAACAGGTTCGGAAAAGTTTCTTTGGGATATTGGAAGGACTGTGGAGCATGGTTTAATATATCGCTTGCAATATAAGCAGTAAAAATGATGAGTAAGATTGTTTTAGGGTTCGATTAATCGACTTCCGAAAAAATCAACGTAAGTTTTAAAATTGCTTTTTTTTCTGTGACAAACAATTTCGAAAAAAAACCCTATCTTTTTCATTCCCAAGTTGCAATCCTTTTTCTTAGCTTCGATTGTGGTAAAAGAAAGCCGTAAATTGCTACACCTCAAAGTGTTCATTTTATTGCAGTAAAAGCCTCGCTTGATTTTTTTTCTGAATTGCCGTGACAATGACCCTCCTCCAGTTTTTTTTCTGTCTGACCACTGGTTATCGGCTCCTACGACTGGCTCCGTAAAATTCCGAAAATAAGCCCCTCCAAATTAAATATAAGCCCCCCAAACGGGTCACACAAAAAACCCTCCGTTAAATCGCCCCTCCAAATATAAGCCCCCCGGGGGCTTGCACTTGGAAAATTGCCCTCAAATACAAAGTAAAACAAAGGAAAAACAGTTAATTTAGTTCCAACTGTAAGGCTAGCCCAATGGATTTTGAAACGCAAATTTCCCTCCTTAGATAAGCCCCTCCAAAAATAAGCTCCTCAAAAAGGGCCTTTGAAAAATATAAGCCCCGGGGCTTATTTTCGGAATTTTACGGTAGCTTTTCATAGCACTCTGAACAGTTTAGATCAATTTTTCTGTGAAGTATTATATTCGGAGAGTACGGTAGTCTGCTACACAGCCGTTTTAGTGAAGTCACGCAACGCTCCGTTAGTGGGGAGGAGCGTTGCGTGACGACACTAATAACGGCTGTGTAGCAGACTAAGAGTACGGTCAATCAAACGAACCTGTAAACTCTTTAAAGTTATTCAAAAAGATGAAACTACGGTCTAAACTGCAAGTTTGGGCAAAGTGAGTTTCTTTGTATTTATGATGTAATAATATAGAAACAAATAGTATTTAAAAAAAATACCATAAGTAAAGTATTTTAACAAAAAATACCCTTAATTTATAAATAAGACAATTTTGTAGGAAGTTGCAGATGTAGCGAGATTAAAAAATTAAACGATTCAAGTGTTTTGTTAGTATTTCAACCAATCAGTTTAACGTAACTGATTCTATAAAATTCTACTGTACTTGATATAATTCCTGAAAAGTCCGGGTGTGATGATTGAAACAATAAGAATGTTAATACGCCTTATGAACATTTTTTACAAATACCAGTGAACATGAAAGTTTATATAAAAAATTTGCAAATCCAAATTTGCAAATCGAATAAGAAGAAAAATTTCAACTGAAGCCAAGAAATGCACCGCCTGATACAAACAAAAAACCACTGACGAGTGTCATAACGAGAAAACACCAAAAACACTGAATCCATTTCAAGCTACACTGAACTGGCATAGTTTAAAATACAAAGCAAAGAATAAGTTACAAACAACTCTTACCAGTTGACAATCCTTTAAATCAAATTATCAGTGTTCATTAGTCGTGTTGCAGATTTGGTGACAATCTTCTCGAGCAATTCACTTTCGCTTTGCTGGGTTACTAATCGTCAAAACTTTCTTTTGATAGAGGCAACATGAAGACTTGGTAGACGCTTGAAGTGCGCACTTCAGTTTCACTAATATTTGCATAAGAATACTTGACCAACCTTTGTTGCTTGGCTTCTTTTGCATAAAATTTTTCACTCAACACGTTTTACACCTTTTTCTGCAATACGCCTAAAAAATAAAAAAAGAAATACCCTGGGGAGCCGTTTTGAAGCTGTTCAATACGCTCACGGCATGTTTTTTAATCAAGTCTAAAAATTCTCGAGCATCGTGCTCGAATTTTAGACAAAACACTGCTCTTTGGTATTGAAATCACTACTCACTACTCCCTGACTATAAAAATACGCTCATCTTCTGCGTCTTTTTTTGTTGTATTACTGAGGTGTTTTACCAATTTTAACGTAAAAAGTAGAGGCACAATTTCTGCATTTTTCCGTAAAACGAGTATAATCAGTGAAAACTAGAATAATTAATGGCATAATTTTAAAAATATAAGAGCACTGCTAGTAGCATAAGGCACTTCTGCGAGTACAGTCTATCAAAGCGTATCCCCTTAACACTTTTGATTGTATGCGCACACCTCCACCACAAATACTTTTAAATGTATTTTCCATATATGCATAGGGGTTGCACTTGAAACTGAGTCAGGGTTGTGTCTGTTGCACTAATAAGACGGTTTGGGGACTAGACGAGTAAACTGCCGCTTATCCCGGAGAAACAGCTGAGATAAAATATACTGCGAAGATGTCATTACCATGTACGGGCAAAGATGGCGTCTTACCCGCACCCGTAAATTGGAAACAGTGTATCTTAAGGTCCGAGCTGGTCAAAATTGGTCAGTCCCATTCCAAACCGCGTCTCCTCTTGGAGGCAGAGATTCAATGCCACTTGACGCGATGCCGAATCAATTGCAATCGCAACCGCAAAATGGGGAGGTGAGGGGGCCGATTGCAACTGATTGAGTGCTACATCCTTATTCAACATGCCAATCGCTTTAGCACTTAATAGCCTTTGTTTGCGAAAGGGCACTACTGTCATTAAGATCTAGGCCACAACATTTTTAGGTTTTCTTGACTATTTCGTTTAAAAGAAGGACTTTGAAAAGTCGTGGAAGTGTCAAGCATTGTATTTTCTACAAGAGCCAGCGCTGGTACTCAATGGAATTTCATCTAACCAGTTTTGTTGATATTTGTAAAAGTGCGATTTCAAAGCAGCTTTAAAATCCTCCTTAAACAAGGTGTATAAAAGTGGGTTGAAAAGCGAGGTTCCAAACCTAAAAAACAGTAGAGTTATGTTGACAGCGGGTGGAATGTTGATTTCAACATCCTCATCATGAAGAATTCCACTAAAGAAGTATGAAAACCAGCCCAGGATGAACGCAAAAATCATCAAAGCAAAAATGGTGACAGCTCGCTTTTGTCCACGCTTGTGTCTCACGCGCCTTGAGCTTGTAATATGCGACACTTGCCGACGAATTTTCTTTAGTTGATATCGCAGGGCTTGGAAAATACGAACGTAGACGACCCCAAGGAGGATTGAAGGTAAGGCCACAAGCCATACAAAACAGTTATAGCTGTATATCTTATCTATGTATCGCTCGTCAGTCACGGTTAGTTTGGACTGATTAAGGTTAATCCAAAGAAGCTGAATAAGGGATGCAGTTAAAGAAAATCCCCAGATAATGATGACTGAGGCGGCCATTCTTTTCTTCGACACTATTCTGTAGTAATGCATTGGGTGAATTATCATCACATAACGTTCAAACGTGACAATCACCAGGTGCAGAATCGTGGAAAAAGCGATAAATCGTGATGTAAGATCCATAGCTGTGCAAGCCACCATGCTGTGTGCAATCGGCATAAGATTGCAAGCGAATATTAAAGGTATGGCAACAAGCCCTGACAACAGATCGGACGAGGCGAGACAAGCTAAGTACAAGTTCGTGACTGTTTGCAATTGCTTGTTTTTGTAAACCAAAACAATAACTAACGAATTCGCGGCAATGATAAAACTCGACAGAACACCAAGCAGCACAAGGGGAAGATGAAGGTCGCTCACTGTTTCTGCAGTACCATTAGCAGCTGCCTTTCTAGTTATGTTTAATATTTTGAAAGGGTCTGTCTCATTGATCTTCATACTAACGTTAAAAACTGTGTTATTCATCTTCGACTGAAGTCGATTGAGACTATGATATTCAGGAAAAAGTTTTTTAAAATAGCGTTGTCGCTCAAGATCCGCCCAAAAAAAACAACTATCTGGACAAAACCAGCAGTATTAGATCTTGTAAGTTTGATACATTCCTGAAGAAGACCAGTAAGCCTGTGAGATATGAACAAACGCATTGTCAATTTGTATCACGATTACTATATTCAAAACACGATAAAAGAGTAGAAAATTGAAAGTAATAAATTTATTATTTCATGTGTGGCAGCAGGGGAGTCAATTTCAATCATCCATAAAAATGTGTTCTTTGTTTTGTATGACGTACAAAAAATGATAATGACAATAAAACACAATGAGATGTGTTTACCGAGATGATGATTGGAAAAAAGGTTTAAGAATGTCACAATAAGTATTTGATCAGGCAGTGGAACCCAGCCCTAAACACAAGATAAGTCTCCTGACAGCTCTGCATTCAAAGCTCTAACCTTCTATTTCATATACAACAGCAGGGAAGTTCAGGTGCGATCAATGTCAATCCTCGAAAACTAGGTTTTTTGTACAGCATGTCATGTGGAATATGCTAAGCTGCAATGAGATGTGTTCACTGAGATAGCTGTTTCAAACCAAGCCAAAATCGTGTCACGTAGATTTGCCTGTTATTTCAGCTCTACAATCAAAGCTGGATCAAATAAATATTGCAGTTTAAACAAACACAAGCTATCAATGGTAATGGGTTCATGATAACCGTCACGAATATAGAGACATTAAGTGACCACTAAACCCACTACGAGAATGTTGATGTAATTGCTGTCGTTACTGTAGTTGGTGTAGTAGCTGTAGTTGGTGCAGTAGCTGTAGTTGCTGTAGTTAGTGTAGTTGGTGTAGTAGCTGTAGTTGCTGTAGTTGGTGTAGTAGCTGTAGTTGGTGCAGTTAGTGTAGTTGGTGTAGTAGCTGTAGTTGCTGTAGTTGCTGTAGTTGGTGTAGTTGGTGTAGTTGGTGTAGTTGGTGTAGTTGGTGTAGTTAATGTAGTTGCTGTAGTTGCTGTAGTTCATGTAGTTACTGTAGTTGCTAAAGTAGGTGTAGTAGCTGTCGTTGCTGTAGTAGCTGTAGTTAGTGTAGTTGGTGTAGTTAGTGTAGTTGCTGTAGTTGGTGTAGTAGCTGTAGTTGCTGTAGTTGGTGTAGTTAATGTAGTTGCTGTAGTTGGTGTAGTAGCTGTAGTTGCTGTAGTTGCTGTAGTTCATGTAGTTACTGTAGTTGCTGTAGTAGGTGTAGTAGCTGTAGTAGCTGTAGCTGGTGTAGTTAGTGTAGTTGGTGTAGTTAGTGTAGTTGCTGTAGTTGGTGTAGTAGCTGTAGTTGGTGTAGTAGCTGTAGTTAGTGTAGTTGCTGTAGTTAGTGTAGTTGCTGTAGTAGCTGTAGTTGCTGTAGTTGGTGTAGTAGCTGTAGTAGCTGTAGTTGGTGTAGTTGCTGTAGTTGGTCAGGTTACTGTAGTTGATGTAGTATATGTAGTTGGTGTAGTTAGTGTAGTTGGTGTAGTAGTGTAGTTGGTGTAGTTGCTGTAGTTGGTGTAGTTCCTGTAGTTCCTCTCGTTGTTGTACTTAATGTAGTTGGTGTAGTTGCTGTAGTTCATGTAGTTACTGTAGTTGCTGTAGTAGGTGTAGTAGCTGTAGTTGCTGTAGTAGCTGTAGTTGGTGTAGTTAGTGTAGTTGGTGTAGTTGGTGTAGTTGGTGTAGTTGGCGTAGTAGCTGTAGTAAGTGTAGTTGGTGTAGTTGCTGTAGTTAGTGTAGTTGGTGTAGTTAGTGTAGTAGCTGTACTTGGTGTAGTTGCTGTAGTTGGTGTAGTAGCTGTAGTTGGTGTAGTTGGTGTAGTTAGTGTAGTTGGTGTAGTTACTGTAGTTGGTGTAGTTAGTGTAGTTGGTGTAGTTGGTGTAGTTAGTGTAGTTAGCGTAGTTGCTGTACTTGGTGTAGTTAGTGTAGTTGGTGTAGTTGGTGTAGTACCTGTAGTTGGTGTAGTTAGTGTAGTTGCTGTAGTTGCTGTAGTTACTGTAGTTGCTGTAGTAGGTGTAGTTGGTGTAGTTAGTGTAGTTGGTCTTGTTACTGTAGTTGGTGTAGTTAGTGTAGTTGGTGTAGTTGGTTTAGTTAGTGTAGTTAGCGTAGTTGCTGTACTTGGTGTAGTTAGTGTAGCTGGTGTAGTTGGTGTAGTAGCTGTAGTTGGTGTAGTTAGTGTAGTTGCTGTAGTTAGTGTAGTTGCTGTAGTTGGTGTAGTAGCTGTAGTTGGTGAAGTTGCTGAAGTTAATGTAGTTGGTGTAGTTAGTGTAGTTGGTGTAGTAGCTGTAGTTGGTGTGGTAGCTGTAGTTAGTGTAGTTGCTGTAGTCAGTGTAGTTCCTGTAGTTAGTGTAGTTGCAGTAGTTGGTGTAGTAGCTGAAGTTGGTGTAGTTAGTGTAGTTGCTGTAGATGGTGTAGTTGCTGTAGTTGGTGTAGTTAGTGTAGTTGCTGTAGTTGGTGTAGAAGCTGTAGTTAGTGTAGTTGCTGTAGTTAGTGTAGTTGCTGTAGTTGGTGTAGTAGCTGTAGTAGCTGTAGTAGCTGTAGTTGGTGTAGTTGCTGTAGTTGGTCAGGTTACTGTAGTTGATGTAGTATATGCTGTAGTTGCTGTAGTTGGTGTATTAGCTGTAGTTGGTGTAGTTGGTGTAGTTAGTGTAGTTGCTGTAGTTGGTGTAGTAGCTGTAGTTAGTGTAGTTGCTGTAGTTAGTGTAGTTGGTGTAGTATGTGTAGTTGGTGTAGTATGTGTAGTGGGTGTCGTATGTGTAGTTGGTGTAGTATATGTAGTTGGTGTAGTATGTGTAGTTGGTGTAGTATGTGTAGTTGGTGTAGTTTGTGTAGTTGGTGTAGTTAGTGAGTAGTTGGTGTAGTTTGGTGAACTTGGTGTAGTTTGGTGTAGTTCTGTGTAGTTGGTTTAGTTTGGTGAAGTTGGTGTAGTTTGGGGTAGTTTTGTGTAGTTGGTGTAGTTTGGTGTAGTTTTGTGTAACAACTACACTAACTACACCAACTACATATACTACACGAACTACACATACTACACATACTACACCAACTACATATACTACACAAACTACAATAACTACACGAACTACACTAACTACACAAACTACACCAACTACACTAACTACACCAACTACACATACTACACCAACTACATATACTACACCAACTACACAAACTACACCAACTACATATACTACACCAACTACACATACTACACCAACTACACATACTACACCAACTACACATACTACACCAACTACACATACTACACCAACTACACCAACTACACCAACTACACCAACTACACCAACTACGCAAGCTACACCAACTAGACATACTACACTAACTACACATACTACACCAACTACAAATACTACAACAACTACACAAACTACAGCAACTACATATACTACACCAACTACATATACTACTTCAACTACATATAATATACTAACTACACCAACTACGCCAATTACACTAACTACAGATACTACACCAACTACATATACTACACCAACTACACTAACTACACCAACTACACTTACGACACTAACTACAGTAACTAAACCAACTACACTAACTACACCAACTATATATGCCAACTACACCAACTACACATACTACACTAACTACACAAACTACACCAACTACATAACTACACCAAGTACACATACTACACTAACTACACTAACTACACAAACTACACCAACTACACATACTAAACCAACTTCATATACTACACCAACTACAGTAACTACACCAACCACACATTCTACACCAACTACAGCTACTCCATCAACTACATATACTACACCAACTTCACATACTACACCAACTACATATACTACACCAACTACACATACTACACAAACTACACCAACTACACATACTACACCAACTAAGTATACTACACCAACTACACATACTACACCAACTACACTAACTACACCAACTATATATACTACACCAACTACACATACTACACCAACTACATATACTACACCAACTACACTAACTACACTAATTACACCAACTACATTTACTACACCAACTACACTAACTACACCAACTACACATACTACACCAAATACACTAACTACACCAACTACATATACTACACCAACTACAGCAACTACACCAACTACCGCTACTACAGGTACTAAGGCAACTACAGCTACTACATCAACTACAGCAACAACAGCTTCTACACGAACTACAACAACTACACTAACTACAGCAACTACACCAACTACAGCTACTACACCAACTACACCAACTACAGCTACTACACCAACTACACCAACTACACTAACTACAGCAACTACACCTACTACAGCTACTACAGTAACTACACCAACTACAGCAACTACACCAACTACACCTACTACAGCTACTACACCAACTACACCAACTACAGCAACTACACTAACTACACCAACTACAGCAACTACAGTAACTACACCAACTACAGCAACTACACCAAATACACCAACTATATCTACTGCACCAACCACAGTAACTACACGAACTACACTAACTACACCAACTACAGCAACTACACTAAGTACGCCAACTACAGCTACTACACCTACTACAGCTACTACACTAACTACACCAATTACAGCAACTACAGTAACTACACCAACTACACCAACTACAGCTACTACACCAACTACACCAACTACAGGAACTACAGCTACTACACCAACTACAGCAACTACACTAACTACAGCAACTACACTAACTACAGCAACTACACTAACTACAGCTACTACACCAACTACGGCTACTACACCAACTACAGCAACTACACTAACTACATCAACTACACCAACTACAGCAACCACACTAACTACACCAACTACAGCTACTACACCAACTACAGCAACTACAGTAACTACATCAACTACAGCAACTACACCAACTACATTAACTACACCAACTACAGCAACTACAGCAACTACACTAACTACACCAACTACAGCTGCTACACCAACTACAGTAACTACAGCAATTACATCAACTACAGCTACTACACCAACTACACCAACTACAGGAACTACAGCTACTACACCAACTACAGCAACTACACTAACTACAGCAACTACACTAACTACAGCAACTACACTAACTACAGCTACTACACCAACTACGGCTACTACACCAACTACAGCAACTACACTAACTACATCAACTACACCAACTACAGCAACCACACTAACTACACCAACTACAGCTACTACACCAACTACAGCAACTACAGTAACTACATCAACTACAGCAACTACACCAACTACATTAACTACAGCAACTACAGCAACTACAGCAACTACACTAACTACACCAACTACAGCTACTACACCAACTACAGTAACTACAGCAATTACATCAACTACAGCTACTACACCAACTACACCTACTACATCTACTATACCAACTACACCAACTACATTAACTACACCAACTACAGCAACTACACCAACTACATTAACTACAGCAACTACACCAACTACACCAACTACAGCAACTACAGCTACTACACCAACTACATTAACTACACCAACTACAGCAACTACACTAACTACACCAACTACAGCTACTACACCGACTACAGTAACTACAGCTATTACATCAACTACAGCTACTACACCAACTACAGCTATTACTCTAACTACACCAACTACACTAACTACACCAACTACACCAAGTACAGCAGCTACAGCTACTGCAGCAACTACATTAACTACACCAACTACAGCAACTACAGCAACTACACTAACTACACCAACTACAGCTACTACACCAACTACAGTAACTACAGCAATTACATCAACTACAGCTACTACACCAACTAGAGCTACTACACTAACTACACCAACTACACCAACTACAGCAACTACACCAACTACAGCTACTACAGCAGCTACAGCTACTACAGCAACTACATTAACTACACCAACTAGAGCAACTACACCAACTACAGCAACTACACTAACTACACCAACTACAGCTACTACACCAACTACAGTAACTACAGCAATTACATCAACTACAGCTACTACACCAACTACAGCTACTACACTAACTACACCAACTACACTAACTACAGCAACTACACCAACTACAGCTACTACGCCAACTACACCTACTACAGCTACTACACCAACTACACCAACTACAGCAACTACACTAACTACACCAACTACAGCTACTACACCAACTACAGCAACTACATTAACTACACCAACTACACCAACTACAGCAACTACAGCAACTACACCAACTACAGCAGCTACAGCTACTACACCAACTACACTAACTACAGCAACTACAGCTTTTACACCAACTACAGCTACTACACTAACTACAGTAACTACAGGAATTACATCAACATTTTCATAGTGGGCTTAGTGGTCACTTAATGTCTCTATATTCGTGACGGTTATCATGAACCCATTACCCTATCAATAATTCGGTTGAATGGGTAAGGAAATCGGCTTTTCCTCATTCAGATTCAATTGAGCAAACCGATGCTATCTGATTTGAAAGTTGCCTCCTTTATGAACTTGGAGTTTTAAATGTAAAATTTTTTTTTATGTTACTCTGTTAAAATGCGAACCTTGCAATTGGTATATCTCTCTTGCCACAGAAAAAAGCAGAAACTGAAAGGAGCGTTTATCGAAAGGCATCCGTTTTCGGGGGGTGTCAAACCAGGCACACTTGAATAGTGGATTTTCGTTCGATTCTCTTTCTTTGTTAAAACTGATTTATTTAGATCCCCTCATGGAGATATAATCAGAACATTTGGACACTTCAAAACAGCACGACACAAACACTCGGGTTCAAAACTTTTTCTGACGAAATTTTAAGTAAATGCATTACTTGTTCTTGACTGTTTTAAAGTGCGACATTCATTTTCCTTCTTCATTTCTTCTAGTTTATCCGCACTATTTTGGGGTGTCTAAAAAGATGAAGTAGTCAGTGTATAATTTACATTATTAGCGGAAACGCCATAGTAATTAGACATAAAACGTCGTAAAATGATTATTTTTTACAGGCAGAGGATTTTGGCCTTTAATGTTATCAAATACAACGAGGATGTTTGTTTTAGAATTTCTCTTTAGACACAAAACAAGTCTCGAAATACTCTCCATTTTACAAGGCTATAAAATAAGAAAAGTCTATCCTGTCGATTAAGACTTCCAAAGAGAACACATTTAAACTCGGCTCCTAAAATTTTTCGTTTCGTTTCGTTTTTTTCCGAAAAACGGTTTGAGAAATCAACTGAAAATCACAAATTTAATTCAGTTTCGTTTCGAACAGCTCCACTAATCTAAGGCCACACCTTAAAGGAAGTAAATAATTTTCACGACCGTTTCGAACTGCTTTGATTCGACAACATGCATTTCCTTACCTCTACAGGTAGCTTAATGAGGTCCTTCCTCACTCGACAGACTAACTAGCAACAAAACAGCGTCCATGGTTTATAAAAAAGCTCCAGTGTTGCTCCTCATTGCCATGGCTGCGCTATTCACGTTTCACATTACTTTTACTAAAATGAAATGCCTCTGACACCTTTGTAAACATCCTGGAAGAACTTTTTTATTATATATGCAAGCCTTTTCAACAAGATTCCCCGTGGTTTTGTTCAATGGTCATATGTCAATGCAGGCTGAATATTAAAAGTGCGTATGCTGTAAATAAAGACTTGCTAGTTCAGCTGGCATCTAGTTTAAGCTGCTTTTATATTAGGTTGTTATGAACTTGAACCTGAATAAAAGACTGAAACAATAATCTTCTTGCCAATCTTATTTTCTTCAAACAGCCGATATCAAAGAACATTGGTGACGTTTTCTAAATCTTTTTCATGCCCAAGAAAAAAGAATTTGAAGAGCGAAATTGATGGCTGCTCGCAAAAGTTATCTTAAATGAGTTTAGCGAAATGCTAACGTTTAGTAACACTTTAGAATTCCCTAAAACTGATTCCCAAACAAAAGGGAAAAAAAAGCAGTAGTGAATATGTGAGTAAAAATTGAACCTGCTCCAACAGCCAGATACAACAGAGACAAATATGGAGCAAAACTCTATTATAGTGGAAACAATTATAGATTGGATAGAAAACTCGCACTTACCTCTTCTAGATCTTGTCTTGTCGCCAATTGGAACAAAATAGCAAATTTCACTTTCTGCTTAATTATTTGTTCAGCTTCATACTGGACAGATAACTAAAATATTGCCTTTTTCACGGCTTTATCTGTTTCCGATTCAACCTTACAACCTTAATGTCAATTCGTAGTTAAGCCGGCAAATTAAGTTTCCATGCTAAGTATAGACGTACAACCAGCTAGAATTACGACTTGAAGTTTTTGAAAAGTAGACAGCGGATGCGAAAGTTATCAAACTATAGTGAGAAAAAAAATTAATACGTTACCGATGTTAGAGTTGTCTCTAAAGCACATTTACATAGAATGTTTATGATTGGACGAATACTTAAATGACGAATCATTTTAGCTTTTGATCTTGTGAATAAATTTGCCTTTAATTAGCTTGCAAATATCATGTGTCGAAAGGAAATAATGATTCTGTTTTATTTCCATGTATTATGTTTCTCCAATTCCATCCTTGGATCTCACTGAACTGCAAAAAATATGTTTAAATTTCCGAACGTTGTTGCGTAGTAAATTTGAAAGTGACCTTAACCGCTGGGAAAAAGCTTATACTGGCTAAAGAAGCAAATTCACCCAGTCCCGTTGAAAAAAGAAGAAAAAAGAAAAACAAAAGAAACCAGAAATTAAATAAGACGACGAACGCTAGCTAACCTAATTAGAACGCGTTCCTTGAAAACGATCACGTTTTAGAGCAAAAGGAAACCCTGCGAAAGAGTCTTAGCATGGACACGATGATCAAAAAATTCATTTTTCCTTTTATCCTTACGTTAAGTAAAGGTGGAATACAAAAAGGGCAAAAGATCAAAACTCAGGTGGAGATGATACTAAATTTTCAAGCGTAAGATGTAATTAATGGCTTTTTATTCCCTGTCATTCGAACCCTACGGAGCCCTCTCAAAACAGACCGAGTGATGAAATTACCACGTAAATGAGCAACTTAAATAGAGACTCCACACGTGTAGTGTCTAAAATAAATAAATTTGAGCTGCGTTGAAACTTTTTTGTATTAACGTTTGGGTAAACAAACAGATTTTTTTTGTAAAAGGGAAAGCTTAAATTTTATTACACTTCATGCCTTTTATAAATGCTTAAAAGGCCTTTTCGATCCAATTCACGTTATAGATAGCCAAGCTTGAAACAAAAAAAAAGCGTGAACTGTGGTATGGACCTACTTGCGTGAACGTTTTTGCTCCATAATATTATACAAAACGATTGTGCCTGCCCAATAGCTTTCATGCGAAAGCCAGACTATTGATTTCAGTCGCACGATTTAAAAAAGAGGAGAAATAAGACGAAAATTAACCGAATTTTTTTCAATAAAATAACAAACATTTGCCTTTACTATATACTTTGCTTTCCGCTGTGACCCTGTTGCTTTCCAAAGGGAATAGAACAGATGTTTTGAGTCCCTTATTTGACAACACTATTTACACGTATTGAAAAAAAAATGTTTTGAAATTGAAAGAATAAGGGGTCGGAACCCAACTCACGGTTAATTATATAACTTCATTAACATAGATTTTAAACATTTCAAGATCCTATATGTAAGTCAATGTATACAATTGTTTGACGTCTTTATTTGCATATGAATTTCTTAGAGAAGACAAGACAATCAACTTGACAATGTTAAGTACTCTACGGAGCTCTCTATTTCAATATGTGTCTCGTACCACTCAAACATTACTAAAAAAAAAGAAGGTATTGGACAGCAACCTGTTACCTATCAAAAAAATTAGACTTTCCTTGTGTGTGCCTTACGAAAAAATACGTAACTGACGGCTATACATTAGCAAACTAATGATGTTATAAAATTACTGCTTCAGTACAGTAAGAATGTTCGTCGGAGGAGAAATAAGAAAGTTCGTCGTCTTTGGAATAGGGCAGCGTAGCTGGGCGGTTCGGAACGCTGGAGCTCAAGTCCCACCCTGTTGTGTTTGATTTCGATTATTTATTTCAGTCATTTGTTTGGCCCCGCTAGGATAAGTGCTATAAATTCTGCCGAGGGTATATAAAGGAATTATATATTTATTTTATGTAGTCGACTGCAGCAGTCGTACACTGGTGAAGAGATGACCCCAGATGAACGGAACACCCCAGTATAAACAGCAGCGTTATCAAGACCACAAAAGAACAGAGATTCAAGATGATTTTTGTTTTTTTATGTATTATCGTTATTATTATTTCTTTTCTGCACCAAATACATTTGTTTGCTTCTTTGTTTGTTTTATATGTGTTCTCGGGTTGAAGATGACATTTTTTCTCAATACACCGTTTCTTTTTTTTAACTTGCACGTTCTTATATTCCTTTTTTATCTCAAATTCTATTGAAAATATTCATTACAATTCTAGATATTAAATAGTTTTTTACTCTTTCTTTTATTTTAAATAAACGCTGAATGACGAACTTTATGTTTGACAAATTCATAAAGAGGATCTCCAGTATGCCCGGCCACCCTCTGTACCCTTCCGTCTCCAAAACGAAAGAAAGTTCAGCGCGCCTCCGAGTTCCTAACAGTCAACTCCCCAGCGTTAATACCCAGCGTTTTAAAAATACTTTTTTTTTAATAAGCTATTTTTCAAATATAGATCAGAGTAGCTATTTAATGTAATGTGGATCTTGAATGTGAAATTCAATGCCGCTCCATGGAATTTTTTAAGCCTTGTAATTCTTTCTGCTGTTTTTAATTTAAGTGTTCTTGGTTTTTGCCATGTATTTTTGCTTATAAATATTAAAATAAACCATACTATTAATATTACCGTAAACTGCCGCGTTATAAGCCCCTACACCTTCAAACTCCCCTCCCTGCCCGTTATAAACCGTTATCTACCTGTAAACAAAAAAAAATACATCCGATTAAAAGCCTCCCTTTAGCTCGAATAGAAATGAGTTCGATTATGGCGTTTTGAAGCTTTCATAAAGACGCGAATTCTGAAGTTCAAAAGTCAACTGACTTTTGGGTTTTTCGCTGCCGTCAATCACCTTAGCGGACTCTTAGGAAACAGAAGTTTACTTCAAGGGGCTTAAAAGATCATGGTTTGTGATTTGTGATTGGTGGATATCGATCAGTTTTGTGTGTTTCTGCGTTTCAAGGTTTGTTACTTCGTTGCTTGTGATCGTAATTATGATCGACGGCAGGGAAAAACGTAATTGTGAAGGCGGATTTGAACTTCAGAATTCGCGTGTTTTTGAAAAGCGCAGTAAATACCAATTAATGCAAAACGTATTTGTATCAGCACTGCTATAGCTTATTTCGAAACGCTCCCTTTTTATTCCGGTAATAAGCCCCTCGGATATTAGATCCTCTTTTAATAAGCCCGCGTAAAACCCCTTACGAATATGTAAAAGCCCAGGTCTTATAAGCGACAGTTAACGGTATATTACTTTTCGATGTAGTAGCAGTAATAAAGCTTTACATCCTTCGCCACAAAAGATTCTGGTAACTTTCCAGAAACTACATTCTTGTTTTCTTTGTCTTCACAGTCCCAGAATACCCATTCCTCCGTAAAGCGCATGCCCATAACTTCCTGACAGCTGCTCGAGTGTTTCAACAGAAAAAACGGTTCACGCATGGGCAGTTCGATAGGATTATCTGCTGATCCATCTGACCGACAACAGAAATCCACCACTGTGTCTTTGCCATAGTCGCCGTCAGGGAGAACACCGCTGGCCTCATTATCGTTTTTCGTGTCTTCGTCATCCCACTTGATCGATCCCTCCTCAAAACCTATTATTCATTGGGAATTAAGAACACAGTCAAGCGGCGTTCTACTTCAATAGAAGATGAAAAGAGAATTTTTCAGGTGGCAACATCAGCAAAAAAATTCTCTAGGTTTGGCGAAGCTCTGCGGAAACGCACAGCACAATCAAGGTAAATGACATTGATGCTCTGGCCCAGTTGTTCGAAGGCCGATTAGCGCTAACCCGTAGTTAGGTTTTAACCCGATTTGTTTTTCTTTCGCTTAAAAGCATTTTCTCGTACAATTTTCTCTTTCTGTCAGAACATCCAGTCATCAAATTGTACTGAGACAAAAAGGATTAAACTCAATCTGCTTTTTAAGCTTTAATATCCGAATTCAAATTTCACACTAACCCTGGATTACTTTAACCCAGCTTTGAACCACCCGGGGCGACACGACATGTACCCCAGGTAATGTTTCAAATCTCTAGGCCAAAATAATTGAGATAATTTAAGAAGGCAAGAAATATATTAATCAAAAACTATTGACAAGTCCCAGCTTCAAACTCTGACCTGGAGGACATTTGCCTTTCTTGTATATACAGTATTTTCCAGCCGGCCATTCGTCGGAGCCACCCCTCTTTTCTTTCACGCAGAAGTGCTGGGTGATCACATTGTTTTTCTTGAGTCCCTTCAAATGAGTTGGGCGTGACCAGTTACTGAGAGGAGTGGTGTCCTCTGTATTCTGCTTCAGAAATCCTTCTGACCACAGCGCTTTTTTGCTCTTTGGGCATCCACACACTGGCATTGGTAGCGCGTACGTTCCCTTTGGCCATCTTACTGGATCAGCAAATTAAACAAACTTTAATTCAATTGTAAGCGAAAACAAGCCGATGATATAAAAATGAACTAGTTAACAAGGCTTAGTTCGTCAAACATTCTCAAAGAACAAAGCTTTTACTTGTAGACTACATGTCAACCGGACAGAAAGACTAAAAATTAGCAGATTTAATCTTGATCAATCCAGGAAATAATTTCTTCCGTATATAATTGTAATTTTAAAACTTGAAGTGCCGCTTTCTTTCATTGTCGATTCACCTCTTTTGCAACGAAAATCCAGCCAGAATTCCTCCTTAAGTACGTTACTGGAAGTGATTACGAAAGAGACGCTTATAACTGAACGGTACATTACACGAGAGAGATTTCGTGGTGATGTTGGTCTCCAGTATTCTAACATACAGATTTCGGCTGTTGAAATAATGAACCCAGAATCATATATAATTTATTTAGTACGTACCGCTGCTATACAACTTTAACTTGATGAAACTTTCTGCCACGTCCAACTTGTTAAAATTCGCAACTGACAAGGAGCACATGTACTGGCCAACATCTTTGTCAGAAACGTTCGTTATGTGCAGGGAAAAATTCCCAGTTCTTCCAGGCAGCCACCTTGTTCTGACCTTTTTGTTTCCACCTTCTTTAATTTCCTGGCCTTTAAATTTCCAAAGTGACATTGTATCCAAGGGATTAACATTGCGACCAAAACAAACCAATGTTACGTTGGATCCTTTCCTTGTAACTATGCTGCGTTGGACTGGATTGACCACTGGGAACACAGAAGCAAATCCTAGGAAGAGGGTTAGAAAGAGTTACTAAAGTCAAATCCAGCTTATTACGGACACCTCATCAGTTATGGCTTTGTCCCTGTCGAAAGGTCGAAAGTAAGTCATTACATTTTCTCTAGATACCTTGTTAATACGGACACTTTCTATTTTCTCCTGTGTGAGTATTAACGGAGTTTGACTGTGTTTAAGAAAGAAATAACTTCATGAAATGGGCTCCTTCGGCTTATAGACCCATAAATACATAAATATTTGATTTTCATGGTGGCTCATCCACAAAAAGGCGAATTTGGGGTTGTTGGTTTTAGGGTACTCGGTGACAAACCTTTTCAGAGCACGGGGGAGAACCAAAGAAAAACTGAGCGCACATGTATACCGTGGGCCTTAGTTCTTAAGTTCCCCAGTTACATTCGATTATAAGCCCCCCAGGATATAATCCCCCTCTAGCTCCGATTATAAGCCCCCCCCCCATGATATAATCCCCCTCTGGCTCCGATATAAGCCCCCCAGGATATAGTCCCCCTCTAGCTCCGATAATAAGCCCCCCAGGATATAATCCCCCTCTGGCTCCGATATAAGCCCCCCATGATATAAGCCCCCTCTAGCTCCGATTAAAAGCTCCCCAGGATATAAGCCCCCTCTAGCTCCGATTATAAGTCCCCCAGGATATAATCCCCCTCTAGCTCTGATTATAAGTCCCCCAGGATATAATCCTCCTCTAGCTCCGATTATAAGCCCCCAGGATATAATCCCCCTTTAGCTCCTATTATAATCCCCCTCTAGCTCCGATTATAATCCCCCTCTAGTTCCTATTATAATCCCCCTCTAGCTCCTATTATAATCCCCTTCTAACCCTTGTTATAATCCCCCTCTGGCTCCGATTATAAGCCCCCCATGATATAAGCCCCATCTACAATCAAGGACAAAAGTCTTGGGACACTTTTGCGTTTCTGGGGCGTTTTCCAATTCACACAGGTCCAACTGCTCCCCTCACCTCACAAACAATGTTGGACGCGTATATCCAGAATTTTTCTGAGTTTCAATTTTGTATAGGGTGGGGGAGGCGAGAACGGCCAGAAAATTTCGAAAAGGATGCACTGTTTTAAGAGGGAACCGAGAAATGACAGAAAAATATGAATATTGCAGTACTGTCCTGAGGACTTTTGTCCAGAATTGTAGCTCCGATTAAAATCTCCCTTGAGAATTATATTTATTATGGCCTTTTTAAGCTTAATTAAAAACCAGGACAGTGCAAAACGTTTTTTGATCAAAACAGCTTGCTTCCAATTGTTTTTTCTACCCTGGTTAATTTATTGGCTTCTCCTTATAAGCCCTCTTAAACCTCTCACAAAGATGTACATTCACCTGAACTTTATATGTACGCTGTTTTAGTGTACTTTAACCCTTGCTTTTTGAGCAAAGACGTAGTGAACATATTATTTTCACCTTGTTGGCCAATAAATTGTGGCAAATTATAAAACGTTCAATAAATTTTGGCCTTAGTTTTACTTAACTGCTTCAAAAAAAACAAGATACCATGAGACTTACCTGACATAAGGTAGTTATAACCTAAAGAGTTTAAAACAAAAACAACAAATTTAACACTCATGATTAAGGATTGCTTTCAGTTGTCCCAGAAAAGTAATTTAAAAAGTTCACTCTTAACTTTTATACAAAAATTGCGAAAGTAAAAACAATATTCATCACTATAAATAGGCGAGTAAGATTACTCGTAAAGAGTCGGTTTGCCATTGTTACAATCTGATACGTTCTGAAACAGAACTGATGCCCGGAGCTCGATAGTGGTGCAGGACGTTTTTAATTCGGCTCGTAAGTTAAGTTATCGCTGAGAGCCGAGCCCGCGATCGTAGGGCAACTTACGCACGTGAAAATATTAAAAGAATAATTTGGCTCGAGTTGAACAGTCCTTTGTCCGTCTTTAGGGTTAAAGTGTGCTGCTTTAACATATACATATTAGACGTTACAATTAGAGGTCAAAAAAGGAAAGAATAAGCACAAAAAGGTTTTTTCAAAAACTAGAATAAGAGTGGAATATACATTACCATAACTTGACATGATATTATTACAACAGTTCAAATAAATTGAAGATTCTGGTTCCTTAGCAATTCAGCCATTGACTGCTAGTGAGGAAAGTTGGCACCCTGGTTATTTTATTATATCTAAATTTTCCTTTAGTCCCATGTTCATATTTCGGTTCATTCTTGATCTATTTCCAAGGAACTCAGTTGATTCAGTGGATCATGGAAGTTAACGATGACATGAGGTGCTTTCTATGTGTAAATTTTTAAAAAGAAGGCGGTTACTTATAAATTCTAAAAGCCCTTAAATGTTTAAACTAACTGATTTGCGGTGCCTCGTGTGACACCTTTTGAAAAAGAGCTGCGCAAGGGTAAGATCAGAAATACTAGCTGAAGAAACATAACGTAGTCCCGTTTCTGCGGGCGGAATGTTCCAAACAGAAATTTGTGTTCCTTTTCTTCAAAGCCAACTTTAATACTAGAGTGGGGTCAGAAAAAAGTAGTCTCTTAGTATTAAGAAGTTCGACTGTCCTTCCGATTGCTTCAATGAGTTAATACACATGAATTCGGAGGTAGAAGACCTGCAGCCTCTCAGTTAAAATGAAAAGCAAGTATTTCATCCCTATTGGACGTATAAATAAGGAAATAGATACCTTTCATTAGATGTAGTTTCTCTTTTTGGGAAAACAGTTTGCTAAAAAAATTACTATTAAAGACAAAAGACGCTACTATGGAGTACTATAGAGAGGTAAGAATCACTTTTACGCGAATTTATACCACGTGACCAAGTTTCCCCTTTGCTTGTCGCCTACTGTTCATTATTTCTACACATAAATTAGTAGCTCCTTGAGTTTTAGGCAATTTTTTATCCATAAGAATTTTCTGAGCTGTTTTTATCTACTCATTTTTCTATTTTGAGACATTCTCAACTTGAATTTGACGTTTGCCGTACACGTGAAGCTTTAAAAGCTCTGCTATAGATCGTTACAGTTTAAAAAATAATAAACAAAGATATGAATGAATGTATGAATGCCTTCAGACCAAATAAGGATGTTAACCTCGTGGTGTTAAAAAGAATGATATCAAAAAATTCAAAATCATTACCAACAAAAAGATAACGTGACCATTTAAACCATAAGAGTAAAATCGACGCATTTAAGAATGTATAGTACGAAGAATTTCGAAATTTCGGTTTACTTTCCCCATCAAAGGACATCATGGTCACCACTCATGCAAAAGAAAAAAGTTCCGACTTTCGGACTGTTTAACGTGAATGACGTGCAAGCTAGAGGGCAAACTACTAAAGGGTCGAGATAAATTCCTCGTGGCTGATATTTTGGCAAAAATGTAGCTTAGTATTCTTCCTGTTTTTCACAAGGTTCGCATCTCCAAGGGAAACACGTGTGGTTCATGACTGTCTTTGTTTCGAACACAATCAGCGTTGAGGTTCTAGTCGACATCACAGGTCAAGAGTTGGCGCTTAATTGAATAGATTGATGACAAGATGGATAGGGTGCTCAAAAATTTCCTTTTTTAATCACGAAAGGAAAAGGAAGACGGAAGTTTCCAAAAGTTTAAGGAAATAAAAAAAATTTTTTGGAAAAACAGCTCTTTTGCAAACTTTATATACTAGCTTTTGAAAAGAAGTCATGCTCAATTTTTAGTAATTAAAATTTACGAAGGCTATGAATGATCAGTCGAATGAACAATTGAGCAGTACCTCTCAGTGGCACATTTCAAAGCATTAAGTTTCACATTTTTGTACATATAATTAAACTGATTTAGTTTGGGATATGAACATATGCACAGAATGCGAAGGAATGACTTAAATTAATGAAGTCCATCGCTGTTGTATTTTCAACTGATTAAAAAATCGTCTAAACTGGGTTAAGAGCTCGGGTAAAAGCTTAGTTTGCTGAACAGTTTTCCAACCCAACCGAACGTTCATGGATTGCTGAAATGAGACGTTCAAACTCATTTTTTTCTAAGTTTGTTTTTAAGCCGTTTTTTTCAAAGCTTCTTTGTCTTTGAACAAACCCCCGTCAGAGACTTCTTATGATTCGAGTATTGTTCCATTTAAAAGTGTTCAGAAAGCACATTGTCAAAACGAACAAAAAGAAAGCAATTTCAAATTTTATGTGAACTTTGTTTTCTATTTCAATCTATAATTAACTCAGTGTAAGTTAACCTTGCCACAAATCGTTTAAATCAAGTCTAATCACGACAATTCACTTATCACCTAATTTTTTACTTTGCCTTTTTTGCTCCGATTTTGAGATTCGTACACGCTTTGTAGAACGATTTAAAAGTTTCGTTTGAGCCGGACAACAAAATACTTCCCACAAGTAGTGCATTGAAAACTGAATAGTAGCCGAAGGCCACAATGTCGCCTCTATGTTGATAGCATCTTAAGTACAAGGTACACATTGTTGATATTATCTACAGTCTAAGGTAGAGAAAATCAATTATATTACCCACGATTCTTAATGTAAATAGCCCTTTGAGAACACTGAGGTCTTTCAAATAAAAAAGAAGCATTTGAAAAAGCATTAAGTAACAAAAACAATGACAAAAAAATGAGTTCATATGCTCAGTATGCTGGCCTTTTGCTGGCAAAAAACCGTCAAATTCTTGCACTGAATTAAAACTGAAAACATGCAACGTGGACTAGAGACCACAGTTATGTAGCGAGTTCCATCCGACCAACCCAGATATTTTACTTCTGCCCAGCAACGGGGCATATATGATGAAGTTAAAGCATTCAAATTGTAAACAGGTGGTGCCTCGAATTCTTGGAATAGTCTAGTGAGATCCGGGGGGAGGCCTTCACATAGCAAAAAACTCACAACCAATCACACTGATGTTAAACCCTACGATTCAACAAAATTCAGTACATTTTCTTGCCTTCCCAATACTGTGTTATTTTTAACATTTTCCCATCTCCTGTTTAATCCCACAATCTCATTAAAAATAATAACATCTGACAAAAAAGATTTTAGGGCCATTACACATTTGTATCTCAAGACAAATTTATGAAGTCTCAGCTAAGCAGTCTAGCCCTGCCCCTCCCCTCAACTCCTCTAGCCTGACTAAATTATTCAAACCTGATAAGATCGAAAGCGAAAGTTAAAAACCATGGCATAACCAGATAGGACATCATTTTCACCTTGTGCAGAGCACAACATTCATCTTCTGGGGGCACATTTCAGGCAAAATGACTGTTCTCTTAGCAAATTTGCTGCTTACAACGTTGCTATGGATGTCAGGTAAGAAGCCAGGGAGGAGCGAGGCGAAAATGAACTCTAGAAGGTGTGCGTGCTGTGTTTAATGTTCTAAATCAGCTAAACAGAGATTACCCGGGTTAAACCCCTTCCGCCGCGTTACTAGATTTAGCAGTCGAGGGGAAAATGAGGTTTTTGGGGTCAAGGCTGAGGAAAAATAAAATCAAAATGTAATTCCTCATGAACTTTACTCTAAGCCACTAAAAAGATATGAAATCACATACTGGAAAATAGACCACTTGTCGCCAATTCTCAATCACCCCGTTCTCGAGAAAGAAGATAGGGAAGCCGTTGCTATCTATCTAATTATGACGTTTATTTACAAGTGTATAAACACGGTGGACTAAGTGATCAGGTCCGAATATGCAAGCTGGATTGCTGTGTTTGTTCTTGCAAGTATAAGGATGGCTTTTAAATTGAATGCTGAAAATGGGTATCAGAATCCGTCAGCCTTGGACTCAACCTGCTGTGACCTGAAATCTTTGCAAATGCTGACAAATATAAGAGAACCTAGGGTATGTATTTTGATCGACATTTGAATACGGACAAGAGACACGAAAGACGGAACTCAGTGTTATTCAAAATACCGTAACATTTATGCAAGATGTCAGTTTTTATATTTCTCCCATAAAATGTACCTCAACGTTTGTATTCTTGCTGTCAGCCATTGTTGGTTAGCGGTTTTCTAACTGGGAGAATGACGGTATAGTTGGTATCGTACGAACCCTATCTTGTCGGTTTTTCTATCGTATACACCGTCACAGATCAGTTCTTTGAATTACAGTATATGTACCAACTCTTATTAACCTCAGTATTTACCGCTATATTGGCCTTACTTCTACACTTTGACTTCCGTGTATGCTATGACATTTTAGGTTTCCAATTTTCGTGTGCTTTTAAGTCTTGTCATCTCACTAACCCGTTTAATTGATTTCTAGTTTCACGCCTGTTTAGCTCAAGCTTACGACCTGAACTGTTAAATGTGTCTCTCCTACTGTATCATTTAACCAATGCGTTTCCTAGTGAAAGAGGAATTGACATCCCTCACAACTCAAATTTGCTTTTACAGACAGACAGAGCATGTTACAAGTAGCGACAAGCGATTGAGGCTTTTATGGTTTATGAGAAATTTCAGTTTTGATATGATCTGTAGAGCTCAGCTCGCTGTCGTGGTTCTTGAACTGCTTGTAAAGCACTTTGCTGTCCCTGGCAGATTCAATCTTGTCTATGCGAAACATAAATTATCCCGCTTTGCCGGCTCAGGAGAAAGTCCAGGATTTGAAAAGTTTTAAAGGAACGTTACATAAATCTAGAGGAGGTTGTATTTTGCGCCCCACTTTAGAAAGCAGATGTGCTTGTGTCCGATCTCAAGGAGATATGTCGGGCAAAAACATTAAAACCCGGGTAATGAGGACTTTTGAATGCACAAATATAGCACTTCGGAGTGAATCTCGTCTGTTCATTGTTTATTCTCGTGACTAAAGCGACAAAGCCAATCATGCTTCTTTTGGTTCCATTTTCACGAATCGACACGAAAGAGCGCTGGGGAACCTGTGTAATTAGGAAAATTCGAATTTTCGAACATGTAAGTTTGGGCTGTTTTAAATAATCCTTTTGTTACATGTTACTGAGCATAAAGAAGGTAGTAGTTAGTACACATGTAACTTATTTTACGCCTTCTCGTCTACATGATGAACAGAAATCACGCCTCCAACAAATTGTTTGGTAGCTAAAAGGTTTTTTTTCCCAAGGATTTACACTTCATTTCAGGCCAAAGAGTGTTAAAAACCAAAATTGCGGAAAACCGCAAAATTCACTTAAAATAGACCACTAATCAACTGAACAGCACCACGCGAAAGTGTCTCACTTCTATAGCTACATCATAGGATTTCGATCAAGGACTTTTAAAAAATGTGGACCTACATTTCTCATTTGTTCCCGGAATCACGGACTACAAGATTGGATCTTTAGATGATGATGGACTTAGAGGGAAGAAGGGAAAGGTTATTCCTTTGTTTTTGACGATCTTAAGTAAATGTATTTTTTTGTTTTCCAGTGGAAAATACACGGAGTTATAAGATTCCTCGCTGCTGACGGCCTAAGGCACGAAAAAAAGAAAGTCCCTTGTCGTGTATTCTACTTATAAATATCCCCAATTCGAGCAATTTATGAAAATAGTAACTTCGGAGGGATCTCAGTTATTCAAAACCGACAAGAAATTACTAGAAATATGTGTCTCAGTCGCAAAACCTCAAGAACATCGGTGAGCATGAAGCAGTTTCTATATTGAGACCTTTGTTTATGTGACTGTTTATTCACTCATGACGAGATTCATAGAGATCTGAAATCATAGACCCCTGCTGATGTTCGCCTATTCAATAGGCGAACATCAGCAGGGGAGCTCTGTAGAAGTAATCAACTTTTTACGGCTCATTTTCTTGGAGGTGACAAATTCTCATATCAACGGAATTCCTGTACGTCAACACGATTTCGGTTCAACAAAAAACTCAACTACAAATTAGCCGCATTGGAAGTCTTTCTGCCGAACCGGAATGCATTTGCCTCTGTAGTGGCTTCTCTTAAAATTTATTGTACTTCGAGAAGAGTGATTTTACGCACTTCTTACTGGGGAATTTTCCATTGTATATTTTGTTTACTTGTATTTATTAAAAACTAAGCGCCAGTTATTTAACTGGTATATTACAAAATCGCGTCATAATTAAGCCCTTTTCTGTTCAACCAACGCTTTTATCAAACCCCATTTATCGTGAATAATTTCAATACAGCATATAAGGCAGACTGGAAAACTAAAGCAATTATTTTCTTAAACTAACCCACCAAGAAAGAGGCCTGGAGGTCCAATGATTTCCGAAACCGCGGCCTAAGGTAACCCGTAATGGTTTGAAAGTAATGTCACTCTATTTTCTTTTTGCCTCTCTCGCAAGTGAAAGTGAGAGTTCACAGAGACTGTGCGGTTTTCTCGAGTGCGTTTTAGAAGCTGCCTTAACGGAAAGGTTACTACACTACCGGAATTAAAACATCCAGGAAATTATTTATTTAAAGCCGCGGAGTATTTTCCCCAACAATATACACTTAATGTCAGATCCCGAGGGAAACAGTTAGTTTTGTTTTCCCAAGAGTCCTGATGTTTCCCGAGACGAAGTCGAGGGAAACATCAGGACTCGAGGGAAAACAAAACTGACTGGTTTCCCGAGGGACCTGACATTAAGTGTTTTGTTATATTTCTAGACTTTCACTTCAACAGCAACAAAAGAATAACCGGAGGGAACCAAAACAGTCGACTCGGTACTTATAACAACACAAATTTAATTCTCAAAACCACTGAATGAATGATTTACAAACAAAAGTACTTTCTTCATATTATCTGCATCTTTTTCCTCCACTAGCTGCTGTTTTTCTTCTGGGAACTTCTGGGATAACTTTAAAAATCGTTGCTTTTTAGCTTGAGGTTCGTTTTTGTGTTGTTGTGTTCATTCACGAAAAAGAAAACTGGCTGGACCTGGCGGTGTTTTTCCCGCCTTCTGTCACACCACTTTCCACCATGCTTTGATCACGTGCTGCAATGTATCCCGAGCGGGATACATTGTTTAATGTATCACGATCGGGATACATTTGATTTTAGTCAAGGCCACGTGACCAAGAATCAACCAATAGCAGTCCCTGTTTAGTTGAGTGAAAGTCTAGGAATATAACAATGAATAATATTACCTCGAACTTTCTGCGATAACACTGCAAAATATTTCAGATTATTTTTCAACCGAATAGGCTGCGAATTTAATGCGATGATCATGTTCACTTTCATACCTTCATCCGCATTTCATATATTTCAATTCATGCCTACAAGATCTCCATAATGTTATATTTGAACGCAAGGCTTTTTTAATGGAAACTTTATTCAAGGGCAGAACTAACACTAAACGCTAAACGGAAACTGCCTTATGAAAAAACTTTTAAAATTGACACGCTGTTTTAAAGGCCTCACTGGATCTGGATGGGTTAAATACAAACGTAAGCGAAACACTAATTTTGCAATATTTAAATAATGTCTAAAAAATAAAGCTTCCCTCTGAGATACCTGGCGAATAAAATTCTCACAGAGCCACAGCCTAAAAAGGCTAAGCTGCTCTGTTGATTCAGGAAGGCCAAACATTTTGTCTTAATGCTGGTCAGAGATTCAAACAATATCTAAAAGCGAGTTTTTAGTTCCCTCTGAGACACCCGGAGAATAAAATTCTCACAGAGCCACAGCCTAAAAAGGCTAAGCTGCTCTGTTGCGTCAGGAAGGCCAAACGTTTTTTCTTAATGCTGGACAGAGATTCAAACAATATCTAAAAGCGCGTTTTTAGTTCCCTCTGAGACACCCGGAGAATAAAATTCTCACAGAGCCACAGCCTAAAAAGGCTAAGCTGCTCTGTTGCATCAGGAAGGCCAAACTTTTTTTCTTAATGCTGGACAGAGATTCAAACAATATCTAAAAGCGAGTTTTAGTTCCCTCTGAGACACCCGGAGAATAAAATTCTCACAGAGCCACAGCCTAAAAAGGCTAAGCTGCTCTGTTGCATCAGGAAGGCCAAACTTTTTTTCTTAATGCTGGACAGAGATTCCAACAATATCTAAAAGCGAGTTTTTAGTTCCCTCTGAGACACCCGGAGAATAAAATTCTCACAGAGCCACAGCCTAAAAAGGCTAAGCTGCTCTGTTGCATCAGGAAGGCCAAACTGTTTTACTAAATGTGGGGCATGCACTATCATCTTCACAGATCTAATCAGTGCAAAATTAAATAAAGCTTTAATCTGTAAATCAATTTTTGGTTTATGAAATTTTACTCACTTTTACTGACTGTTGATAGCCACTGGCTTTGGCAAAATAAATTTTCCTGTTTTCTTAAAAGGGATTCGATAAAATTGAAAATACCCACTACGATCCACACTTAGAAACTGAACTCTGACTCGTTTGCGATCAGGCTTAAGAAATAGTGATCTCCATCAACATTATCCATGAACATTACACTTTCACATCATTAACAGTTATTGAGAATTTATGAAATGATCGAGTGATCAGTGTCGACCTTAAAACGTTTTTGCGCTAAAATGATAATAGGTATCCATTTGAAGATGATACAAAGGAACCCAAAATAGACTTACCAAGTTTCGGCCGATGTTTAGAAAATTGAAAAAGGCTGGAGAGCATCACCGTTCAGGCTAAATCCAGTCGACGACCCTTAATAAAAATCATTTAAGCTTACATAATCAACAACGACGTGAGTCCCGAGTTTCTGACTTGACGGTCATCTGCCACCGTTAGGAAATCGTACGATATTGCTTCTTGAATGAATCCCTCATTTTAATTTCCCCAATTCATTAATCCACGACCAAGTACCTTTTCGAGATCTTCTCCGCACAACGAAACGCTTTCTCTGACTTCTCTGACCGCTTCCCGCTATATTTTCTAGTAGCTGGAAGGAATTTAGTCCTTCTTTGATCGCTTTAAACCCGCTTTCGTCTGCATTTCATCGGCGCAAGTTAAAGGCTCGTGCTAAGGTTGAAACGACAACAACATGATCTTTCCTCTTTGAAAAACCAAACCTTGATGGGTTGACTCGAGCGCCAGTACTATCTGTACTATCGAACCAAATCATAAGTAGCTGTAAATAATCGGCCCTGCTACTTCCAAACATCATCTCTACATAAAAAGCATAAAACTTTGACTTGCCATGAATTATATCTGTCGGTAAAACCATTTGGTCACTGATACTGCGTACGAGATTACCTTTGTTTGGCAAGCGAGGGTCCAAAGACTGAAGATGCTTTTCCCGACGAACGCGCCACTTTCATGCCGGCTTTGAAATTCGCGCGAGATCGCATTGTGATACAAATAGTATCTGTCTTTCGTCTCAGCTCGTCTTCCATCAGTGACGCAAAGTACACAGGTCATGACAGATTAGTGGCTATTAATTGAATGCTAATTAGGTTTTTACAAGGACACCGGAAATTGAAACTTCCTCCCTGTGGTGAATTTCAAAGTCGTATGAATCTCGTCAGGCATGGGTCAGAAACTATATTAAAACAAACTAACTTCGAGGAGACAAGCAGACCCCTTTTCAACACATCTTAAATGTATCAGAGGTCAGTGTTGTTGGCGACTATCGCTGCAAAGCCTAATTTGTTTGGTATGTTATATTATTCGGTGATCTTTGTATTCTAATGCAGTTTCTCGCAACTTTCGTAAGTGAAGCGTCCATGCTTATTAAATGCCTTTAGACAAGCCGGCTTTCTAGCGTATAAACGTGCAACGAATTTATTTCAATTGGTTTGAAGTCTCAAAAATGAAATGAAATGATGTCTGAGATTTTCAGTTTTGGGTTTTGGGTTTCGTTGACAAATCTGTAGAAACAGGAAGCTAAGAGAACAGAAACTGAATTTAACAACCTTTAAATGTCAAGAGCACTTGACAGTCACGTGGAGGAAAACAAAACGATAGCAACAAAATGTCTTGCATTTAATCCCAAAAATAAAAACGTTAGTGCCACCGCCGAACGGATGTTGGCTGGGTTATGGTTACGCAAAAAGGAAAACTGGTTTTAGATCGTAATCTAATTAGTTAAAGTGATTCCTACTGCCCCTCCCTAAATATAATAGATGTATTTAATTCGATAAATCATTTTCTCGGATAATTTTCTCTGTTCTTTTGAGAGCATCCAGTTATCAAATTGTAGATAAAGAGAATTAACCTGAATTTTTTTAACAACCCAGCCCAGGTGGCAATCACCATGTAATGGATCTTCAAATCAACCTTTAGCCTGACAAAACAGCCGTCATTTGGCAACGCCACAAACGGTTTCACCGCGAAAGGACGTCGAGGCGAAACCAGTAGTGCCGTCGAGAAATATCAGCTGTTTTCTTAGGCTAGTCAACCTTTTTAAGTTTGCTAACAGAATTCCTTTAAATGGCCAATGTCAGTTTCTTCGTTAGAGTCAGTTAAAACATTTAATTCTGAATCGCAGGACATTTTAAGACTAAAGAATGAACGAATTTTAGGTCCATCAACTCGTTCCCAGTCTCTAGGGCATTTCCGCGAGCAAAAACACGGTTGGGTCTATGAACTCGTTCCCAGCCTCTAGGACATTTCCGCGAGCAAAAACACAGTATTTCGAAAGCCAAAATTGAAGATATTTATTTGGAAACACATTTTTAAATATATGAGGCTAGTTCAGTTTAAAAGTTGAGTATCACTAATCAGCAGATAAAACACTTTTCAATGTTTTCGAAACAAATTGTACTATCCAGTGAATAATCCATGAAACTGGAATCAAAATTATTGTAACAATCATCAAAGAACCAAACAGTGAACACTAAACCTTCGCGCCAGACTGAATACATTGACGTTTATCATTCTGGTTTTTGATTGCTGAATTGCTACATTCCTCTCCACAGATGCCAGCACTATCCCAAAAATGCATTCACTCAATAGTACAGTCACCGCAGTGAGAGGCTCAGACGTTAGATTGGTTTGCAAAGGAAGTAATGTACTACGACTCGATACCCATTTTATGTGGAAGTTTAACACCGAGACAGTAGAGAATAAAGAAAACAGGAATATCAAACTAATCTGGCTTCCAAAAAAACAGGCAAAGTATTCTCTAGATATCTTAAATGTATCAGAGAAAGATGTCGGTGACTATCGTTGTATTGCCCAAGTTCATAACTTAGGCAAAATCGACACAGCCAAAGCTTCAATAAAGCTGCGTTTATATGAAAGCAGTAAGTATAATTTTTTTACCTTCGTTAGATTTATAAGTAAGAGCAAATTTTGTGTAAATGTAAAGTGTATTAGTTCTTTGTTTTTAGTAGAAAAGCAACCTCTTGAGACTAGACTATGTTTAAAGTGGTCGTTTGCAAGAGTTTGAAGACAGTTTTTTAAAATAAACGTTATCCAAAGAGAGGCCGATGAATGTTCAATTAAGACTTGACCGGGATCAGAAACATAAAACCGCGCATTAAAGTATCTGATACCCACGTGGGCCCAGTTGTTCAAAGGACGATTAGCACCTTAACCCAGGGTTAAATTTAACCCGGGTTTCTTTTTCTTTGGGGTTCAAAAGCATTTTCTCGGATAATTTTCTCTGTTATTTTTAAGAGCATCCAATCATCAACTTGTTGACAAAAAGAATTAAACTAAATTTACTTTTTAAGCTTTCATATCTGAATTCAAATTTTGCACTATCCCTGGGTTCTCTTAACCCAGCTTTGAAAAACCCGGCCCAAGGTAATAACGTTCAAAATCCTCTTTTTTTATTCAATGAAGTTGTTAGAGAGCTCTACCCCTTCCCTAAGCTAACATTGACACTTCCTTCTCACTAAGGGCAAAATGATGGCTTAGGGGAGGGGTAGGTGGGCAGTTTCTCAGAAACCTAAATTCTTCCTACTTTCTTACAGTACTGAACCTCACAGCATCGCTACCAAATGTCATCATTGAAGAAGGGCGCACTGCGCCACTGCAATGTGAAGTCATGTGCTCAAAAGCAATGGACGTTTGGACTTTCTGGCTTTTCAACGGCAAAATGATTGAAGCTAGACCATTTCATAGAGGAAACGAGCATGATTTAAGTAACACAGTCACAAACATCTCAACGTTGGTACTAAAGAATGCCATGCTATCACAGACTGGCATATACACGTGCGGTGCTAATTCAACTGGCGTTATGAAAACACAGAATATAACCGTGACAGTGAAAGACTTGGAAGGTCCAACTCTAGTGCAAACCAAATCAAATATAGACGCTGTTGACGGCCAAAATATAACGCTAAGTTGCAATGCAGTGTACCCGGAAGCGTTTTTTGTCGACACGTTTTGGATTTTTAACAGCAGCCGGATAAACAGTAACGACAAGTATAAAGAAAAAAACACTTCCCCTTGGTTGGAACAATCAGAACGGAGCGTAAAGAGAATGAAGATTGGATTGACTATTTATAACGTTGGACTGAACGACAGCGGCGAGTATACATGTGCTCTTAACACCTCACTTGGCTTACACCTGAAAAACGTTAGTGTTAACGTCACGCGGAAACCAGGCCCCCAACCAGGTTTCCGTATTCAGCAACCTACTGAAAAGCCCCAGGGGAAAGCAGATTTGCTTGGAACTACACTGTTCATTGGTCTGGGTCTCTTTGTTGGATTGGTGACGACCATAATAGTTTCTATGAAGCTATGGAGATGGCCAAAACCCAGGCCTCCAAAATCAAGTAAGTCAATGATGAAATACATCAGATGTTAGATGATGCGTTCCACTTTTATGTCCGAGTCTTTTTACTCGGGCACTGTGAGCACACTGTGTTTTGTTTTTATTTTAGCCCCTGGGCAATCAATTCTTTGTTTTTCCCTGTTAATCCCACATTTCAAAAAGGCGTCTGATCAGGAGATATGGAGTATATGTGTAGAGAATTACTTGTCGGGTACTCAAGGCCTGAGCAGAACACCATTTTAAGTCGATACCCGAGCACTGTTCGGGTGAACCAAGCGTTTAGCCGTTACCAGACCTCAGCTGTCCTTTTTGCAACCCCTCTGTAGAAGAAAAACCCCTTCGGAATCAACGCTAGATAGCGTCTTTTCTTCTTGTTCCAATACTCATCGTTTTTTTTCTTGCCTCCTAGTTAAATCTCCCCCAGATCTGGACGCAGGAGACTTCGAGTATGATGTATTCCTCACATATAGCAGAAAAGACTTCTCCTGGGTGGACAAGGAGCTTCTACCTCTATTTAATCATAACCAAGTGAAATATTGCGTGGATTTCATCCACTTTGAACTTGGCAAAGCGTTTCTACAAAGCATGGTGGAAGGCATATATAAGAGCCGCAAAGTTTTAGCAGTCTGGTCGGCCAATTACGCTTCTAGTAAATATTGCAAACAAGAACTGGACTATGCCTTACAGCGGAGTTTTGAAAAAAGTGACACAGCAGTGATTATCATTCGCATCGATTGGACTGACCCTACACGACTCCCAAAGACTCTACGAACAAAAACATTTTTGGATTACCATGACAGTGCAGAGAGAAAAGGATGGGAGAAGAGACTCATACAACATTTAAAGCCTCCAAAGCAACCAAAGAAAATGATAGTCAGCATAGTTTGAGAGCCAATTGTCGGAGACCGTGCGCTTCATTACTTTGACATTGCAGAGAGAAATGGATGGAAGACGAGACTCATACGACATTTAAAGACTTCAAAGCAAATGATAGTTAGCATAGTTTGAGAGCCAATTGTCGGAGACCGCGCACTTCATAAGTGCCACGCCCAATATGTTCATATCGAAAAGGGCTGGGAAATTAAATGAAACTCGTGTGGGAGTGTGAGCATAATATACTGGGGCACTAAATCCTTGAGGGAATATATAAGAACCAAGCTTTGCCATTTATAAAGATTAGTTTTATTTCTTCTCAATGTGCAATGGCAGACGGGATTGTGGAATCCGCCACTTGTCTGATCTAGCCCGCGAGGAATCATTGTGGTGACTTTCACGAGTTTGTTTGTTCTTACTGCGAAGTAACTATGACGATTTTCAAAAACTTGCACACGCAGTCTTTGTGTGTGTTTTTAGTAAATATGTAAATAAAATACAGGTAAATATGTACATAAAATACAGGTCTCATAACGTATCATCCAAGTGTAAAATAACGGCAGTTTAATTCTAACGTAGTAGGACAAAATCAACTTACGTATTGCACTTGCGTGGTTAATTTCTCTTACCGTTATTCCCCCATTCGTCCTCTTATACTACTAAATGAGAAGTTTCTGCGATTTGATTGGCTTAGAGCAGTGGTATTTCAGCTTAATTTGAAATACCTACATGTGAAAATTACAAACCTTTTGTGGGTAGTAGTATAAACAAATAATAGCATGATCTCTACGTGATATTCGGCATAAATACTACTTGTGATGTTTCAAAATTGTCTCAAATTTCACTCGCGTAACGGCTTGTGAAATTATGTATAACAATTTTGAAATATCACTCGTGGTATTTATGCCAAATCTGACGTACAAATCATGCTATTACCTATACCAATTAACTTTCTTTCCCTTAATTAGTGTCAGTAAAGTCAAACCCGTTGATACGGACACTGAGGGGGAGTGTCCTTTCTTGACGGTGTTTAAGTATTAAGCGGGTTAAAATTAGACAACATGTAAGGGTTTCTTCCACCAGGGGCAAAGCAAACTGTCCGTTATAATGAGGTGTCCGTGTTAATTGGGTGTCCCGAAAGCGGGGTTTGACTATAATACTTCTGATTTTTTGCTGGTGGCGAAGAGAACCGCAAAAATGTGCTACACGGTACGATGTGGGATCCTAACCTTTTAAAACGCAATTTCAAACAATTCGATGCTTTGTCTGCTATGTTCCCCATTAACTGTCACCATTTCGAGTCCTTTAAAGTTTCGAGTTTCAAGTTTATTTATTACATATAACAAACTGTTTACAATCAATCCGACTGACCTTCGGGTAGCTAAACCAATCGAGGTAGGTCAGTCCCACTGTCCTTTTTAAATATTTAAATAAGGCTGTGGTCTAGTCAAATGATTCTTTCTTGGGTTACTACTCCCCCTATCTCTCTCCAACCGCAGAAAATTTAACTCTGTGCTTTAGCCTGAAGTAAATCAATTTTCTTGCCTTTCCACTACCGCTTAAACAGGGTTTGTCTCAAACCCGGGGTACGGAAAAAGCCCATTCCGACTCTGACTACATTTTTTCAGTGTGATGTTTACCCCTTTCGATTTATTGTATTTTTATTTTTACATTTCCTAATAGTAGCACTTTAGTTATTAGTTGGAAGCTTGCGAATATGTCTGTTATAGATATTGCAAGATGATATATGTAAATGTAAATGTAGTGATTAGGTTTAGGAAATTGAGTGAAACAGGTTCCATTTAGGGTCATTATACTAGACAAACTCACACTCAGTTTTCTAACCCTAATCAGAAAACTTGGGCCCGGTTCCTTGAAAGATGGTTAAGTTTAACCCAGGATTAAGCCAAATCTTAATAGGGAGGAGAGATGTGACGTCACGTTACCATGGTAGCACTATTTCTGGATGACAAAAAACCAACGACGACGGCGACGGCAAGGACAACGGCAAAAAATATAATGTTTATGTTAACAAACAACAAGTTTGCACGTGCATCAGGCTATTTTGTACTTTTGTTTACCGTCGTTGCACCACTACGGCATGAAACTTCCTAATTTCAAGAGCCCGCTTTATAGAGTAGGTGAACACAACACAAAAATTGTCGCTTTCTTTTTCTAAACTTAGATAACAATCGATATGGTCCCAAAGAAAATTTCGACAAGATTTGCCAAATTAAATGGAACTTAATAAGAACGGTGAAGTTTGAAATAGTGCAAATAGACTTGTAAGTGACTTTATCAGTTTGTTGTCATCCAAAAATTT
>OZ037777.1:997500-1007500 GCA_964035525.1 Porites cylindrica
AAACGGTAGATATAGGCATATTTTTATCCCCTAAAAACGTTTCATCTGTTCGGATTTCCTAGCTGAAAGTCTAGTGATCCGAAAATTATAGGGATAAAAACTTACCTTTTCGAAAATTTCAGCCAGGAAAAGGCTCCCGAAAATCCTAGGAGAGGCAGGAAAGCAAGAAATTTTACAACAAATGCTCCGAAAATTCTAGGTCTCAAATCGTCTTCCGAACAGACATTTTCCCGAAAATTGCCGTTGGGTGCCCCTGAGGCGTTTATGGCTAAATTGAACTGCTTTAGAACGCGCTTTTGATAAACACGAGCTAAAAATTATTTTAATACATGTAAAACGGATTAAGTTCAAAGCAGTACGTGCTCTGACCCAGCAAAATAATTTAAACGCAGTCGAAGTATCCGATTGCCTTTCGCCAGAGACTTGTTTATACCAGCGCATCATTTCACTGCTAAATGGAATCACCGACAAACAAAAGCCTACTTTAAGGCAAAGATCACCTAAGAATTCAAGCACAATAGCGTAACGCTTGTTGGTTCTAAAACCTGTGCTTCTAGTTGACACAACATTAATTCATTCTCTGTTTGCATACGAAGACAAATGGTCGAACGGATTCGTCCAAATAACTGAATAAACCTCAATAGATACTCCTCAATGTCGCTTTAACAATTCGAGGACAGTTTTTTTGCAGTGATTTTAAGGCTCTTTGGCTTATTCGCTTTTCGCTGAACGAAATCCCATCGACAGGCTGCAATAGCTCTTTCACACTCTTGTTGATCGCATCTTCTCCATATCTAGTACAATATCGAGAACAAATGTGCACAATTCGTCCAAATATACAACAATGATCCAGGCTCAATTATTTCAATGTCCTTTTAACAATTCTAAGTCCATTTCTTGCGGATGATATTATCAGTGTTCTTTAAAATATTGTTATTTATACAAAACCCATCTCTATAATTGATGTGTCGGGAAAAAATTCGCCTTACTAGTACCCTCTAGAATATTCCAAACATATACGTAAAAGGCACTTGGAAAAAAAGTAATACTAAGCAAGGGAGGTAGGAGTAATGTGTTTAATCTGACTTTAATGAATAAATTAATGAAAATCGAGTGAGTGAGTGAGTGGGTGAGTGATCGAGTGCCATTCGAGTGCCTCCAAAAGCCCATCGCATGACTACGTCATCCATGGGCTAAAAATCAAAACATACTTCCTCATAAATAAATACTTTTAATATCCTTAAAAGATATAGGTTACAGATTCGAAAATAGAACAACGTATTAGAGCGTTTTCAAGAGGGAAGTTAAGAAAGTTTTTGATCTTGCAAGATTTCTTTCCGTAGTCTGAAAAATTTTAGCTGGGAGAACTTTGTGCGTGATATGCAAATTTTGCCTTTTCGCGTCATTTGATTTTGATTAACTTAATCATGAGGTTTATGGTTACGAACATTTTTTTAGGTGTTTTAATGAACACGCACCAATTAACCAAACAATGGTTCGTGGCAATCAGGTGCCTTACATGATGGAACAGTGTCAACGGACAGCAAAGCATGCAGTGGTTTGAAAATTCTCCCCTATGGAAACGATCGATCTGCGACCGTTGTCATGTTGATATCAGTTGCTCACGGGTTCGGGGCGGAACTGCGTCTACGTCTCAGTGAACGAGTGATAGATTTGCATGTCGAAGTGTTCGCAATACTTGCCTTCTAAGTTACGCGTATCCACAAGTAAAAATCCACAAGTAAAAACCATCTAAGTCTGTGTAGCTTGAACAATACAAAACCGTTTTTCAAAGGTCATGGAAGAGGGACCTCGGTGTTGTTGAAAATAATTGTTTGGTTAAATTTTATTCTTGGCTTGAATTTCATTTCCCTTTGTTTCAAACTAATTATCAAGCATCAACAAACCAAAAACAGGAAACTAAGTTTGAAATCTAGCAGGACAAAATTTAACTACAAGAAAAATTACACCAACCCAACCAAAAAATGTTCCTTTAACAAGAAGGATTCATGAGAAGTAGAACGCATGCACGTGAGTGTCGTCGAGCTCAAAATCACAGGATACCCATACAACACACCAAACACAGGGACCCTGACCAATGCGCTCACAACAGGTTTCTTCATTGCTTAATTTCCAGTATTTGTTTCTTCTCTAATTGGACTCCGCCTGTGCTTTACTGAATTTCTTTTCAGAGAATCGCCAATTTTATCTATTTTCCTTGAGTTTTTTTTAGCGGGGTTTGAATGGTCAACTGCTCAGCATTCCCCTCCACACATGCCAGTATTGGCCCAGTGATGCGAACACTCCGTAGTACGGTCGTAGCAGAGAGAGGCTCCAACGTCAAATTGGTTTGCAACGGAAATAATGTACAGCCACTCGATACCACCTTAAAGTGGACGTTTAACACCCACAAGATGAAACACAACGGATACAGGAATATCAAAATAGTCTGGCGTCCAGAAAGACAGGCATTTTATTCTCTAAATTCGCCCCATACTGAATACATTAACGTTCATCATTCTGATTTTTGATTGCTGAATTCCTCTCCACAGATGCCAGTACCTTCCCAGTAATGTATTCACTCAGTAGTACCGCGGTCACCGCAGTGAGAGGCTCCGACGTTACATTGGTTTGCAAAGGACTTAATGTACATTCACTCGATACCGATTTTATGTGGAAGTTTAAGAACCAGAAAGTAAAGAATGAAGAAAACAGAAATATCAAACTAATCTGGCCTGCAAAAAAACAGGCAAAGTATTCTCTAGATATCTTAAGTGTATCAGAGAAAGATGTCGGTGACTATCGTTGCATTGCCCAAGTTCATAACTTTGGCAAAATCGACACAGCCAAAGCTTCAATAAAGCTGCGTTTATATGAAAGCAGTAAGTGTAATTTTTTTACCTTCGTTAGATTTATAAGTAAGAGCAAATTTTGTGTAAATGTAAAGTGTATTAGTTCTTTGTTTTTAGTAGAAAAGCAACCTCTTGAGACTAGACTATGTTTAAAGTGGTCGTTTGTAAGAGTTTGAAGACAGTTTTTTAAAATAAACGTTATCCAAAGAGAGGCCGATGAATGTTCAATTAAGACTTGACCGGGATCAGAAACATAAAACCGCGCATTAAAGTATCTGATACCCACGTGGGCCCAGTTGTTCAAAGGACGATTAGCACCTTAACCCAGGGTTAAATTTAACTCGGGTTTCTTTTTCTTTGGGGTTCAAAAGCATTTTCTCGGATAATTTTCTCTGTTATTTTTAAGAGCATCCAATCATCAACTTGTTGACAAAAAGAATTAAACTAAATTTACTTTTTAAGCTTTCATATCTGAATTCAAATTTTGCACTATCCCTGGGTTCTCTTAACCCAGCTTTGAAAAACCCGGCCCAAGGTAATAACGTTCAAAATCCTCTTTTTTTATTCAATGAAGTTGTTACAGAGCTCTACCCCTTCCCTAAGCTAACATTGACACTTCCTTCTCACTAAGGGAAAAATGACGGCTTAGGGGAGGGGTAGGTGGGCAGTTTCTCAGAAACCTAACTTCTTCCTACTTTCTTACAGTACTGAACCTCACAGCATCGCTACCAAATGTCATCATTGAAGAAGGGCGCACTGCGCCACTGCAATGTGAAGTCATGTGCTCAAAAGCAATGGACGTTTGGGCATTCTGGCTTTTCAACGGCAAAATGATTGAAGCTAGACCATTTCATAGAGGAAACGAGCATGATTTAAGTAACACAGTCACAAACATCTCAACGTTGGTACTAAAGAATGCCATGCTATCACAGACTGGCATATACACGTGCGGTGCTAATTCAACTGGCGTTATAAAAACACAGAATATAACCGTGACAGTGAAAGACTTGGAAGGTCCAACTCTAGTGCAAACCAAATCGAATATAGACGCTGTTGACGACCAAAATATAACGCTAAGTTGCAATGCAGTGTACCCGAAAGCGTTTTTTGTCGACACGTTTTGGATTTTTAACGGCAGCCGGATAAACAGTAACGACAAGTATAAAGAAAAAAGCACTTCCCCTTGGTTGGAACAATCAGAACGGAGCGTAAAGAGAATGAAGATTGGATTGACTATTTATAACGTTGGACTGAACGACAGCGGCGAGTATATATGTGCTCTTAACACCTCACTTGGCTTACACCTGAAAAACGTTAGTGTTAACGTCACGCGGAAACCAGGCTCCCAAACAGGTTTCCGTATTCAGCAACCTACTGAAAAGCCCCAGGGAAAAGCAGATTTGCTTGGAACTACACTGTTCATTGGTCTGGGTCTCTTTGTTGGATTGGTGACGACCATAATAGTTTCTATGAAGCTATGGAGATGGCCAAAACCCAGGCCTCCAAAATCAAGTAAGTCAATGATGAAATACATCAGATGTTAGATGATGCGTTCCACTTTTATGCCCGAGTCTTTTTACTCGGGCACTGTGAGCACACTGTGTTTTGTTTTTATTTTAGCCCCTGGGCAATCAATTCTTTGTTTTTCCCTGTTAATCCCACATTTAAAAAAGGCGTCTGAGAAGGAGATATGGAGTATATGTGTAGAGAATTACTTATCGGGTACTCAAGGCCTGAGCAGAACACCATTTTAAGTCAATACCCGAGCACTGTTCAGGTGAACCAAGCGTTTAGCCGTTACCAGACCTCAGCTGTCCTTTTTGCAACCCCTCTGTAGAAGAAAAACCCCTTCGGAATCAACGCTAGATAGCGTCTTTTCTTCTTGTTCCAATACTCATCGTTTTTTTCTTGCCTCCTAGTTAAATCTCCCCCAGATCTGGACGCAGGAGACTTCGAGTATGATGTATTCCTCACATATAGCAGAAAAGACTTCTCCTGGGTGGACAAGGAGCTTCTACCTCTATTTAATCATAACCAAGTGAAATATTGCGTGGATTTCATCCACTTTGAACTTGGCAAAGCGTTTCTACAAAGCATGGTGGAAGGCATATATAAGAGCCGCAAAGTTTTAGCAGTCTGGTCGGCCAATTACGCTTCTAGTAAATATTGCAAACAAGAACTGGACTATGCCTTACAGCGGAGTTTTGAAAAAAGTGACACAGCAGTGATTATCATTCGCATCGATTGGACTGACCCTACACGACTCCCAAAGACTCTACGAACAAAAACATTTTTGGATTACCATGACAGTGCAGAGAGAAAAGGATGGGAGAAGAGACTCATACAACATTTAAAGCCTCCAAAGCAACCAAAGAAAATGATAGTCAGCATAGTTTGAGAGCCAATTGTCGGAGACCGTGCGCTTCATTACTTTGACATTGCAGAGAGAAATGGATGGGAGACGAGACTCATACGACATTTAAAGACTCCAAAGCAAATTATAGTTAGCATAGTTTGAGAGCCAATTGTCGGAGACCGTGCACTTCATAGGTGCCACGCCCAATATGTTCATATCGAAAAGGGCTGGGAAATTAAATGAAACTCGTGTGGGAGTGTGAGCATAATATACTGGGGCACTAAATCCTTGAGGCAATATATAAGAACCAAGCTTTGCCATTTATAAAGATTAGTTTTATTTCTTCTCAATGTGCAATGGCAGACGAGATTCTGGAATCCGAATAATATATTAATTACATATTAAAACCTTTAAATAGTTAAGCATTCACAAGAGGCGACACTATCCATTTAGCTTCAAATAAATCCTTTGTTTTTTTACTATGCAGACTTATATATTTTTCCGTTTCATATTTTACAGCAATTTTCTTTTCAAATCCATATATATTCGGAAGAATTTGACTTCTTCTACAATCCCACAAGTACAATTTGCCAATCATAATTAGATAGTTTAGAAGCTTAGCAGAAGGGGAGTTTTGTCGTATCATTCCAACTAAAACATCTTGCAACGAAAGTCGAATGTTTTCCAGAATACTTCGAAGTCACGCCAGAAATCTACCGAGAAAGGACAAAGATATAGGAAGTGATATAGCGTTTCTGGTTCAGATGAACAAAATGAGCACGAGTCATTCAATTTAAAGCCAATTTTGTAAAGTTTAGCATTAGTATAGAGAATGGAGTTAAGAATTTTGTATTGAAATGCCTTAACATATGCTTCAAGAGCAACACTATGCGGGATCATAAAAATTTGTTTAACTTCCTCGAGTGTGAAATGAAATTCATTTTGCAGCTTGTTTACATTAGTTGGAAAGAGAGCCTTTCTACTTACAAGTAAAGTATAATAGTCTTTAGATTTCTTCTTTGTGACATCAAATATATTATCGTCAATTTTTAGAGAAAGTTCACCTGTTGTTGATTTATGAGTACAAATTTTTAAAATGGAAGGGAAGGAGTGTCGAAGACCTGCCCAAACTAAAAAATTAGTTTTAGAAATCTTGTTAGAAACTAAGGAAAAGGAATCTTTGTTATTTAAGTCAAAGGATAGATCGCTGATGTGAACTACACCAGCTTCGAAATAGCTTTTATAATAAACTGTTTTATTATTAATGAGTATTTGTTTGTTATTCCAAAGAATATAACGCCAGTCTTTTTCTGAAGAGAACGTATCTCTAAATTCTGACCACCACTGCAGTAATTCTAGATAGAATAGAGAAATATTCAGTGGAAGGATACTAACATCATAATTGCAATGAAACAAGAAAAGGCCGCCAAAGCGTTCTAAATGATGTGTCAGATACCTTTTCCAGGTCCCATCATTTGAGCTAGCTATTCTTTTTAGCCATGCCAATCGAAGCGATATTATCATGCTATCAAAATCAATCATCTTTAATCCTCCGTTGGAGTATTCATTTATCACCGATCTGAGTGTGACTTTATCACGACCATTCCATAAGAATTGAAATAATAACTGGTTTAACTGATTTACAAATTCTTTTGGAGTAGGTATTAAAGATGACACATAAACAAATTTCGGGATTAATAGAGATTTGATAAGTGTAATTTTGCCATAAATAGAAAGTCCTCTAGAGGACCAAATTCTAGTCAGGTTTTTAATACTGTCTAATCTTTCTATGAAATTCTTTTCAAGAAGCAGTTTGTTTGTTCTTACTGCGAAGTAACTATGGCGATTTTCAAAAACTTGCACACGCAGTCTTTGTGTTTTTTTTTAGTAAATATGTAAATAAAATACAGGTAAATATGTACATAAAATACAGGTCTCATAACATATCATCCAAGTGTAAAGTAACGGCAGTTTAATTCTAACGTAGTAGGACAAAATCAACTTACGTATTGCACTTGCGTGGTTAATTTCTCTTACTGTTATTCCCCCATTCGTCTTCTTATACTACTACATGAGAAGTTTCTGCGATTTGATTGGCTTAGAGCAGTGGTATTTCAGCTTAATTTGAAATACCTACATGTGAAAATTACAAACCTTTTGTGGGTAGTAGTATAAACAAATAATAGCATGATCTGTACTAGCCTGCGTTGCAGCCGGCCCACGCACTCGTCGAAACCCTTGTATATACAGAAGGTTTAGAGCGTTTGCGACGCAGGCTAGATCTGTACGTGATATTCGGCATAAATACTACTTGTGATATTTCAAAATTGTCTCAAATTTCACTCGCGTAACGGCTTGTGAAATTACGTATAACAATTTTGAAATATCACTCGTGGTATTTATGCCAAATATGACGTACAAATCATGCTATTACCTAGTATACAAATTAACTTTCTTTCTCTTAATTAGTGTCAGTAAAGTCAATCTCCGTTGATACGGACACTGAGGGGGAGTGTCCTTTCTTGACGGGGTTTCCGTATTAAGCGGGTTAAAATTAGACAACATGTAAGGGTTTCTTCCACCAGGGGCAAAGCAAACTGTCCGTTATGATGAGGTGCCCGTGTTAATTGGGTGTCCCGAAAGCGGGGTTTGACTATAATACTTTTGATTTTTTGCTGGTGGCGAAGTAGCCTCCCACGCAGGCGTTTTTAGGGGAGCTCGTATTTCTTCCCTCCCCACAAACGCCGTTTGTGGGGAGGGAAGAAATACGAGCTCCCCTAAAAACGCCTGCGTGGGAGGCTAGTGGCGAAGAGAACCGCAAAAATGTGCCACACGGTACGATGTGGGATACTAACCTTTTAAAACGCAATTTCAAACAATTCGATGCTTTGTCTGCTATGTTCCCCATTAACTGTCACCATTTCGAGTCGCTTAAAGTCTCGAGTTTCAAGTTTATTTATTACATATAACAAACTGTTTACAATCAATCCGACTGACCTGCGGGTAGCTAAACCAATCGAGGTAGGTCAGTCTTATTGTCCTTTTTCCGAGCGTAGCGACCTTATAATCTCGTCGCGCGCGAAGCGCGAGTAGTCTGCTAACCGCGCGTGGTCTTAGCCAGCTGCAAAATTCGATGCGCCATATATCTTTTCATGAATATATATTCTTGGTGTCCGCCAATGACGTCATGGAGCATTTTGCGTTTCCAGGCAACATAGACTTTGCCGACGATGACCAAGGTGTTGATGTGTTTATTCATCGTCTGTGAAACAAAGTTTACTATCGGTGAATCACGAACAACTTCCCATGCAAATTTTCCACCGAAACTCCTCTGGAACGAGAACGCCCACTTCAAATTTAGCGTGAACAACGAATGAGAAGACGTCAACAAGAAACCACGGAGCAGAGAGAACATCACCCAGCACAGCGAAGGCAACGCCACCAACAAGAGACAGAGGAACAGGAGATTGGAATCAGAGGCATTATGATCGTTTTACAGTGTGGAAAACCCCGACTTCTTAGTTTGCCGGTTTCCCCGCCGATATATAGATCAACGTCTGCAAAGCTTCAGTTCAGTATTACGGCCCCAAGTGTAATAATTTTCAGGCGAACTGCACTTCCATATTTGTCCTTTGTTTTTGCCTTTTTCTTAATCGGGACGCCGAAATAATGCTAAATCTGCTTCTCAATACACTGTTAACAATAATACCACACAATAGGCATTAAAGAAGGAGAAGAAAACAAAGAACAACGTATGGACCTTTACGACGATATTCGCGGTTGGTCACCCATCCAGTTCTTAACCCTGACCGACAGGGCTTAACTTGAGTGCCGTTACCAAACCGAGTTTCGCGACGGTTATTGCGAGATACGTATTTCTAGTTAAATATTTAAATAAGGCTGTGGTCTGGTCAAATGATTCTTTCTTGGGTTACTACTCCCCCTATCTCTCTCCAACCGCAGAAAATTTAACTCTGTGCTTTAGCCTGGAGTAAATCAATTTTCTTGCCTTTCCACTTCTGCTTAAACAGCATGTAAACAGGGTTTGTCTCAAACCCGGGGTACGGAAAAAGCCCACTCCGACTCTGACTACATTTTTTTTAGTGTGATGTTTACCCCTTTCGATTTATTGTATTTTTATTTTTACATTTCCTAGTAGTAGCACTTTAGTTATTACTTGGGAGCTTGCGAATATGTCTGTTATAGATATTGCAAGATGATATATGTAAATGTAAATGTAAACAGGGCTTGAAATAACGGCCGGTCAACGGACAATGTCCGGTCAGAATCGAGCATTGTCCGAGCAAATCCGTGGATGACCGGACATGTTGTCCGGTCATTTGGGCTTTCAAAGAAAATTCAATTTTGAGACAATCATGATGGAAATTTATTCAATCTTATCATGTTCTCAAAAAAAGATGTTAACTAGAGGGACTTTTGTTTGTGAAATTGATGACATTTCCTGTTGTCAGTCGCGACCGCAAATTGGCTACTGCTGTGCGTGTTGTAAAGTGCTCAAGATTGCACGCCCCGCTGCGCCGAAATAACCCGCATAGCATCTGGTGCCAACAAGAGCGAAAAAAAGAAAGACCCAGAGTGACAGTATAATGAATTAGGCCACCCTCTTGCTCCAATAAAACTTCACAAATGTAACATTAAAATAAAAGGCTTTGAGTGTTAATGAAGTAAACATAAAAATAGAGTTTGTCTTTATTTCGCCCTGTCCGTAAATTTGTTGCGTGTTTATCACTAAACGACTAATTCACAAGGTTAACTCAACATTCATCACCCT